>JAOQMP010000210.1:46452463-46474984 GCA_027563575.1 Erythroxylum pedicellare
TGGTCTTTTCATATAGCTATCTTAAATAAATGAGAAGAGTCTCATTTATTGGCTTCTTTATGATTGATTAAAGAATGAAGAGATGCATTGGATGCGCATCATTTCTTTCTTTCATGATAACCGAATTTGACAAGAAGAGTAAGAAGTGTTCTTGCATTTTTTACACACTCTCTCCTCTCATACATGCATAGTCGAAACTTGAATGAAAAGAGTTTTGCTTCTTTCTTATAAGAAAAATCTCCTCAAAATATTTCTTCTCCTTTTCTACCAAAGGATCTTGTTAACCAAGTTGTCCAAAAAGAACAAATGGTAGATCGGATTGGTTGAGGATACAACAATAAGGAGAGGATACATTGACAAAGGAAAAGATACAAAAGAGTCAAAGTTATAGCAAGGATTCAGAGATGATACAAAAGCAAGGAGTCAAAGTTGTAGCAAGGAGTCGGTATATTTCTACCACCTTGTTCATGTGTAAATTATTTTCCTTATACCGTATCATGTATGGCTAAAACATATTGATTTGGTTATGTTATTTCTGCTGCATTTTGATTTCAAAAAAGTTTTGCAATCTACCGTTTTAGCCTAATCTTGCATACTTTTGTTTTCGATACAACATACACTCATTTTAATTTAGTAGTGGTAGTTTTAGTTTATATAGACAGAACCACTTAATTGGCAGTGGTGTATTTTGTGATGATTTATATAAATTAAACATTGATGTTGTTTACGCAGAAAACTTATTTTCTTTGAACCCTAATATTGGTATTAAATGTAGTTTAATTAATAATAGATATGCTTACTTGTGGCATAAGCATTTGAGACATGTTTCCAAAGAATTAATTCAAATATTAATAAAGAAAAATACTTCTTAAATTGGATTTTAATGATCTTATCATTTGTGTGTATTGTATTAGAGACAACCAATCAAAACACACAATCAAGAAAGGAGCCAGAAGAAGCACTCAACTTCTTGAAATAATTCATACTGATGTGTGTAGATCATTTGATGTGCCTAATTTCAGTAAAGAAAAATATTTCTTTACCTTTATAGATGATTATTCACATTATGGATATATTTATTTTCTATATGATAAATCTCAAGTTGTAAACACCTTGGAGATTTATTACTAAGGTCGAAAGGCAATTAGCAGAAAAGTGAAAATAGTTAGATTTGATAGAGGTAGTGAATACTATGGTAACTATAATAAAAGTGGTCAAATTTTTGGTTTTTTCACTAATTTCCTTAAAACACGTGAGATTTGTGCACAATATATAATTCTAAACGTACCACAACAAAATGGTTCGACAGAAAGGCGTAATAGAACTTTATTAGATATGTTTACGAGTATCGTGTGTAATTCATTTTTACTCATTTCTTTATAGACATTTGCTCATACATTTGTTGAATAGGGTGCTTAGTAAGGTAGTTCTAAAAACTTCATTTGAACTGTAGACTAGAAGGAAAGTTAGTTTAAGGCACCTGCATGTTTTAGGTTGCCAAGCAGAAATTAGGCATTATAATCCATTTAAAAGGAAACTAGATGCAAGATTAATCAGTGGCTATTTCATTGGTTACCTAGAGAAGTCCAAATGGTATATATTTTATTGTCCTAACCATAATATAAAAGTTGTAGAAACTAGGAATGTCAAGTTTATTAAACATGGTGAGACTAATGGGAGTGAAATACCACGTAGAATGGATATTAAAGAAATGGGAATGGAAGTCCCTATGAATTTTCAAACCCCTGGGGCTTGTACACCTACTCAAGTTTTTTGTTTCACAAATTATTGAACCGCCTAACAATAATAAAGAATAACAAATTAATATACCCATTGTTCATAACAAAACTGAACATTAAGTGAATGAACCTACAATATAAGAATTACAACAAATAACATTAAGAAGGACTCAAAGAGAAAAAAGAATAGTTATTTCTAATGACTATTTGATATATCTTCACAAGTCTAAAAATGACTTGGGAATTGAGAATAACTTAGTAACTTTTTCACAAGCCATTAATAGTGAAAATTCTTATAAATAGTTATAAGATGTCATGAAAGATGAGTTCAAATATATGGAACATAATGGTTTCTAGGAACTTATGGAATTGTTAGAAGGTTACAAGAGAATTAGTTTTAAATGGGTCTTTAAGAACAAGCGTGATTCTCTTGGTAACCTAAAACGTTACAAGGCTAGACTAGTTACTAAGGGATTCACTCAGAAAGATTGCAATGAATATAAGGATCAGTCTCTAAGAAGGATTCACTCAAAATTATTCTAACTTTGGTAGCTCATTATAATATGGAATTACACTAAGTGGAATTAAAAACTTCCTTTTTAAATGAGGATTTAGAGGAAGAAGTCTATATGGGCCAACCAATGGGGTTCATAAAAGCTTTGAAGGAGCACGTGGTGTATAAATTGAAGAAGTCACTATATGAACTTAAACAAACTTCTGGAAAATGGTATGTTAAGTTTAATGATTTTATTATTTTTTGGATTTAAGGAAAACATCGTTGATCGGTGTATATAACTGAAGATCAATAGGATTAAGTTTATTTTTCAGTTTATATATTGATAATATCTTACTTGCAACTAATGATCTTGATCTATTAAGTGAAACTAAGGAATTTCTCTCTGATCATTTTGAAATAAAAGATATGTGAGGTAACATATGCAATAGGAATAGAAACATCTTGTGATAGATCACAAAGATTGTTAAGTTTGTCTCAGAAAGCATATATTAATAAAATATTAGAGAGATTTATGATGGATAAGTGTTCTGCATCATCATTTCCAATTTAAAAGGGGGACAAGTTTAACCTCAAACAATGTTTGAAAAGTGTTTTAGAACATAAGAAAATGAAATCAATTTCATATGCTTATGTAGTTGGGAGCCCAATATATACATAGACGTGTATGAGACCAGACATAAGTTTTACAGCAGGAATGGGAGACATTAGAGTAATCTTGGTATAGATCACTGAAAAGCTGCAAAGAAAGTTTTGAGATATTTGTAAGGAACTAAAGAACACATGCTTACTTTTAGGAGATTTGATCACCTTGAGGTTATTGAATACTCAAATTTCAATAACTTTTGGCTACATTTATATATTAGCTAGAGGAGTCATCTCATGGAAGAGTGTAAAGCAGTTTGTAATTGTTGCATCCACTATAAAAGCTAAGTTTGTGACATATTTTGAGGCTACGATTCATGATAAACGATTGTAAAACCTTATGTCAAGACTTGAGATTATTGACAATATAGTTAGGTCGCTGAAAATATATTATGATAATTCTGCAACAATTTTCTTCTTTAAGAATGACAAGTATTCTAAAAATGCTAAACATTTGGAGCTGAAATCCTTTATTGTTAAGAAGGAGGTTAAAAAATGTAGAGTGTCATCAGAGTATATGAAAATCAATCTTATGTTGGTTGACCCTTTGAGAAAGTGGCTACCACCAAAGTGTTTCTAGATTATGTAAAGAATTTGGGTGTTATATGTGCTACTAATTATTAAATAATATTGTTATATTAGCTCTTATTATATATTTGGCACTCTTTGAGCATTAATAAATGTATTATTTCTTTGTTTTATGTTTTCCTCTTTATGTATTTAATTACAATGTATGTTATTGAAAATAGAATTGAATGCTAAATCTCATTAATTACTTCTCATTAATAATGGTGATCAAGTAGAAAGGCTAGTATAGTGGTGCATGGAAGAGCATGTTGAATTAATAGTGTATGACTACCGTGACCTTTATTAATCTTATACTTGCTAATAATTACTGATGACATCAGTTTATATAAATGAAATTTATTGTACATTATTAATAAACTGCATAAAGTCATATACGTCAAGTGAAAGAATGTTAAAAATTAATTTTTTAAGTGACTCATGTGATAAAAAGGTGAGATTAATAATTTAATAAATGGGTCTTTGAGCTTTTAGCCCATTGTGATGCAAGTTTAAGAACTAATTGATGGTTGTTAGTTTTCTAGACATATTAGGGTTTTGTCTATACCTAATAAGTTTTTGTCTTCTCAAAAAATACCATCATATACAAGAAGTGATATAGAAAGTTCAAGGAAAGAGATATACCAGAGAGATTATTGTAAATTGATTCCACATTACTAAATAATGGAAAAATGTTAGTATTTGAAAGCTTTATTTTTGTATGAGAATAAAATTATGAATATGAATAAATACATGTGAGTAATCATGAATTTCTATATCCTATCATGTTTTATAAAAATTATGCTTACATTAAGGAGGAGATGAGGCGAGTTGGCGAGGAGGAGACAATAAAAAAGGAGTTCGAAGGTCTTTTACAAGTAATGTGATGGCTTCTTGAGCATTTTTACAGGAAATACATGTAGAATTGACTATACTTTTTGTTTTGAATATTAAGCGTTTTTAGTACTTTTCCTTTACTAAATATTAGTCATCAAAAAATATTTTGCAGTTTATTATATTTATCATTATATACCTGCTGTAATTATTAAATCCGCATGGTCAAAATGAGAAGACCCGAGCTTATATATGGTGATTCAAGTACATAACACAGTTTGGCTATACATAAGAGAAAATAACGAAGCCTGTGATGATTTAATCGGATCATAAAGCTTTAAAGCCATTTTTCAATTGATGTGATGATATTTCAAGAAATGAAAGCTTCTTATATATATATATATATCCCAACCTACGGTTTTTAATATATTTTCTGGTTGATTATATAATCTCAATAACTGATAAGTTATTTGTTAGTTGTTGCATTGAGTACTCTTTTTCAAAAGAAAAGAAAAAATAATATAAAGTCTTTGACAATAGAAGGAAAATTAGTAGTTTTATGTGGCTGGGAAGAAGGAAGAGGAACTCTGCAACTCTTCTACCTCTAGCTATAGGATGTACCACTTCTTACCCGGCGCCGTACTGGGCAGATACACAATACGAGCATGGTTATATATATATATGTATATAGATGGATAGATAGATAGATATGATACAAGCTATGTGTATACACATACTACTGTGTGTCTGTCGCGTTTTATCTTACTTACATAGCTGGCTTTATACGCGCTCGTATATATTGTATTCCAAAGGTTAAAGCAGAGGGACATGCAAACCTCTCATGGCTGCCCTGTGCTCTCATGGCTGTTCATGTGCCTTGTAGGGTTTTCGTATCTGATCAGATGATGATAATGACCAACTCCAAGAAAACCCATCCCTTTACTTCTGATCCATCGCCTATAATATTCCTATTCCAGATTAAACATATATCCTCGCTCAGTTGATTGTAGTGTTTTGTCAAAGTCACTGCCAATATACTATGCTGGGCTCTCTGAATTCATCTTCCCACGATCAAGAAGAAGACGAAACATCAGATCTACACAACCAGCAAGTTCCTCACGCACCGTCACCATTAAGAGCCAGTACCTTCAGCTCATCTTCACTTCACATGCGCCAACTTCTCATTAGCTGCGCCGAGCTCATCTCTCAGTCAGACTTCTCCGCTGCCCACAGTCTCGTCTCCATTTTGTCTGCCAGCTCATCCCCTTATGGGGACTCCATGGAGAGATTGGTCCATCAATTTGTTAAAGCCCTTTGTCTCCGCCTAAACCTTCACAGCCACAGCCACAGCCACAGTCTCAGCTGTATGTTGATTAACACTAATAATATTCCTACTCCTTCCCCTCCTCTTCCTTCTGTTATTGGTACTAGTGGTGCAGGTATTGGCAGTGGCAATTACATGATGACCAACTACAATAGTAATATTGCTAGTTCTTCCGAGTCTCTTCATTCTTGCTATCTTTTCCTAAACCAAATAACACCGTTCATAAGGTTCAGTCATCTAACAGCAAATCAGGCCATCTTAGAAGCCATACATGTAGGGCAGCAGGCCATTCACATCATCGATTTTGATATCATGCATGGAGTGCAATGGCCTCCTCTGATGCAGGCCTTGGCCGACAGGTCTAACAGCACCTTCCACCCTCCTCCAATGCTTCGGATCACCGGGACTGGCCACGATTTGAGCATCCTTCATCGCACTGGAGACCGTCTTTTGAAATTTGCGCAGTCCCTAGGCCTCAGGTTCCAATTTCACCCCCTTGTCCTCGTCAACAATAGCCCAACTTATCTTGCCCTACACCTTCCATCCTCCATCACGCTCCTTCCAGACGAAGCTCTTGCAGTAAACTGCGTTCTATACCTGCACAGACTCCTTAAGGATGATTCCCGCGAGTTAATCCTCTTTCTCCAAAAAATCAAGGCCTTGAACCCTAAGATTGTGACTGTCGCTGAAAGAGAAGCCAACCACAACCAACCACTATTCTTGCACAGGTTCGTGGAAGCCATGGACCACTATGCCGCTCTCTTTGAATCTCTGGAGGCAACACTTCCTCCCCACAGCAGGGAAAGGTTAGAGGTTGAGCAGATATGGTTTGGAAGAGAAATCATGGACATCGTGGCTGCAGATGGAGACAACAGAAGAGAACGCCACGAAAGGTTCGAGTTTTGGGAAATGATACTTAGGAGCACTGGTTTTACCAATGTGCCCTTGAGTCCGTTTGCACTTTCTCAGGCCAAGCTCCTTCTCAGGCTTCATTATCCATCAGAAGGTTACCACATTCAGATTCTCAACAATACCTTCTTCTTAGGTTGGCAGAATCGTGCTCTTTTCTCAGTCTCTTCCTGGCATTGATGAATAAAAATAAAGTAGCCTAATTATTCATTATTAATTAGTATCGAGATGCCAACAAACAAGCTAGCTAGCTACTCTTGATTCCGGAGTGATTTAATTCCCTGCAATCACCACAAGCAGAACACCAGTTAATTGGGGATCTATGTGATTAATCTAGTATTCTTTCCTCTCTTTTATTATATATGATCCAACAACACGTCAAAAAGAAGTCTCATTATTAGCATATTGATCTTTGTTCTCTGCTTTACTTTATTAAAAAAAAAAACATACGATGCGATACTCCTATCAGCAATTTGAATCCTTAAGAATGGAAGAGTTTCGGAAAGAAACAAGGTGATAAACCAGTGGTTTCCCACCGTACATCATCACTTGATTAATATTTGTCTTCTTAATTGAAAATATATCTTTTAGTTTTCTATATAAAAACCAACCATATCTTCTACGCGGCATCTACGGAGCTGCACAACAGTATGGAGAAGTTGGTCCTTTAATATTATTCCATTCATCAAGTTTATTGCAGCATCTTCTCTTAAGAGGCCGTTTCCTTTCCATATATTTTGGTGACCGGTTAGCTGGTTAAAAGCTCCTAATCTTCACTTCCAAGATATAAATACCGCTTTTTCACATAATGCTGTCTCATCTTCTTGTACTGTTGCTCTCTTTGTCCTCAGAAGCAAACCATTCTTGTTCCCCAAAATTCTCATGTCTCCTTCAATGCTGTGCTTTCAAGAGTGGATGCATGAGGGGTTTCTTGTTTTTTGTATAAAGAATGCGTACGTGCCTGTTTCTGTCTTTCACATCATACCATTAATTACCCTAATTTCTGCCCTTTGTCCCCTCAACAAATTCATCGAAGTAATAAAAACCAAACCTCTCCTTGCCTCCTATAGGACTACGCAAATAGAAAAGCTTCTTGTGAAGGATCTCTCGTGTCCCGTTGTTTCTCATCAAGGACCACTAAGCTCTCAGCCTTGCATGTCTTTTTTCCTTAGTGGTTAATAATAAAAAATGTAAAACAAATGATGGACGACAATGAGGATTATATTTGAGTCGCTTGAGCTATGAAAGGGATATTAGCATGCATGACGCAAGGAGTCTGAAATGAGGAGAAGAAGGGTGAGGCAACGCTGCAATAAGCTTTTACGAATTCCATAGCTGACACTGATAAGATGGTCAGGTGGTGATGGCCACGCATAGTAAAAGAAAGAAAGCACATGACAATGCTTTATAGCTTGCGTGTTGGAGTTAAGATTTATAATAGTTAGGGTTGGTGCACGCATGACATGATACAATCAATCAACCTATCAATCTATATCTATACCATTTATTCATCCATCCATCTGTCCATCTCATTCAGACGTTACCGCTTGCGCCAGTGCGTGTTTCATTTGGAGCGACTTCTTCCACAACTATATCCCCCTCTTCATTGCACACAACATCCAATTATTACATGTCCTAGGTTAAATTTAATGATCCAACTCCACTGTGTTTATAAAACAATTAATATGAATTTTAAAGATAGTGGGAATCTTCCCACATATTAAATGCGTCTCTTCTCGTAGACCATTCATTGTTACAAATAAACAATCGAGTTAAAGCTAGCCCATGTAGCATATGCGTTGTTTGCTTTTCCGGGTCATGTCAGAAGTATTCTTTGCTTCGAACACAATAATAGATTCTTCCTTTGAATTTCGCTAGTCAACTATTTCTGGTGCAGTAGTCACACAACCAAAACTGAAAATGCTATTCTATCTCACCACAAGCTCTAATTCCACTCTCTTGCATCTCACACCCCTTCCTTGTCACTAATCATCTTATAGAAACTCAAGACCAAGCTTCCAATTATAGAGAAATAATTCTAGTATAATACAAAGGTTTTCTGTAGATTCGGATTGTGTATACTCAACTACTCAAGCCGATGATACATAATGCTAATCAGCAAGGATCTTCGTAATGCTTATAGAAATCTTTGTGTTGGCGGACATGAAGATCATTCATGGCAAATACACACTTATTACCACTTATGAGCAGTTCAACAGACGTATCACAGTGGACTATAAACTAGTTTTATTTTCAGAAGCAGTATTCTGCTAGATCGTGAGCGAGAGTGTTGACTCGCCAGCATGAATAGGTTCAAAAGGTGAGTGAGTCAAAGTTTGAAAAGAACCATTCATCTGAAGTTCCAAGGCTCCGAGTAAATTATGAGGAGTAAACGGACAGAAGAAAAATTTAGGCATAACACCGAGAGGATGCGCAACGAAGGCGACAGGCTGATGAAGCAACAGCATATGATAATGATGCATATATATGTACATGTATATGTATATGTATATGTATATGTATATGTATATGTATATGTATATGTATATGTAAAAATATAAGCATGCAGGACTCAAACTTGCAGACATATATAGAAGGAAAGCATCTTTGGTTTCATTACTTGGCATGCAAGTTGTTGAAGCCATTAGATGCAGGAAGTTAGCTGGTCCGTGCAGTGCGTAGTGTTATGGACAATGTCAATATTTGTTCACTTTGTGCACTGTTGGATTTGAAAAGACTAGGCGGAAGGATGCTGCTGCACAGGCAAAGTTTTAAGAGTTGCAATTATTGAGTGGAACTAATGCGTTCAAATTATATAATATTCTTCCTTCCTTTAAATGGGTCCCTATCCCTAATACAGCAAAAGGTTAATAATAAGTTGTTCATGTTAACATGAACTTTGATTTTTAATATGTAATGTCTTTTTAATCTAAACGCTTGTGGCCTAAAAACTAAAAGCACACTATTGTACCTCATAATTAGTTGCACTTGGGTACTTATAAAATGTTAATTATTTTAATAACAAGGCATGCATCATAGATTCCATATTCTCTCCTTAAATATAAATATATATTTCTTTATGTTGATAATTAAGCAGAAAAAATAAAATTTACTATTTCCTTATACATAATACGATTAAAAGTTTGAATTGATATACATCACTTTCATGATTAATGTGAAAAGTTTCTATATCCCCGAAACCTCGTAAGAAGGGGTTTGGAATTTGCCTTTACAAGCTTGAGTTTACCCGTTCTTACTAGACTTCATTGATATATTAGTTATTGGTTTGATTTGATTTGTATGTTTCTACCCGCAATTGATTATTATCATTTCATTTTAAGGTTACCTTTCAACTTTTTTATGATGTATTTATGGATTTTTTATTTAATAAAAATCATCGGTCACCAATAATTTACTATGTAACTTAAACAAAATATTGTGTCAAAGCCTACAATGAAGACACAAAATGACGGAGTTGAAAGTCGAACTTGAATTAAATTCTATCGAGTATTTGAATTAGAATGGTATGATTTTTGTGTGTGAACGATTGGTTTGTAAAAGGGCAAAAGGGTCATTTTAAGCATTACGTTTACATCATTTGACACATTTACATTAATGTTCCAGAGAGTGTAAACTAAATTTTAACATTAGAAAATTGGCAATGTCACTCCGTCAATTCTTTTGTCAAGTCATCATTAACCTGAGCCTGACAGTTATTTATAATATTTTATTATACATGTGGTCAACCAACTATAATTAATTAACCTTAACTAATTAACTTAACCAAATAATCTTTTAACATAATTACTAACTAAACTAAATAATTAACCTAACAAAACAAATTCCCAATCTTCACCTCAGTCTGGAATCCCTAATTCATTTCCTGCCTGGAATCGTCCATCTTTTGACTGTACCACTATCTTGTCCTTCCCCTTTTTATCTTTGCAAACTCCATTAAAAGGATAGGCTCTTATTTTCGTCCTTAACATACCAATCTCAATAAACACAACGAAAAAATATCAAAAGTTGTTTGATCCCCTAAATACCAGTGGAGATTAGTAATTTCTTGCTGCGCTTTCTGGATGTGGGAAATCTAGACAAATCTACATTGAAGGTCACTAGTAGAAAGGAGAGGAGGAGAAGAACAACCATGAGAATGAGCAAATAATAGGCCTGTCAGTGATATTTCTTCACTGCGTTTATTGGGATTGGTATGTTATTGACAGAAATAAGAGCATGTCCTTTTAACGAAATTTGTAGCCATAAGAGGAGAAGAGCATGAGAGTGGTTTATTAAAAAAAATGGACGATTCTAGGCAGTAAATGAGATAGGGATTCTACACTCTGTTGAAGATTGTGAATTTATTTTATTAGGTTAATTAATTAGCCTAGTTATTAGTTAAGTTGATATATTATTTGGTTAGGTTAGGTTAAGTTAATTAATTAGGGTTAATTAATTATAGTGGATCTTACATTTAAAAATATTAATAAAATTTCTAATTTTAATTTAAGAATGTGTGTCTCACATTACCACGTGAACCTGACATAGTAATGTGTAACTCACACAATAACATATTCTAAATGACTGTCAAGTCAGTTATGACCTTGTAGAAAACTGACTTCACATTATCTTCAGTTCAAATGTTAGGGTTTAATTTGTATTCTTTGAAGTGCTAGAATTAAATTTATCATGTAAATGTTAGAGTTAAAAATGACTCACTTGCTATTTGTAAAAGTAAAATTAGCACTAAATTTTAGATGTTGAGATCTTAATAAATTTATAACACATTAACAATTTAGAACAACTTATTAGAAATGCAAGGCATCGTGAAAATTACTACTCTAAGTTGAAAAATTTCCTCTACAGTGCAACAAGACAATGAGATCCAACCTCAGGGTTAACATCTTTTCTACCAACTTCGATTCACTCCAAAGGGTAAAGTGGGAATTGTCTCCGAGAATAAAAGAAAGGCAAACAAATGCAAAATTTGTGTGAGATAAAATATGTAAGACAAAATACATGTGTAAGTTGTTTGTATATAGAGGAGAATGTTTACGATGGATGGAGCAAATAAAGATGTGTGAAGGGTGAAAAAACAGAGAAAATGAGCAATTATATGACGGTGGTAGCAATGAAATTAAGTAGATGCATGACACCTTTATATAATAGAAACAATGCATAGGAATTAAAAGCTATTAAAGCAAAATGGAATGTTAGAGCATAATAACGTAATAATGTTATTAGAGTTATTTGGATAATAAAGCTGATACCATTATAAACATTATTAGTAACTGAAAATATATGAATGAATAAAATTTTGGATAACGATACTAACAATCCCCTACTTGGATCAAAATTTGAGAAATAAACTGTAATAATTTAGAAAAATAAGTGAACAACCAGGTGAACTAAATCTTGAACCTGGTGTCTAAGAAATTTCGAAGACAGAACCTGCTAGAGAAATAAATAGCCTCAAAATGTCCTGATCTCATGATCGCTTTAGAGAGATAGCCCAAATACTCTCATAGGAGGTTGGTAGCCCCCACATTCACGTAGGTAAGTCTATCAAGTATGTACTGCTCACACCACCCAAACTTGGGCTATGGAACTCATTAAGGATTAAAAAATCTAACCTCAACAAACATAGTAAAATCATGTTAAGGAACGTTATTCAATAACTAAATATCACATTATTATTCTATAAATAATGTACAAATAATTAGTCACCACATAACTTCATCTGACCTATTGAACTTGGTTTCCCAAGACGAGTGTCCATCATGAGGTTACTATACAATTGGGCTTAACCTCATCCTTTTAACATGCTCTAAAACTAGTTTTCTATTCAAAGCTTTTGTCAGCGAATCCGCTAAGTTTCTCTCTGACTTGACATAATTTAGAGAAATTACACCATATCTAATTAAAGTACAAACAAATTTTTGGCTCAATTTGATATGTCTACTTTTTCCATTATATGCTTTATTCTTGGCAACATGAATAACAACCTGTGAATCACAATGAAGGAATATAGAAGGAATTGGTTTTTCCCAAAGCAGGATATCTGCTAAAAGATTCTTTAGCCACTCAGCTTCCCGTCCGCTAACTCCAAAGACATAAGCTCAACCTATATTATTGATCTCGCAATACATGTTCGCTTGGATGATTTCTTAGACACTGCAGCTCTTGTCAAAGTAAAAACATAATCACTAGTAAAGTGTATGTCATCACTCTCCGTAACCTAGTTAGCATCAGAATACCCCTCCAATACAGGAGGATGACCACCAAAAGATAATCCATAATGCATAGTACCTTTCAAATACCTCAACAAACGACTCAATGCATTCCAATGCTCTTGACTAGGATTATGAGTATACCTACTATGTCTACTCACGGATTATGCAATATCAAAACAAGAATAGTTCATTAAGAACATCACACTACCAAGAATTTTAGCACAAGAATAGTTCATTAAGAACATTACACTACCAAGAATTTTAACATACTCAGTTTGGTTTACACTGTTATCAAGATTTTTCTTTAAAGCAACATTAGTATCATAAGGAGTCTTTACTGGATCAACATCATAATAATCAAACTTCATCAAAATTTTCTCAACATAATGAGTTTGATTCAACCTAAAATCAGAGTCGGTCCTATCAACTTTGATTCCTAAAATAAAGTCCATAGGTCTAAGATCTTTCATATCAAAAGAAGACTTTAGCAAACTCTTGGTAGTATCAATGACAGATAAACTAGTACCAACAATAAGCATATCATCCACATAAAGAGTTATGATTACACAACCATTGGCATCAGATTTCACATAAATGTAAGAATCAGCATCATAAGAGGTGAAACCATGTTTGAAAATCTCACTTTCAAATTTTTCATACCACTGTTTAGGAGTTTGTTTAAGTCCATACAAAGACTTAACCAACTTACACATCTTTTGCTCTTGACTAAACATAAGTCCATACAACGACTTAACCAACTTACACATCTTTTGCTCTTGACTAGACATTCTAAACCTCTCGAGGTGGACCATATAAATTTTCTCATCTAGATCACCATTCAAGAAAGTTGTCTTAACATCCATTTGATGCATATGAAGCTTAAATAATGAGGCAATAATAAACAACATTCTTATAGATGCAATTTTAGTAACAGGAGAGTAAGTACAAAAAAATCCAATTCTTCCTTTTGTTTAAAGCCTTTAATCACAAACCTTGACTTGAACCTCTCAATGGTTCCTTTAAGTCTCAATTTCTTTTTGAAAATTCACTTACACTCCAAAGGCTTACACCCTCGAGGTAGATCAACCAAGTTTTATTAGACATAATTGAATATAATTTAGTATCAATGGCATCTTTCCAAAACATAACATCCATAGATCTCATTGCATCCTCATAAGTTTTAGGATCTTTCTCAATAATATAAGTCACCACAAAAACATCATCTATCTCCTTAGATTTTGTCACCACAAAGGAAGTAATAAAGTTAGAACTAAAACTAGTGGGTACTCTAGCTCTTTTGCTTTTCCTTAGTTCAACAATTTTCTTTTCCTCTATGTCATCAGTAGAAGAACTAGGGACAAATTCTCTAGGGACTTACACACTCACTTTCATAGGAAATATATCCTTGAAGAACACTGCATCTCTTGACACCATAATGGATCCATAAGTGTTAGACCCCTCTTCCTTAACCATAAATCTATAGGCAACACTATTAAAGGCATATCCCACAAATTTTGAATTAATGGTCTTAGGTCTAATTTTCTTCATCTTATATTCTGGTAAAGTAACCTTAGCAAGATACCCCCACACTTTCAAAAAATGCAAATTAGGTGGATAACCTTTCCAAATTTCATACGGGGTTTGATCTAGTTTCTTATGAAGGACTCTGTTTAGAACATAACAAGCTGAAAGAATAGCTTCCCTCCTCATAAAATCAAGTAATCTGAGGAAATTAACATTGCATTTATCATGTCCTTGAGTGATCAAATTTTCCTCTCCGCTACTCTATTTTGTTCAAGTGTATAAGGGGCTGAAAGTTCATGAATAATACCAACTTTTTCACAAAAATCAACAAGGAAATTAATACTATACTGACCACCTCGATCAAACTTTAATCTCTTAATTTTCCTTTCCAATTGGTTCTCAACCTCAACTTTGTATTTCATAAACATTTCCTCTGTATCACTTTTATTTTTCACTAAGTAAATCTAGAACAATCATTCACGAAAGTAATATAATATCTCATGCCTCCTTTACTCATACGATTCTTAAAATCACCCAAATATGTGTGCACTAAGTCCAACAATTGTGACTCTCTCCCGATCACTAATTTAAAAGGTTTCTTAGAGTGTTTAGCCTCAACACAAATTTGACATTTCTCTATTTCATTAGTGATCTAGTTAGGTAATAAGTTTAAGCTTTGCATCCTCTTAATTGACCTCACATTCACATGCCCAAGTCTAGAGTGTCATAAGTCTAAAGACTCAATAATATAAGCAAAAGAAGTAGATGCATTCATTTCAATGTCAAGTACAAATAGGCCCCTCATTACAAAACCCTTTCCCAACAAAGTTTCCATTCTTAGTCAGAACTAGCTTATCATATCAAAGGTCTGTTTAACACCAGCTTTGTTTAGCAATGCACCAAAAATCAAGTTTCTACATACATCAGGAACAAATAAAACAATTTGTAATGCCAATACTTTTCTAGAAGTGACTTTGAGAGTGACTTTGCCAATTCATTGGACAGGAACTCTGTTAGAGTTGCCTATGTATACGAATTCACCATTAGTAGCATCATCCAACTCCTTAAACAGGTCCTTGTTGGTGCATATGTGGTATGCGACTCCTGTGTTAACAATCCACTCGACCAAATTTCCAAAAAAGTTGACTCCGGACACCATAGCAGTAATGATCTCCTTGTCATCACTAGCATCCCAAATTTCCTTTGCAGTTTTGTACTTGCAGTAGATATTAAACAAAGGGTTTATCATATAGTTAAGAAACACCCCTAATGGTATGGTTATCCTTAGTAGTTTTAGGGTCAGTATTGTCACAAGCAATCTGTTGAAGTAGTACATAATTGATTTCGTATTATTAAAAGTAAAACATAATTTTTTCCGACCATCATTTAAAATTTCTCCCATTTAGAGGCTCTAATCTAATTAGGTCAGGTATAATTTTCGGGGCTACGATGATATGCGCTGAACCTATATGGGGAATAGTAAGTGTAGTACCTATGTTGGTCTCATTTGCAGACGACATATTAAACTTAAAAGTAGAAATATCTCCCACAAACTAATCACACAATATGAAAAAAAACAACACTGTATTCCGACTTCTACCAAAATAAATACATAGCAACAAAATCGTAGTAATTTCTATCAAATAGTAGCAACGTAGTAATAATTTTTTCGACTTAAATTGTTAGAGGAAATAGCAGAAATAATAACTTAGAACGACTTATCTAAAATGCAAGGCGCATAAAAATCACTTCTTTAAGTCAAAAATTCCCCCTCTACAGTACAACAGGACAATAGGTTCCGACTGTAGGGTTAACGCCTTCTCCACCAATGATATCATTTTTTTAATTTTTTTTTAAAAATATATAACATAGGCTTGGCCCGAATGGTCAGAACCCGACTCAACCTATTGACAGCCCTACCGTGAATAGGTGTAAGCACGTCCAATCAAAGCCTATAAAACTCATAAAAGCATACATAGATTCATGCTCTCACAGGGAAGAGCACCAAATGGAAATGAAATGCACCTTTTATATAGAGATGTAGAACATTCCTTTTTCAGTTTGTATGGAAAAAATCATGAGCATTTTGCATGTAGGCAAAGGGCTTGGAGAAATAAATAGGACAAAAAAAATTTTACATCTGTGGTCCAAGTGGTAATCTACCCATGATTTGCTGATAAACCGAAGGATTGGGCTCAGACCTAGGCTCCATCTTTGGTTCTGCTTTCGGCAACATAAAACCCATTTCATTCATAGGGCGTTGTTGCGCTAAATAAGGATGAACCGGCATAACAGGCATCTTCGGTTGCCCGGGACCCAAACCAGCCATTGCCAAGTTGGCCAACCCTGCTTGATTCATTCCAAAGGAGAAGCTAGGGGAAGATCCAAGCTGCTGCATTCCAGGTAGGCCGAAGGACCCAAATGGAGCAGACCTTTCAAACCTAGGCATGCTATTGTGAACTTGTGACGGTTCAGGCCTGTGAGGGTGGGTTTGAACAGCAGTAGGCCCCTGAACAGGCATGGTATTTGAAGTGGTGGAGTTGACATGGCTGCTGTTGCGAGCAGCGGGAACATCATGATTGTGCTTCCCCTCGTAAGTAGTTATCACTGACTTGAGGTCATGTGATGCCCTCTCCACATGCTTCCTAACTGTGCACCCTGCATTAGTACACTTGTAGTAACTCCTGCACATAAGAAAAAAGGCCGATACGTTTAAGTTGCAGTTAAATAACACAATTTTCAGATGAAGAGTAGGGACTCAGGAGGGTTTCTTGATATCACATAGATGATTTTAACTACCTAGGATTTGGATTTCCTTTTACAACTTTCTGCCCATATTTGCGCCAGCGATATCCGTCATCAAGAATATCCACTTCACTGGTTGTCTGGACCACGACTCTAGGCTCACGTATAGCCCTCGTGGCTCCGCTTGTTTCTGTTGCACAAGATTCAATTTTCCTGGGATTTCAAACAACATAAGCAATCCTCAGGACTCAAGAGAACTGATACATGAGCTAAACACACAAATTACCGAGCAATGGGATTCTAACCTCCTCTTTGACTCAGATTCATCCCCTTCACCATCATAACCAACACTAGCATGTGTAGCCCGATCATCTTCATCTTCATCATTAGAAAAGGTAGATGAGGCATCCACAGCATCACCTGGTTCTACTTGCGCAGCATTTTGGGCCATCACAAGGATGGATGGATTTCCAAATTCAGGTTCTGCAGATGCTGAAGATGTAACCTCTACATTCTCATGCCTCCAGTCAGGAGCTCCAGAAACATTTCCCTTCTGTGCAGTTCTCCAAACAGGATCATTGTCAGTTACACTTTGGGGACAGGTTTGATCAAGTACATCTAACTGCATGTCCATGAGTGGATTTGATGAACCGATTGCTGACCTTCGATTGGGTGGTGGCTTAAGATGGTTGTGAGCCCCTTTATATATGATCTCTGTAATGTGACCCTCATGAGAACGTTCCACCTTTTTCTTAACTGGGCAATTTGGATGTGTGCACTTGTAGTAACTCCGAGGATACTCACTACCTTTCACTTGTTTCTGTCCATATTTTCTCCAGTTATATCCGTCCTCTGATGGTGTACCGCCAACAATACCAGCAGTGATAGAATCCCCACTAGCTCTTTGATCTCCTTCATCATCTTGCGGGTCACCAACAGGAGGAGATTGTCCAACACTGCCACCCATATTATTAACCACAGCTCTATCTGTAGTATATCCATCCTTTTCAGGTGTTGATTTGGAGAGTTCTGTTTGAAAATTGAGAGGATTTCTATTCTGAGATTGGAGTTTTATTTGTTCCTCAATATTAGATGGAAGAGGATTATCAGATTGAACTGAGACCTCAATACTGGGAAGAGATTGCTGTGGAAGGCTGGCTGGATTTATCTGTATGCAGAAGGTGAATAACTTAGAAAAGCTGAATTACTAATTGATAATTCATATATGTACCAATGTCTAACATGCCTATTGTTCTATATGTTCGAATGTGACAAATCTTCAGTGTTCATAATTTGTAGGACGAGAAAATGACTGTCATGCGCTTGTGTCCATGTCAATGGATTTTTCTTTAATCTCTGGAAGGTTACCACACATCCCAAATGTAACTTACTTTGCTTGATGCACCAAGGAAAAATGAGGAATTTGATTCTACAACAGGCTTGAATGCGAAGGATGATGTATTGAAGTCTTCAAAGAAACATTCTTTGCTTTTGTCAGGTGGCTCAGAAATCAGTCCAGAGCTCTTACTGCCACCATATGGGAGAAATGAGAACTTTCCTGTTGTTGGGGATGGCTGTGCCTGAAGTGATGTTCCGAAGGATTATTTAGTAGGTGAACAACCACCCGGAAAAAGAAAAAACATAAGTGAGATTCATGCTACTAGGCAAAGAACAAACGTGAGACTAATGGTACTAAGCTAAGACTTTGTTTGGCAAACTCCTAAATTATAATCGAGGATAGGAATATCTACTGCTAAATTACAATAACAAGCTAATATATTGACAAGCCATCACGCATTAAGATTTCCACAATGATGTTCTGCGTTTCAAATTTACTATGAAAAGGTCAGACTCTTGAATGAAGAATCATAAGCATAAACAACAGGTGGTCTGGAGAAGTTTGTAATAAAGTGAATGCAGAGGAATCAAAATTTTTAAATGGCTTGTTATTATAAGCAAAGAACAGTAGTTATAGTCATCAAAACTATAGCCTTAAGCAGTAAACTATTAATATAGACATCAAGGAAATCAATAAAAGGAGTAGAACATGAAAGACATCCGAACAGGGCAAATTGTAAGCATTCAATGAACAACTTTTGAAAGTTAAGGTAGTAATCTAAGTCGAGGCCTATTATGGTAAAAGAAAGCTTTAACAACACGTTAACACCTATAATCATTAGCATAAAGATGCCTGTCAAGAAACCATTCAACCCGAAAGCTCAAACTGTTGGGTGAGGCCAATAATGGGTAATGCATTGCTCACAAAAGAAATCACCAATCTACTAGAAACAAGAGAGGCACAACTTAAGCTTGAGTCCTCTTGATCACACAACACCTTAATACCATATCAAAAAGACATATGTTTAAACTGTTGGGGTAAAGGCCCAAGAATAGTTCATACAATTTTTAACCATGGCAGTGCTCCCGTAGTTAAAATTCAAAAAGGGAAAGGACACAACCTTGAAGACACTCCTAAATATAGTGAACTTACTAGTGAGTTTGAAAGAAAAACTGGAGACTCTAACAAGGTTGTTGGGCTGAGACCCGGGGGAATAGTCAAGTAAGGGGATCGAGCCTCAGCGGAGAGCTCAGCAGATCTGATACTTTCTGTGTTCAACCTCGGGGCATTAAACCCAGCTCTGGCTGCCATTCTTTCCACAAGACTCCCACGAGAGCTTGATTTATGCTCAGAGAGAGAAGCCAATTCGGTCGGTTTAGAACCACCAGTATGTAGGACATCCTTGTTGGAATTTCCTACTGATGTCTGGCCTCGTGATCCGAAAAAGAATTCTTCAGTTCCAATTTTTTCAGGATGATCCAACGTTGTTTTTGAGCTTATATCATCACCTAAAATTGCTGAGAAAAATGCCCGTGGGCTTGGACTGGGAGGCAACCAATCCCCAACTATAGCAACATTATCTTCAATTCCAGCCATGCCTCCGTGTCTCAGTACGGACAAGAGCCTGGAAGGTTTAAGCAAACATCATCTCTAAAACTATATTCCGAAATAGTTCCAACGTCCTACACACACAGAAATGTTAAAAGAGAAATAAGGGAAAAGCCATAAATTTTGCGCCGTTTAAGTCACAAAAGGGACGTTGAAGGAGAGATTGAAAAACAAAAAGGTAAAATCTTTGATCCGAAGTTTAGTTATACGCACAGAAACCTTAATCACCAGACAAAGCTACAATCTTAAATCAAAGAACGGTGGCAGGCATGCCAGAATTTAATAATAAAACTAGGATTTCTCGGTTGTGGAAATACATATACCCTTTCCAGCAATGCTTTGCTTCCGTAGATATGATATGCAATGGCGAATTTAATAGATCAAAACCTACAAGAATAAAAGAGTTAACACACATAGGACGGCTTTCGAACTACAGCCGACAATGGTAATGATTATAATCACAGCCGATTTCATGCATATAAGACATAATAAATGAACACTAATCTTGGAGACTAATGGAGTTTGATGACATCCTGAGGAAACAAATCAAACGAAATCGGTAGGAAACACCCCGATCAAGATTTGATAGTTAGAGAATTGACATTTAAAAGAAGGATACTTAACATTTTTCTCTATAAAGGAAATGGAAATGGAACTCCTTAAAAGATTTAATACTTATAATTAATTTTCAGTTACCTCTCTTTCTCATTAAACAAAGAGAGAACACAAACAAAAATTCTAAGATGTAAACTTTGGAAAGGTGCAAAATGGATCAATTGTAAGAGTATCAAAAGGCTAAGAAGCTCAGCACACATGTCAGGCACACATTAATAACATTTCTTTTCCGAAAATTCATGACAGAATACGAGAGAGAGAGAGTGGGGGAATTATTAACAAGGATTACCTGATTGATTGAGAAGAGTAGTCTTTACGGCCAAGAAGATGATAGGAAGAAGACCCACCACCACCACCACTCTACCACCATCAAAGACCAAATGATCCTGACTCAGACACAGACCCAAGCCAGAGCCAGAGCCAGACCCAAATCAAAATTATAATCCTCCTTTTTTTTTTCTTCTTGTTTGAATTCAACGGTGAATAGAAAAAGACCAACTTTTTTCAGTCTAGACTCTAGAAAGGGACGGGAAAAACAAAACAAGAAAAAGGATGAAAACACCCTCCTGCCTCCCGATCCTTACTATTTTAGCGATACCCTGATTTGATTTGATTTGATTCGAAATAAGAAAAAGGACAAAATACGCACAATGTTTTCATGATCTGTTAATGTATGATTTTCGAAATTCATAAACAAACTGAACCAAGTTTAACAGGGGAAAAAAGAAGAAGAAGAAGAAGAAGAAGAAGAAGAAGTAGCAGAAGATTGAGGGATGGTGGTGTTATTGGCGGGGGACCATAAGAAATGGATGGAATCTTTGAACGATGGAGAGGAGAAAAGATAATTAAGAAAAAGGGGTGATAGTAGAGAGGTCTCCCTATGATATCAAAGGAGAAAAAATACACAACAGCAACATTGCATAGCTCCGGTCTCTTCACTTTGGCCTATATTATTTGTAAACCAATTATTCTTTGTTTTGGAGTCCCCTTTTTTGTTTGTCTTCATAAGGCCGTCTCTTTCCCCTTTTTGCAGTCAAAGGTCTAGTACCATTAAACTCATTCAACACAGCAACAGCAAATCCACCCTGACGGGAAATATTAGACATGGTAAGTACTTTAATATATATTCTTAGTCTTGCAATCAGTATTTACTGGACAAACGGTGAGTTAAGACAAGTAAAAGGAAAAGATGGCAAAAGGATACGAGGGGGTGTCGAAGCGAGAGGGATAAGCTGAGCTGGCTAACACCATATGTAAGATGTAACCAAATGACAACTGCTCCTGACTCATTTATTTGCTCGTTAGTTGCTATGACCAATTCCACAAACTGGCCATTATTTTACGGCTAAAATATCTTAGGTTTACTTGAACTTTTTAGAAACTTTCATATTTTAATATTCTCTAAAAAACTCCCACGCATCAATTTTATTAATAAAATTCGATTAAAATGTCTATAAATATTTAACAAAATATTAAATTATTTTGAGATTTTTAAAAAGTAAAGCATCCCAAATAAAAATTGTATGTATTTATTCCTTTTTTCTCATTTAATTTATATTTATATTTAATTTTTTGTTGACTGTGTTAAACTTTAAACATAATTCTCGATTATAATTTAAGATAATAATAAAACGAGAGATATTCATATATATTTTTATTATATTAAAATAAAATTATAAGTTAGTATTTTAAATTATAACATTGTTAACTACCCTCAAACCATATCAATTAGTAATTATTTATGTGATATATCATATTATAGTTAATTACTAAAAAATCTAAATTTAAACAAATTTCTAATTATAACCCAAATTTTAGAAATTCAACTTGCAATTTTTCTCAAATATAATCTGACATTAGTTTCTCCATTAATAAAACTGACGAAACAAGCCATATCAGCTATGTTATGGTAAATATAGAATGTGATG
>JAOQMP010000210.1:46478979-46501645 GCA_027563575.1 Erythroxylum pedicellare
GCTTTTTAGGCAACATAATATAAACTAATTATAACACAGTTGGATTAGAAAAAGAACAAAAGCACCTGTATGGAACTAGAAGAAGTATGTAGACACAACCAAACTCCAATAGCTTCACAATATATCACAAAGATATATAAATGGTATTATATCTGTGATAAAGGGAAAAAATAAATAGCAAAATTAAATATCTAATATTAAAAATATAAAAAAGAGCAAATTTTAATGATAGAGACACACTAATTTCTAAAAATACAAGAAATTAACATACTTAGGAAATAAGCTAATACAATGTTCACGTTAATGAAAAATTACAAATTAATTATATCATATTCAAATATTTAATAAGCTAAAAATACATTAAAAATCAAAAACTTTACTTTTAAATTATCCTCAGAACTTATAAGATAGAATCGTAAAAATTTTTGCTGCTAATTTTTGAGTTGTAGTACTTTAAATAATATATTGATGAAAATAAAGAAATTAGAAGGCAAAAATACACTTAAATATTTCAAAACTATTTATAAGCATGACATGTTAACTTAACCACAACGTTAACTTTTTGGAACTTGCTTCCACCAACAGCTTCCATGCTTCTAATAACATTTAACTAGTTAAAACATCAACTACACCAACGTTAAATCATTAATTACTACCTGCGGCCTACGTAACGTTTAAGCCTTGAGGCTTTCTCGTTAGAGCTTAGGAATAGCGCAGGAGAGGAGCTTACGTGCCGCAGCCGCTGATCTTGAGACTTTAAAGGATTGATATAATGAATTAGCGATATTGCAGCTATGGGAGTTGAAAGCTCATATAACAAAAAATGGGATTAGGGCCCCCTTCTTATAGTGGGCCCTGGGTAGGGGTAGGATACATCTCATTACACCTATTATGTTACATGTCCAAAAATATGTATGATGTGGCTTGCCATGTCACTACAACAGAAATTAGTTTTAGTGATGGAACTTACTGATAGAAAAGAAAGATTTTCCATTGACAAATGAATTTGGAGATTAAAATTAACGACGGAATGAGTCGTCGGTGCAGTGGTCGTAGGTAAACTTTACCGTCGGATTTATTATGATTATCAGTAACTTCAGTGACAGAATATAAGACATCGCAATTCCGTCAAAAATGAATTTGTGAGTGGAAGTTGTTTTTTATCGATAAAGTATCGACAAAATTTGTGGCTGTCGGTAAAATTTACTAACGAAAATTCCATTGGTAAATTTTACCTATGGACTAACAATATCTATCGCTAAATTTACCTATGATAATTTCAATCACCATTTCTTATTTCCTTCCTGAGTTTGATCTTGAAAATGTTTGGATTTTTTTGCTACGTTAACTTAAATGATAAGTTAAATGATAATATAAAGTCAAATTTATCTTGATTGATAATAAAGAAATTAAAATGTACAACACTTATAACAATAAATTAAGAATTCAAACAAATTTATGATAGAGTAGTAGTTTATCTACATTCACTTATTATAAGTTATACAATTGGTGAAGGTGGATGCTCTAAATGCTGCGATAAGGTGCTAGCCCTCCCTTTCAACGTATCCACCTCATTACAGAGTGGGCTATGCAATCTCTCATCCTCTCCACTGTACTCTCAAGCTGAATGACTCTCTGATCATTAGGTGCGAATTGCTTAGTAGATGCAGTTGTATAGGATGTGGAGGATTACGAATAACATGTGTTTGCATATGAACCTAAGCTGAAGATCCATCCATGGAGGTCCTTACCACCCACTTCATTAAGATATGTCTGACTCTTATCAATAGTTTCAGATTGCTGAGACCATCGTTTAATGTTTTTTTGTATTAAGTCTTATCATTATAATTGTTTATGTTAAATGATATTTTTTAGAATTAATATTAAAGTATAAATTTGACTTACATTAAGTTCTCTACATCAGGTGTTGACGAAGGTCACACCATCATGCTTCTTAGTGTGGGTATGCAAACAGAGTTGATGTAGTGTTGGCTTCCTGTCCATAGACTTTTCCTACATAAAAATAAAGTATTATAAATGAACTATAATTTACAAAAATTTTGGCAGAGTTTCTTCTATTTTTATGATTTTACCCTTTGTTGAATAAAAAAATTTACTCAACAACACAGTCATTAAAGACACTAGACATTTGTAACATTATCATTATCCATAATACACATATATTACATTAAAATCAAATTTCATACATTAAAGTACAAAAATAAGAATATAAGTATAAAGTTTAGATACTTACAAGTTTCTCTGTATACTCTTGGTGGGTTATAGATCCTCTAGTATGTACGGATAGACTCTCTCGCTTTAGTCCTCCACGTCATTTGCAGAATTGCGTTGCTGTCAATGACTCGAAATTTCTTCAGAGATATAAGGAGATCATACAACATTCTTGTGTATGGAACCAACAAAGTCTCTATAACGTATATGAGCTCGCCTCTCCTATTGATTATAAATTACAACATCAAATTTTGAATCCTAAAAAAATTCTTTCTGAAAAATAAGAAAAGCATACTATAAGTACATAAACACTACAATATTTATCTAATTAATGTATAAAATTATATCAAATAAAAATACAAAAGAATATATTTTTTGTACCTCAAACTCGTAATAATAAAAATCCTTTGTCGCTTCAGAGATATTCTTCTATATATAGCCCTCAAGATCTATCTTCTTCTTGAACTTAGATGAAATAGTTCTGGAGCACATTCCAGATGGAACCAACCTAATATATACAATATTTTAGATCATTTCAAAATGTCTAACCTATAACTTCAGTATAAACCTATAATGTTATAATGTATTACGAAATTTTTATAATGTTACTTGCAGATTGTTGACAATTGTGATATAAGTTCTTCCATCAACTCCCTTAGATCTAGGCTGGAGGTCGCCTTCTTCATTCGTAACGTTTACCCCTGATATCTATGTCGATATAAGGGTGGTGGATGGTGTAAGGCTGGTGGACGGTGTACTAGCAGATACAAAAGGTGACAGTACAGGGACCGTAGGTCAGGAAGGTAATGCCTCATCTGGATGTGCAGTAGTTGGACGTACCACACCTGATTCTGTAGCATCTACAAAATGTGATGCTTCACTTGGAAATCATGATAACATGAACTTTGGTCGCATCATATCATGTTTTCTCTTTTGTGACATATTTTAAACCTAAAATATGTATTTTATTGAATATTCTAATAATATAACAATATAAATTTAAATATATAACAATATATTGTTGATGCAATAATAGATTTATTCATATAATATTCTATTACAAACACAAATTAATCACTATTATCACTTAATTGTAAAATAGAATCATCATCATCTCCAATATCTGAATAATTAAAATCAAACTCAAGCTCCTCTTCAAATCTTTCGCCCTTCTTAGCTTCTCCAGATGAAATTTTAACATATTCATTATTTGGATCGTTCAAAGGTTCATTCTTATCATATATTACACATGCATTTATTTCATGAATATCTTCCTGAAACGCTTTACTTTTGATTCTCTTATTTTCTGCTTTTCCATGTAATTGAAAAACACTTCTGGGTTTTTCTTTGTAAACGGCCAACCAATTTGACCTATCTTGTTGTAAGCTAGGAAAAAAGATATAATACACCTAGATCTCTTACATCGCCAACACGAAAGACTCAAATTGTCTAAATCTTCTTCACAGGTTGATTTTAACTAAATTGTATCGGTTGTACACTTTTGTTCCAACATTAGGAGTTGGATCAAACTAGTCGCACTTAAATATCACACTTCATTTTATTGGCAATGCAGGGTACTCAATTTCAACTATCTCAATAATTTTACCATAGTAATCCATCAATTCTCCTTGTATGCAAACCCCACTATTTACTGTTGCCATGTTATGACCAAGATATTCTATATGAAATTTTTATCCATTAACAAAATACACTAGATATGATTTAACAGTTCGCAAAGGTCTTTGAGCAAGATCATATATGAACTTGTTTTGTATTGGATTTTTTGAGGCCAACACAAAAAGATCATATCATATAATATAATGTTATTTAAACAATTTGTCTGATAATTCAACCTTCTCAATTATTGCAAGTGAAAAGATACATATTTCTCAAACCATCAAGGAAAGTGTCTTTCAACTTCTTTATTGATAACATCCTATGTTGTTTCAGGCATTAGCTCGCATAAACATTCCTTGTATAATCTAAAAGCATTATTATCTATTTTAGTTATAAACAACACTAACTTCGAAAACTCAAATTATCAATTTCAAATCAACTTAAACTTACTGCACAAAAGTTTGAACCTCTTCACAATTCCACAAAATGTAATCATGAGTAACCTCCATTTCTTTTTCTATTAACATTCTTCTTATTGAGCATCCATATGTTCATCTTGGATATGTGAAAATAGATAAGTGACCATCAACATCACCTGTTTCTCCTCCATCGTCATTACAAAGAACTTTTCTTTGTCTTGTGTGCACATATGACTCAAAATAATGTGAACAAAATGTACTTGCTTCCTCTACTAAATAAGCATTACATATCGAACCTTCAATTCTAGCCTTGTTTTTCACATTTTTCTTCAAGTGATACAAAAATCTACATTACAAATAGGGTTATTACAATTTTGTTATTAAACATGCTATAAGTTTTATTTAAATATTAACTATAATTACATCTCAAACGGATACATACATTGATATTGAACTAGACTAACAAGTTTAGCCTTTTGTGCTAAAGGTACGGGTAGATGCTTCATACAATCAAAGAAGCTTAGAGGGAAAATCCTTCTAATTTGCACAAGATAACTAGAATTTCCCTTTTTAGTTTTTTCATCTTAGCTAACTTTATTTCATATGATATTAAACTCTTGAAAAACAAACTTAACTCTGTTTTAGCTTCCCAAACCTTATTTGGTATCAACTTTCGAAATGCAATTGGAATTAGCTTTTACATAAATTCACACCTTGCTAAGTTCGAAACATAACCATTGAGAAATTTTAAACATTTCAACCATTCACAAAAAATTTCCTTTTGTTTTTTGCCCAAAGTATAACATGCTTTTCAATATTTACCAGTGCGAAGATTTTTATGTAACTCATTCCTTCTACAAAAAAGTTTCAAATCATCTCGTGATTTTGCATTATTCTTTTTCCTCCCTTCAATGTTCATTATGGTGTTGAACAAATTGTCAAAAATATTTTTTTCAATATGTATCACATCTAGATTATGACATATCAAATTAGTTTTCTAATATGGCAAATCCCAAAAGATACTTCGTTTTCTCCAACCAAAGTTTTTACTAATGCTTCTATTAACTTTTTCAGCTTCAATGTATGTAACTTTCAGCAACCCTAATTCATCATTCTCTTACAATATTACTTCACCAGCTTTGTGAGGGGGAGGAGGTGTGTGTATCATCTTATTCTTAATAAATTTTTATTTATTGCATATAAATAGATGATTTGGAGGAAGAAATTTCCTGTGGCTGTCAAACGAAGATGTTTTGGCTCCATTAGGAAGATAAAATGCATCAGAATCATTGTCATAGTAAGAACAACCCAATTTCCCTATTGTGCTCCATCCAGATAACATAGCATACACAGGAAAATCACTAATAATCCACATCAAAGATGCTTTCAATGAAAAATTTTGTTTTAGAGACATATCATATGTCTCCACACCAAATTCCCAAAGATGTTGTAATTCAGATACTAATGGTTGTAAGAATATATTAATTTTATGTTTTGGATTCTTAGGGCTTGACATAATCACCGTTAAGAACATATATGCCTCATTTATACACATCTATAGAGGCAAATTATAAAGAGTAATTATGATTGACCATGATGAATATTGTTGATCAGATTGACTAAAAGGTTAGAATCTATTTGTCGACAATCCCAATCTAACATTTCAACTTTCAGCTACAAACTCAGAGTGGGTGTTATTGAAATGTTTCCATACGAGTGCCTATAATAGATGGCTCATTATTTCATCTTCCTATTCATGTTCATTATGTCATTTCATGTGAGATGTAGTAACATTATAGTCATATAATCTTCAAAGTCTCAGAGTTAGCGGGAAATAATACATTTGCTTCTAGGATATTAATTTATGTTTCATATAATTTTTCTAGGTTTGAACCTAGATTGACCACAAAATTTGCACTCTTGTAAGTCTACATCATCTCCCCAAAACAATATATATCCTAACTTGTAACAATCAATTTTTTCAATTAATAAACCAAGACCCCTAATAAGTTTCTTCATATTGTAGAAATTATCAATCATTGCATGATCAAGAGGCAATGATTCATTATATCAAGCAACAATTTTATCCAAACCTCGATCAGAAATATGCCCTTCAGACTCTATGTTCAAAATTTGAGCAATTGAAGATAATTGGATAATGGTCTCACAATTTGACTATAATTCTTGGTCAGCTGATTTTACTAAGTCAAAAAACTTTTTTGGATCTAAGTTTGGTTCTTCTTCAACATTTTCCATATTTTCCTGAAAAGGTATAACCGAATGCATCATAAACTATTGGGGTTTAAGGATTTTCAGTTGCACCTACATTTTTTGTCATAATTCTAGTCGCCCCTTCAAACCCATCCATAGTTATTAATGAGTTTACTTCATTACTCCTTGAGGTACTACAAATTAATGGTTGCGTATGTCGTGTCTACTTAAAATAATTTGGAACAAATCATTCTCTTAACAAATGGAGATTCATTTCATCAATAGGAAGAAAATGAATATATTTGCACTTTCTACATGGACATTTGATCTTTGGACTATCCATATATGAAAATTAAGAGCATACATAGTGAATAAAAGCTTCAACTTTCTCAATAAACTCACAATTAATGAAACCATCGGGTGTTAATCGTTTATACATCCAAGATTTATCAACATTACTAATTTTTGCAAAATTGTTATTTAAACAAGTGATTGTAATAAGATAAAATAATCATTACAGTAGTATATATTCATATTAATCTTACAAAACTTTTAATCTTTACGTACACATCATTACATCTTTCATTTCCCCTAAGTTTTTATATTTCTCTAACCATTTCCCCTCCAAATTGAAACCAACCTGTCCTACAATATGATTTCACAATTAGATAACTCAATCATAACCAAGTCCACTTTAGTCATTGGACAATCACCACATTCTAAGTCATAAGAACCTTATAACTTCATAGAATAAACCATTTAGGAAAATAAGACTTAATTAATGGACAATATATGCGAGTATCAGTCAAATAAAACAATTTGCCAACCAATATCTTGTAAAAAGTGACATTAAAAAGTAATAAAAAAAACACCTATACATATTAATTCCAATATTAGATCGAGCAATTACATTGAAGTTGAAGATACTAAGTTCGAATTAATCACATTGACGTTCATTTCCAAATGTTTCAATTTAAACAAGCACTATGGTCCGTGGCATTGTTAGACCAGATGAATTGAGAAAGCAAGTTCTCGCTGCACTCCTAGGCTCACCGAATTTTTTACCGATAAGCCTCATGGGAATTGTATAACAGGTTTCTAGCCTATATACCATCCTAGGGTTTTATTATGCAAAGAATTGTCATGTCAATTATGTAAATTTCTTATGTTTTATCAACGTTTGAATTAATCACATTGAAGTTCATTTCCAAATGTTTCAATTTAAAAAAGCACTATGGTACGTGGCATTATTAGACCAGATGAATCGAGAAAGCAAGTTCTCGCTGTCACTACTAGGCTCATGAAATTTTTCACCGATAAGTCTTATGGGAGTTGCATCATAAGTTTTCAGCCTATATGCCATACTAGGGGTTTATTACATCTAGATTGTCATGTCAATTACGTGAATTTCTTATGTTTATAATAAGTTTGAATTAATCACACAGAAGTTCATTTCCAAATGTTTCAATTTAAACAATGTCCAAACATAAATACTTAGACTATTAAATCGCAGCCTAAAAACTCATCAATCATTGTTAAAAGGTAAAATTGCAAAGAACAACACAAAATTGATCACATTGTAGACATTACTTAGTTGAATGACTTACCTTGATAGACGGACAATGGAAAACTACAAAGAAGATGAATGACATTGGACAATTATAAACGTTCTTTAATATAGAACACAACTTGCAAGAAAGACAATTCATGTATTCATGTATTTTCATATTTTACATATCAACAACATAAAATTAATGGCAAAAATAACAATAATTCACATACAAAGACATAAAAAGGCATGCAACAATCATAATATGGACCTCATCTATAACAACAGATTATACAATATGCTCATTATCATTATAGGCCACTATACTAGTATTTGACATATGGTCAAAATTCGCATTGGTTCCAATTTTATAAAAGGAATATATGATGCATATTCTAAAAATTCCCATTGGTCCTAATTGGTACATAACAACGAAGGTTCCATGATTTCAAAGAAAGTTTAAAATGCTAACCTTAAAAACTTAAGACCATTTGGCTGATCATGTTCACATATATAGGAAACCCATTGATCTATATGATGTCTCTAATGCCATCAAATGCATATTATTCTCTAATTTAACAAGTGTAGCTCACTTATAGTCCCAAATGTCACCTCTAACATAAATTATCACTTTCTAATAATTAACTATTAAGTTCTTATCATCTTTTGTTTATAATATATGTAGCTCAAGAGACTCTACTTATTTAAGATATCCAAATTAAATGCAAGAGGATATACTATGGAATTGTTTAAAGTACTTTCACTTTGTAGGGTTGACAATTGTAACTTCTGTAAATGTTTTAATACTTTTTTACACAATATGAGTCAAAAGTTTAATGAAGGTATAGATAAAGCATAAAATATATAGATTTTAAAAATTTTAAGTGAAATGTGAGTAGCACGATAAATAATAACAATGAGAATAGGAAGAGGGGACCCTCTTAAATTAAAGAGGCTAATAAGATGAAGTTATAGGTAGATCAAGTAAAGTTGAGAAAGAAAAGATCAAGGAACAACTAGGGTAAATTTTTTATGTGCACCTTAAACTAAGCAAAGATTTCTAAAATCACCTTTTACAAAATTCGTAGCAAGCTTATGATTCGTGCTCATAAAGACACCATGTTGGTAATTATTTTGATAAACAACTAATTGTTTAAAAGAATATTAGGTAATACATATAGTGTTATAGATATTTTGTTTCTATGATACCTTCAAATAGATGAGTGTCTTAATGAATATATTAAAACATCTAACTATCACTTCTTACTCAGTTTTAAAGGGACCAAATCAACACAAAAAGAAAGATATATGTGCTTATAAGATTAGGAATATGAATGAGATAGAAGATATATGTGCTTATAAGATTAGGAATATGAATGAGATAGATAAAATGTGATACATTTTTAAGTTGTAGGAAGACTTTTTATGTATAACATTTTAATTGGAAGGAATTCCCTTTGTACTAATTAAGCAAATGTTATAAAATTAGGGGGTAAGGGCATGGGTAGGTGAATTCCTCAAATTCATGAACACCCATAAGAGAATCAAAGTTAATTATAACAAATATAAGGTTATATTGTTCATGGAAACATTAAAAAACCAAATGAAATTTATTGGACTGAAGAGTGTTAGTTATCTAATAACTCCATTATTGTTATAAACCCTAAGATTAGGAAATTTATTATACATCTACATAGCCATTTTGGATACTTCCCTCAGCTCCGGTTTGATTAGGGAGAAAGGAAACAATTAAAAGCTTATATATTATGTAAGAAAGAAACTATAAATCGTAAAGTTGATGTATCTAAAATATGAGAAAGTAGCTTATTCACACCAATAAGGTAAGTACTTCACAAAACAAATGTATTAGAAAGACTTGTAAAATGTTCAATTAATCTTGAAGAGTTTGATGTTAGGTAAATACCAAAAAATTATTTAAACTTCCAAGTCATGGTAAATTTTGCACTTAAAATGTTAACACCATTTTAAGAAAAAGATGAAACCATTGAGAACAAAAAACTGACATGCAAAATGTACATAAACAAGGCCATATGAGATAGGGTTAGTTTGAAGGAATATATTTGGAATATCAATACAATATATAGTTTCACACTAATGTAAAATATCTAATAATGAGGAGAAGTATAAGGTGTTGCTATTTATGTTGTAATTAGCCGTTGGATTGTATATCAAGTCCATGACAATAAGTTTAGACTAATCTCATGGTAAAAGAAGTTAAGCAGGAAAAGTATAAAAAGAAGTTTGTGTGTAGATAAATGAACACACACACACACACACACACAAATATTAAACCACCTTGATAAAAAAATTTCAAGCTAACTATTTACTCAAATTAGGAGTAATAGCGGTATTGTGTCAAAAGGAAATTTTTTAACGAGAAATAGACAAAACTAATGCCAACTTAAATAAATCAAGTAGGTATTACTAAGGAAAATGATACATATTAGACATATCCATTCAAAAATATCTATAAGAGGGAAAATTGTTAGATGATTCAAAACAGGTGAAAAGCCTCTTTGAATAGGCTCCATAATATTTAGTTATATACTTCTAACTTTTTAGGAGATCTTTTACCTTGTTATGTATAAGATTTATTCAAAAAGAAGAACTAGGACATTTTCTTACATTAATACTTAGAAGAGCATGTAGAGTGCATCAAGGAGGATCATCCTTTGAATATAAAATTTTAAAATATTAGTACTTTTGGTCTATAATTTGGAAGGATGTTGAAGAATTTGGAAAAAGAAAAATGTCATAGGTTCTTAATATACAGGTAGGAAATCCTATTAATAATCATTATAGACGGTGGCACATAACGTATATAACGTTTCATAATCATTAGAAACATTCCAGATTGCAAATCATGTCTATCATCCTCTTACAGAACTTTCATCGAATACTTAGTATGCTATTGAAAAATAACACTACTTTGCTAACACTACTGACGTCGTTTGACTTTTCCAACGGAACGATAATTTCCTTGATGAATTTCATCGCTCGTTTCTGTTGCCAAAAATTGGCACCTATTTTTCCGACGACTTTTACTGTTCTATCACTAAATTTCGTCGGTAAAGTTTCGCGGATAAATTCCCTCTACATTTACCGACAAATTGTTTTTCTGTCAGAAAATGTCATTTTTCCTTATAAGTTTACTAACAAAATTGAAGTTTCGTGGCTAATTTACTATGTAGTAATTTTTGTCAGTAATTTTTAATTTTCTCGTAGTGCATCTACTCGGTTAACAGAGATATTAATGTCAAGAAAGTTTTGCAAAAATTTAAAAGTTTAGGTATTTAATTACCACTTTTAAAGTTTAGGCTAAAAATAAAATTTTGAGTAAAATTATAGAATTTTTTGACATTAACCCTAAATTCCAAAATAATCAAATTATGAAAGAAATCCTTAAAAGCCTTTGCTTGATTATAATTATTCGGGATGACCTTCCTGTACTAGGACTCCACCAATGACTTTGTTCTATATATCCGTGTGTACCTTTAATGGAAGATCAAACTCTGGCAGCATCAACACAGGCTCGGTTGAGATAGCAGTATTAAGTATTTCGAATGCCTCCTGACATTATCCTTTAGCATTGATGTTTGTCCTCCATGATCTTATTTGTCATGCCTACTCCTTTGCACGACAATCTTACTTAGGTCTGCTTAAGCAAGACTCAACCTTCCCTATATGATCGTCAACCAACAACCTTATTCTCAAACGCCTCATGACCCTTGTAGTGTTTCACTCTCACACTCGCAAGAAACTACGAAAGTAATAGAATATTCAAAGACAACAATAAAGCAAGAAAGAGATACAACAAACTACCAACATTTATTACTTCCCTAAAAGTATACAAAGGAATGATCTCTCAACTCTGTGTGTCAAGCAAGGCTCAAATGAGCTATATATAGGCATTAAGGCTCAAATGGAACACTTCGAATGTGCATAGACTATCGAGCCTTGAACAAAGTAACAATTATAAACAAGTATCTTGTTCCCTTAGTTCAAGATTTGATAGACAGATTGTCGAGGGCTATGGTTTTTACAAAGCTGGATCTTCAAAGTGGGTATTGGCAAGTGCAGATAGCCGAGGGCGATGAGCAAAAGATAACGTGTATGACTCAATATTTAACAATTCAACTCTTTGAAAATTTAAATTAAATTCCAAAATACTCCTTATAAAGATAATCCTTAGAAAACAATTTTCAAACATTTAGAAAAACAATTTTTCAAATTTATTAGGTATTTAAATGAATTAAATTGCAATTTAATCAATTTAATTAAAATAAGGCTTAGAAACATATAAAAAATAAATTGAAAAGGTGTGGGGATTGTACATACCATATCATTTTCTATGGTACACGCGCCTCATTCAATGTTTATCGTTGACTGTGTTACACGTACCAATAGCCTCTGCTTCCGGATGTTGTATCCCCATGTGGTTTACATGTCTTACATATGCCCCATCATTTTTTTCATACTATGGTTTTGTATTTTTTACGTCATCATCTCCCTCTTGATTTCTTTTCGCCTCTGCTTTTTAGTTTCGTGTCGTTGCAACCTAGGTTTTCGATAGATCTTGTCCTACCTCATCTATTAGGGTTCCTCTGCCTCCATGTTTCTTCTATTGTAGGCGAGTTATCATCCCTCACCAGTCGTCAATTATCAATTTGTTGACTTAATTATCTTCATATAGTTCATACTATATTCAAGTATTACTGGCTGAGCTACCCTAAATTTGATAAGTTATAAATAATATCAAAATATAGTAACTCCTACGGGAGATACTTTGGTGATCTCAAATATAAGAATAAATTATTTAAGTATTAAAGTGGGAAGACTCACAGATATATAGGTATTATTCTATTTGGAACTCTCATAATCGGGATAGTTCAATGAACTTATTATTCAATAAACATTCATACATTTATTTAAGTATCTTCATGTTTTAATTTACAAGATTAATTCCTTTTTTCATAAAAAAGAAACATAATATATGTTAGTTTTACCGTTTCAGCAATATTTCATCTTAATAAAATCACAACTACAACCAATTAGGAAATAATATGTAAATTTAAGTTTAATATCATAATTATGTTGTCATCGGAATTTCAATTACATAATAACTATTATAAAAATTTTACCTTTAATATTAAAATATCAAACATAATTAACATAATATATATATATATATAAAGAATATCTTTATTAATTAAAATAATAATATCATACATAAAATTATTCGAAGCAAAAACTAACAATAATGTGTGTGAACGGAATTTCCAAAGAAATGAATAAAATATTTTGAATATGATACCACAAACCGAGAATTCCTATGGATGATAATCCAACACACTTAAAACGATACAGCTTATGATCACCTTTTTTCCTTCTCTTTTTTTTTTCAATACTTTAATTGAAAGCAAGGCAAAAGCCTCTGACGTTTAGAATTATTTGCTTGGAATCATCGTACGTGGGAACATAATATAATATGCTTTTGCTTTGGTCTGCCTTAGAATTATATATAAACATTTATGCCTTTAAACATGTTTTCTTTTTCTTTTGGGTAGAATTTATGCAAATAATCAATACTCTGACTGCTAACACAAATTTTCGATATATGCCATATTTCAATCTTATTTTATTTTAAAATAACGTTATTTTATATGTAAAAATACATGTAAATATATTCTATTAAAAAACATATAAAATGTTATAGAGTAAATCGGAGAAGGCGATATGAAATAAATAATTGACGATCATTAATGCTGGAGAAGACAGAGAAGCAAAGTGCAGCGTTTAAGTAAATAGCGAGACTAGAGTAATAGAATAGGGAGAATCGTAGAGGAATGTATTAGCCGGATTTAAGCCGAACACGTGTGGCTTCAACGACATGATTTTAGTGTGAATTGTTGTAATCCTTTCTCTCCATATCAATGGATTCTGTGTCTTCTCTCTACCCTTGATTTGTGTCTCTTCCTTCTGACAAATTTCCATCCTCGTACGCTAATTCCGTTAGAATCTTTAGTTTCCTTAACAAATTGGTATTAGAGAATTCGATTATGTGAACACCAACCATGGCAGATAACACCAGGAGCGCAGACCTTAGAAGGATGGAAGAAAGTTTGAAAACTTCCATGGAACAAATGTTTGTGGAAATCCAAAACAGAACGGAGAAGGTTGAGAAGGAAATGTCCGAACTAAGAGCTCTCCTCTTACAAAGTCTTCAGAAACCGAGTGAGGCAGGTACAACTAAAACTATACCACAGGGAAGCTCAGTGGCGTAAGAGCGCGAAGGGAGCACTTTCACTAGAATAAGCAGGATTGAGTTCCCACCATTTGACGGTGAAAACGTCAAAATGTGGCTATATAGGTGTGAGCAATTCTTCACATTAGACCAAACGTCGGAGAACACGAAGGTGAGCGTGGCCATTCTGCATATGGATGAAAAGGCTCAGGAATGGTATCGCTTATATGTGCGGAATTGTCATATCACGGAAGCAGTTGTCTCGGAAGAGTTCACTAAGGCGCTGAAGCAGAGGTTTGACGTAGAAATATTCGATGATCCGGTTGGCGATTTCAAGGAGCTTAAGCAATAAGGATTAGTGTTGGACTATTGCGCACAAGTTGATCACCATTTCAATAGGTTGATGCTATCCGAAGAGTATCTGGTGGGATTCTTTATGAAGGGATTGAAATCAGAGATAGGGGTGACAGTAAAATTGCATGAGCCTCACTCATTGCATCAAGCCTACACATTAGCAAGGAAATAGGAGGCTATTCTAAACTCCACAGGGGGTATAACACTGAAGCAAGGATCGTTGATGAAGGGAATGAATGATTATAGTAAATTTCCGCAAGGTACACAAATGTCACAACCAACAAATAGCATGCGCAGATCATCATCGGATGGAATATTGCCCACTCCTGCATCGTCGTTTTGGTCTCCTTCGTCGGTCGGAACATCAAAAAGTCAGAGACATTTTAGTAGTAGGGATTTCGATGAGAAAAGAGCAAAGGTATTTGCTTTTAGTGTGACAAAAAATACAGTATAGGACATCAATGTAAGAAGCGTCAACTCCAGTTCTACGTGGTGACAGGAGAAGACGACAATGGCGGAACTTCATCGAAGACGGAGGAGGAGGATTTAGAGCTAAGTCCAGTCGAAGAAAATCAACTGATAGTATCGATGCAGGCCATGCTAGGACTATCAGAGAATATAGAGTTTAAGCAAATGAGAGTGGTAGGGGAGCATCAACGGAAGAAGATATATATATTGATTGATAATGGAAGCACGCATAACTTCATCGACCCATCGGTCTTCCGTAAGGGAGATTTCCAGCTTCAAGAAATGGAAGCCATCTTCATTACAGTGGGAGGAAGATTGCAATTGAAGTGCCATCAGTACTGTGAAGGGTTCAAGTGGACAATGCAGGGAGTACAATTCTCCATGGATGCGTTAGTCTTGGCACTGGGCGGATGTGATATGGTTCTAGGAGTACAGTGGTTGAGCAGCCTAGATGAGGTCCTTTGTAACTTTAAGCATCGAACTATGGTATTTAAATGGGAAGGGCAAATGGTTAAGCTATGCAGAAATCTGGAAGGGTGATAAAAAATAATCTCCAGTAAGGAATTCCAAAAGTAGTGGCGTAGATCATCGGAGAGCCAATTATGTATGATGTAGTTGTCGACATTGGTGCAATTTCAATTACAACAAATGTGGATTACGGCAGACCAATGGAGTGCTTTTGATGAAATCAATGTTGTCTTGTCAGAACACGCAGATGTTTTCCAAGATCCGACCAAACTGCCTCCAAATCGCCAGCACAACCATCAAATAGTTCTAAAAGAAGGGGTGCAAGCCATTAACGTTCGACCATACAGGTATTCAGGAGCTCAGAAGGACATTATAGAACAAGCGGTGAAGAACCTTCTGAAACAGGGGTTCATTAGGCAAAGCTATGAGCCTTTTGTTTCATCGGTAGTTCTGGTCAGGAAAAAAGACGACTCCTGGCGAATGTGTGTCGACTACAGAGAATTGAATAAACAGACTGTGAAGGAAAAATTCCCCATACCATTGATTGAGGAACTTCTGAATGAATTACATAGTGCAGGCTGGTTTACTAAACTGGACATCCGATCCGGTTACCACCAAATTAGAATGTAGCCGGAGGATGTAGCAAAGACGGCATTTAGAACCCACGAGGGGCATTACGAATTCCTCGTAATGCCTTTTGGTCTGACAAATGTGCCTTCGACGTTCCAGCGATTGATGAATGAGTTGTTCAAGCCGCACCTACGTCGTTTTATACTGGTATTCTTCGACGACATCCTTATTTATGGCTCCTCCCTGCAGTTGCACGTTCAACACATTTCAACGGCCATGGAGACATTGAGAAGAAATCACTTATTTCTGAGAGGGGATAAATGCATATTCGGGGCACGCCAGGTGAAATATTTGGGGTATACGATATCGAAGATGGGGGTTGCCACCGACCTCCGTAAAGTTAAGACGATCATGGAATGGGTGACGCCTAAAAATCTCAAGGAGCTCCGGGGATTCTTAAGAATCACGGGTTACTATCGGCGGTTTATTAAAGGCTATGGGGTGTTAGTGAAGGCATTGACGGAATTACTTAAGAAGGATCGAATGAACCAGTGGAAATGGGGGGAGGAGGAGCAGAACGCCTTTGAGCAATTAAAACTGGCGATTACGTCTGCCCCAGTATTAGCACTACCTGATTTTTCGAAAATGTTTATAATCAAAGCGGACGCCAGTGGACAAGGCATAGGAGCGGTGTTGCAACAGGAGGGTCACCCAGTAGCGTTTCTTAGTAAAGCGCTGGCAAGAAGACATTACGGACTATCAATGTATGAAAAGGAATTCCTGGCCGTCATCAAAGCAATCAAACATTGGCATCATTACCTGAGTTGTAAGCCTTTTGTTGTCAAAACCAATCACCGGAGCCTTAAGTACCTGTTGGAGCAGAGATTAACGACACCGTTCCAGCAATCATGGCTTCCTAAGTTACTGAGTTACGACTTCGAAGTCCAGTATCGGAGCAGAAAAGAGAATAACGCTGTGGACGCTCTGTCCAAAATCACAAATGTGGAATTGATGACGTTATCAGTGTCACAGTTGCATGGACAATTGATGGAAGAGATAAGAAAAAGTTGGGAACAGGATCCTTCGATACAAGGCTTAATTACAGAATTAAACAATGGTGTGAGGAAACCAAGTGCTTACGAGTGGAAGGATGAATTGCTCAGGTGGAAGGGGCGACTGGTTATTGGTAATAACTTGGCATTAAGGAAGCAAATAATTGGAATTAGCCACGATGATGCTATCGGAGGACATGCGGGAGCAACAGCTACGACCAAGAAGATACAGAGTATGTTCTTCTGTAAGGGATTAGCGAGAGATGTACGACAACACATTTAGGATTGTATGAGTTGTCAACGGAACAAGTATGACAACGCTGTGTATCCAAGTCTCTTACAGTCAATCGTTATTCCGGAGGGAAGTTGGAGGGAGATTAGTTTTGATTTTATCGAGGGGCTGTCGGCGTCAAAAGGCAGGTCAGTTATTTTGGTGGTGGTCGATCGTTTTACGAAGTATGCCCACTTTGTAGCGGTGAAGCATCCTTATGCTGCGAGTGATATAGTTGAATTGTTTCTTACAAATGTATTTAAATTGCACGGTATGCTGGAGTCCATTATTAGAGATAGAGATCTTATTTTCATAAGCAAGTTCTGGCGAGAGCTACTTAGGATGTAAGGGTTCAGCTCAAGTGCTCCACCGCGTATCACCCACAGACTGATGGTCTCACGGAAGCAGTTAATAAAATTTTATAAACATATTTGTGGTGCTGCTGCGGTGAGACTCCACAGAAATGGAGTGAATGGTTGGCAGTGGCAGAGTGGTGGTATAACACCACTTACTGTCCGTCAATTGGGTGTACCCCCTTCGAAGTTTTATATGACTATTCACCACCTGTTTATACACCATACATTGCAAGGGATTCCAAGGTGATGGAGGTGGACAGAGTGCTTAAGAATAGAGAAGCAATTATCAACGTGACGAGATTCCATTTGAAGAGGGCACAAAATAGAATGAAACAGTATGCGGATTCCCATTGCTCAAAACGTGAATTTGTAATTGGGGACATGGCGTTACTTAAATTACAACCTTACAGGCAAAATTCATTACAACGGAGGAGCAACTAGAAGCTGTCCCCTCTGTACTATAGACCATACAAAATCATACAGAAGATAGGGCAGGTGGTTATAAGCTCGAACTACCTACCACCTCCTTAATCCACCCTATTTTTCATGTCTCGCAGTTGAAGAAGGTAATGGGAAACCAGGTTAGAGTTTCTTTAGAACTCCTAGGATTTATCACATCAGTGGAGCGGATTTCAGTAGCAATCTTAGATCGACGCATTACCAAGAAGAACAACAGAGCAGTAACACAACTATTGGTGCAATGGTCGGATGGAGGAAGCACGGAAGTGATATGGGAGTATCCGTTCAATCTCCATAAGCGTTACTCGGAAATTAAATTGGTGGAAAAAATGTCAAGGGGAAGGGAATTGTTATAGAGTAAATCGGAGAAGACAATATAAAATAAAGAATTGACGATCGTTAACGCTGGAGAAGATGGAGAAGCAAAGTGCAGCGTTTAAGTAAATAGCAAGACTAGAGTAATAGAATAGGGAGAATCGTAGAGGAATGTATTAGCCGGATTTAAGCCGAATACGTGTGGCTTCAACGACATGATTTGAGTGTGAATTGTTGTAATCCTTTCTCTCTCTATCAATGGATTCTGTGTCTTCTCTCTACCTTTGATGTGCGTCTCTTCCTTCTGACAAATTTCCATCCTCGTACGGTAATTCCGTTAGAATCTTTATTTTCACTAACACTGTGAAATTTTGTGTTCTTTTAGATATGGGTTTTGAAAGGCACAAATCCATTTGGTCTACTTGGCAATCTGGAGACCAGTCTGTAACATTTAAGAGAGACTTGATTGTGTTCTTGCTAATCTAGCTTTGGTTTAATTCTCAATTAGAGTATTTGGTTTCTTACTTTTCTTGACAATACTTAGACCATGCTCCAATACGAGAAAAATTTGGTAGCGTAAAAGAAAATTGGGAAAGATTTACATGATCTATTGAAAAGAGGAATACTAGGGTCAGAGATCTTGGGTTTCATAGCTAAAAAAAGGAGACAAAAACACTAAGTTTTCTTCATAACAAGGGCCACGACCAAAAAGAAGAAATAGCATTAACATAATCAAGAAAGCTAGGGATGACTCTTAGTATACTAGGGATGGTGGTATTTCTTAGGCCATGATTGATTATTTCAATGATACTTGTAGCAAAACCCGATATAGGTGAGGAAGTAATTCCATCCTAAAGTTAGTCACTTTATTTGGAGGTGTGATAATGAGTTGCTCCCTACCTAATCCAAGCTTCAGTCTAGAGGGGTCCTAACAGACGCTAGATGTCCTGTGTGTGAAATAGAAAATGAAGACCTAATCCACCTCTTTGATAAGAGACTTAAGTGGTGCACTCTTGAAGGAAGACCAAGTCAAGGGTGCTGGAATAATGGGGAGCTCACGTCTGATACTCCTCATATCTACATGTTCCTATATTTGTGTTGTTGTGGCTATATTCGTGTTCTATTAGTGACACTATTTTTCTGGTTCTATTAATCACATTGTTGTTGCGGGTAACTCATTCATTATGTTGGCTTATATATAGCTGAATGGTGATTTGGATGGGATATGAATGAAATTAGTTTCCGATAATCTTCTTCTAACTCATATCCTCTTTACTTTTCGTTTTACTCTCTTTGTATGTGTCTTGAGTCCCTATCAATTGGTATCAAATATATGGAAACATGCAAAAAATCCAATGCTGAATTTCGCAATAATGTTAACGAGATCCTAGCTCGTCATAAATCAAGTTTTGATCAAGTGTTCTAAATATTTGGAAGTACTTCAACAATATAGATGTGACTCTTTTACCTATCAAAAACAAAAAAAACATAAAATATAAATATAACAAATATAAATGGCGAAAATATCCCACAAACAAGTACAAGAAATTTCCATTTAAATCTTATAAAAAATTTTTACAAAGAAGACTTATAGACAAACTAAACCAAAGAAAAAATATTATCCTCATAATAAGAAAACATGTACATGTTGGTTATGTAAAGAAAGTGGCCATTATGCAAATGAATGCCCAAAAAGGAATCAAAATAAATACCAAAGAAAAATTAATATTTATTCAACATTTAAATATAATTTACAGCCTATTGAGTCAGAATATGAAATAGAATCAACAATTTCTTCATTATATCGTTATGAATTCCAAACTTCATAATCAACAATTGAATATGAATACAACATTTAATGAAGTGATTATTTAAAATAAAAAGTTAATGCTTATATAGATACAGGTGCTACTATTTGTATAGCATCTAAAACACTATTAAAAAACTGGAAAAAAACTAAATAAACCTTTACAAATAAGAATAGCAGATGGAAGTATTAAATCTATTTGATATGTAAGTTATTATAATAAGATCATTATTGAAAATTACACTTTTATTATAGCTTCAATTTATCAACAAAAATCAGGATTATCATTAATTTTAGAAAATAATTTTATTAAATTATATAATCTTTTTTGTCAATATTTGCATTATATAACTTTACGAACACCAATAATAAAATCTTTAAATAAAAAATCCATAAATTTTAGAATTCCTATATACCATACCACTTATTATAAAAATTTAAAGATTATAAAAGAAAAATTAAATCAATTACAATTTTATCTTTTTAATAATCTTACTTTACAAACTGAAATATAAACCTTAATAGAATAACTTTGTAGTGAAAATCCACTATATCCTAAAAAGAATACTAATAATCAATTGGTTGAAATAAAACTAAAAAATCCCACATAGGAAATTAATATTAAGAATAAAATTCCATGTACACAACAAGATGTACAAGAATTTATTAATAAATGTTTTGAATTATTACAAAAACAATTAATAGCACCAAGCACTAGTAAACATTCAGCCCAAGCCTTCAATGTAAATAATCATTTCGAATAAAAACGTGGAAAAAAATAATGGTAATTAACTATAAATAATTAAATAAAGCTACTATAGGTGATGCATATAAATTACCTAGAAAAGACTATATTATAAGTAGATTAAAAGGGCATCATGGTTCACTACACACGATGCAAAATCAGGCTATTGGCAATTAAAACCACGTGAAAACACCAAACCATTAATAGTTTTTACATGTCCACCACAAAAACATTACCAATGAAATGCATTAACTTTTGGATTAAAATAGCCCGTTGATATTTATCAAAGATTTATGGATAACAATTTAGAAGCATTAGAAGAATTTACATTAGCCTATATTAATGACATTATTATATTTTCAAATAAAGATAAGGAAGATCATTTTAAAAAGGTTAAAAAAAAATTCTCACTAGATGTCAACATAAAGGACTAATTTTAAGTGAGAAGAAAATTAAATTAACACAACAAAATATCGAATACTTAGGTATAGAATTTCATAATGGATTCTTAAAATTACAACCTAAAATCTTTGAAAAATTACATCATTTTTCTGACACCTTAACAAATATAATTGAAGTTCAAAAATTCCTTGGATTACTAAACTATATCTTAGATTTAGCTAAAGAAAGAAACAAGGTACAACTTAAATGTGGTACAAAAATCCAATGGATATGGACAGAAGAAGATATCGCAACGGTACATATATTAAAAAATATTTTCAAGAACTTACCAACATTATATAATTATAATGATAAAGATACAATACTAGTACAAATTGATGCAAGTATGGATACATGAGTTGGCTGTCTTCTGACACAACCACCCAAGTTAAGGAATTATATCTTATATGAATATATCAATGGAAATTTTAATCTCACTGAAAGGAAATATTCTATCCATGAAAAGGAAACACTTACATGTATTAAAACATTAAGAAAATGGAAAGTTGATTTATTACCTGTCGAATTTCATATTCAGACAGATTCTAAATATTTATGTGGATTTACTAAATATAATATTAAAACAAATTACAATTAAGGAAGCTTAATTAAATGTCAATTAGAATCAAATCAATATAATTTTCAAATATATTACATAAAATCTTCTGCTAACAATCCTATAGATACATTAACCAGAGAATGGAAGCAACTATCCTCAGCCTGAAGGATTCACTCAATAAGAAGGAAATTGAATTATTAGATCTACAACAACAAGTGGAAAGTGTAACTAAAGAAATTAATCAGTTAAGAGCAACTATTGCCCTCCTTATAAAACAACAACTATTTATTGATCAACTACCAAGTGTATGACCAACCATCCAACCAATTACTCCTCAACAAATTACCCAAACAACTTTACCTAACATTCCCTGTAACATCCCATCACGGATGAGAAGGGTAAAATAGTAAATTGGAACGGGTTAAGAGTGTGTAAACTTATCTCGGCAGGTTCATGCATAATATGGCCTCCATATATACATGAATAGAAATTTTTGCACATGCACATG
>JAOQMP010000210.1:46518579-46532430 GCA_027563575.1 Erythroxylum pedicellare
TTAGGTTAAACAAAATTGTCAACTTAACTAGTAATTAATAAAAGTTACTAACTCAGACATGAAAACATGTAATAACGACTGAACTAATAGTTAAAGAGAATAACTAACTTTAATATGTAGAAATATAGTGATATATGTAATTGAAAAACTTTAACACATAATATATAAAATTAAATGCATGCATCAATAATTGGAAATTTCAAAATTTTAAATCATTCTAATTATCCTACATGTAAATTAATAATTTAAAGTAACATGTTTTTTGTTATTTCTTTACAATCTTTTTTGTATGTTAACTCTACATTTAGATCTTTAGAGACTAAAATTTATCAATTTCATTTCTTGTCTAACATTGTAATGCTTAACCAATCAAGCATTGAAGCAACGAGATACGAGTAAAGATGTTATTAGTGAGTTTTTTTGTCCTTCAACGGCAGAGTAGAACGAAGACAGAGTGATGGATGATTCATTGTTGAGTTTAGTGAGCTTCAAGTTAGTTTGTTTCCTTTCTCTGCTGTCTTCTTTGCCTCAATTAACCTTCTATTATTTACATTCTTATTGTCCATATATATATATATATATGAGATAGCCATGGCGGCATCTTAGGTACAGGGATGATACCAAGAAACGAATCCTATCCTATAAAATGTTGAATCAAAATTAGAACTAGGAATCTTTTTCTCTGAATTCATCAATTACTGTATCTTTAAGAGACAAACCATCTAATATGTCGTTCTCAGAATCCGCTTGAAGCTCTTTAAACTTGGTCATAACCTCTATCATTGTTGGTCTCCTGAAAGGCCTATCGTCAAGGCACTCGAAAGCTATTCTCAGGTACTGCAGTAATTCACCCTCGACAGATTTATTATGCGTGGTCAACTCTGGGTCTAATATTTCACTGCTTCTCTTCTCTCTCACAAGCTGCTTTGCCCATCCCACGAGGTTATTGTCGTCCCCAAACTCGGATGGATCTATTGGCTTCTTGCCTGAGAGTAGCTCTAGCAATATGACGCCATAGCTATAGACATCACCCTTGGTTGTGCATCTAAAGCTCTGATAATACTCAGGGGGCACGTAACCTGGAGTTCCCGCAAGTGTGCTCACGCTGAGGTGTGTGTCGAGCGCATTCACCAATCTTGCCATCCCAAAATCTGAAACTCTGGCCTCCATATTTTCATCTAGAAGAACATTGCTAGATTTCATGTCTCGATGAATAATGTGAGGTATGCAGCTGTGATGTAGGAAAGCAAGACCTCTTGCTGAACCTATGGCAATCTTTTTTCTCGCCGACCAGCCAAGAAGCCCTGAACATCCTTCTCTTCCTCCTTTACATGAATTGTCATGTAGAACTTCCTCTAGACTTCCCCATTTCATGTACTCGTACACAAGAAGTCTCTCCTCTCCAATTTTGCAGTAGCCTAGCAAAGGAACCAGGTTCCGGTGCTTAATCTTCCCAATAGTTTCCATTTCTGCCATAAATTCTCTGTCTCCCTGACCGGTGACATGAATAAGTTTCTTTATCGCAACAACACAACCATCCCTTAACTGTGCTTTGTAGACTTCACCAAACCCTCCAGACCCTATCAAGCTCTCAGCACTGAAACCATTGGTAGCTTCAAGTAGGTGGGCAAAGGTCAGTTTACGCAGAGGTTTCTCAAATGTGGCAATGTTGATGCTTAGAGGCTCTGGAACACCTGAAAGCTTCCAGCTACTACTACCTGAAGTTGGAAGGCTTTCAATGTATTTTTCTCTCTGTTCCCCTTTTTGTTGATATCTCTTCAGACGATAGAGAGCCAAAGTGAGACCAAAGATGCACAGTACAAAAAATGATAAACCAATCACCATTCCTGTTGCTACTGACTGCTTTGCTTGTCGACCATGAAAACTTGCTTGGTGTCCCCCAGAACCACATGCAGGCAATGGTAGGCCACAAAGGCCAGAATTGTTGTCATATCTGGATGCTGGAAAAGTAGTCAGCTGACCTCCAGAGGGAATAGGGCCACTGAGGTTGTTATTAGACACATCAAGGTCACTAAGAAACGAAAGAGTTCCCAGAGAACCTGGGACAAATCCTGAAAGATTATTGTGGGAAAGGTCCAAAACTCCAATGGCCTTTAAACCTCCAAAACTGTAAGGAATGCTTCCCGTAAGCATGTTGTGTCCCAAATTCAAGACCTGCAAATAGTTCATTGACCCAAAATTGTCAGGGATAGATCCTGACAAAGAATTGTAGGCGAGATCGAGGTATATCATGCTGCCATTGCTTGCGAAAGTATAGACTGTCAAGCCAGAGTAGATTCTGGTGGTTGGGCAAGAGTGAACCATTGGAAAATTTTCCAGCCTCTCGGGTCGAATCCCCTCAAATTCTACCAATCCTCCAGCCCCTCTACAAGAGGTTCCGCCCTCATTTCTCACAAATGCAAATTGCTTCCCAGATACAATCCCAGCAAGAGTTAGGCCTGCTTGGTTTGCAAGTTCGGGTGGGAGGGGCCCGTTGAGGTTGTTGCTGTTCAAATCAAGCCAAATGAGGCTCCGACACTTGCCAAGTTCTGGTGGTATCTGTCCAGTGATTGAATTGTTACCCAGTTGGAGGATTGCAAGGTTAACCAGATTCCCAATACCTGCAGGGATTTCTCCAGAGAGCAAGTTGTTAGAAAGTGACACCCAAATCATATTGATGCAACTACCAATGGACTGTGGGATGTTTCCCCTGATAAGATTGTTGTTAAGAATCAAAGTTTCCAGGTTTCCTCCATTGACACAAATGTCTTGTGGAATTTCACCTGTCAGGTTGTTTGCCCACATAACCAAGTCAGACAGATTGGGCAAGTTCCATATTTGCAAGGGAATGGGGCCTCTGAGGTTGTTGAAACTGAGGTCGATTTTCTGCAAGTTCTTGCAGCTTCCAAGCTCGGATGGTACTTCTCCTGACAAGTAATTGTTAGCAAGAAGTAACTTTTGGAGAGCCGAGGATGAGTTTGACATAGAGCAGAATTTAGAAGGTACATTTCCAGTGAAGCCATTAGAACTTAGGTCAAGAACTTGAAGCCGAGTACAATTTGTCAGAGATTGATCAGGAACAGGGCCTGTTATGTTGTTGAATGGTACATAAAGATATTTCAGGTTTTGGATCTTACTGACAACACTAGTGAGGAAATCTCCTGAAAGCAGATTGTTGCCAAGGTTCAGAATTTGCAAAGAAGAACAGGAATGAAAGGTCGAAGGCAAGCCACCAGTGAGTTGATTTCCTGATAGATCCAACTCCTGCAGAGTTTGACAGGCCAGTCCCAACTCAGGAGGAATATCACCAAACAAGCGGTTGTGAGCCAAGGACAGTCGCCTCAAGTTTCTTAAGCCTCCCAACAAGGCACCTGGAATCTTTAATTGCAGCTCATTATGGGAGAGGTTAAGAGTCTGCAGAAACTTGCACTGGGCTAGACTAATTGGAAACTGGGTGCCGGATAGCCTGTTTCCAGACAAACCGAACCAAACGAGTTTGCTGCAGGCCCCAAAATCTAAAGTGCGAAAGGTGCCAGAGAAGTTGTTATAGGATAAATCCAGATAGTTGAGACTTGGAGAGTCTGCCAAGAAGCTCGGAGGTAGCTCCCCAGACAGTTGATTATGAGAAAGGTCTAAAATGGAGAGAGTCTTGCAAGACAAGGGAGTAATACCAAGTTTTCCAGAGAGTTTGTTATCAGAAAAATTGAGAAGAATCAAGTTTTGACAGGTAGATAGGGAGTAGCTTATAAGGGTGGAATCTGAGAGAGCATTGGTTGAGAGGTCAAGCTGAAGCAGATAAGGAGTAATGTGGAGAGTAAGACCAGAGATAAAATTGTGAGAGAGGTTGACATAGACAAGCTGATTACACGAGGAAAAGAACGATGTTGATGATGGAAGATCACGGCTGGAGATATTGTTAGAGGAGAGGTCAAGAGTCTCGAGAGCACAACTGGAGGATGTATTAGAACTTATTAGATCAGTAACTGAGAATGAATTGCCTCGTAAACTGAGATGCCTTAGGAATGGTAAGGCCGCTATAAGGTATGTGAGGTTCAAAGAGCCAACGAGGCCAGTATTGGTAAGGTTCAAGGTGGTGACATGGCCGTCCAGAGAACAAAAGATGCCTGTCCATGAGCATGGAGTAGCATTACTGGTGGTAGGAGTCCAGTTTGCTAAGACGTTGTTTGGATCGGATTGAACCGAGGAATGCTTGAAGCCTAACAACCCCACAGCTTCGTCATTTCTTGTACTTTCCTGCTGCTCTAGCAATTCTGTCTCTTGTGATGATGATGGTGTGAACGCAATGAGGCTAAATAGAATCAAGCAGAAGCTGCCAAAGATTCGATATTTTGCCATGATTCGCATATGCTCCAAACTAGTACTCATCCCTCCATTTTACATATCTTCATCGTTTCTATCTCGTTCATATATTTCCCACATCTATCAGGCCCTCGACAAGCTGAGCTCAGAGCTATCTCAGCATTCAGGAAAGAGAATCTTTATAACAAAACAAATCAAGGATTCAATCCTACACCTTGTGTTCTTAATCTGTCACTGTTTCCTTCAGCAGCAGCGGCTTCTTTCAGTTTCATATATATACAACATAGGGATCTGCTGTTGACCGAGTCTTCATTTGTAAGAGAGAGTCCTTGCTTCATTAAAAACCTGAAAACAATAACAAGAAAATATGATTATGACAAGGAGATTGGAAGAATTCAGGGGGAGGTATAATCTGAGTGAGTAATGGAAAAAAGGTGCAAGAAGATTACATGAATGAAAGGGATAAAGAGAATAATGAATTGGGGAGAAGATAGAGGGATATGGAGGTAATATATATTCGCAAAAGACAAAATATGCTCACGTGTGTGTGGGTGTGTGTATTGATTGAGCTGTCCTGACTTGGTGGTGGTGGTGGTGATGAAGACGAAGAAAATTAGGTAGGTGATAATCATAAAGGAGGGCGGAACTGGGGTGAGTGTGGGACTAGAAGGCAGTGGAGATCATCTAAGCTTAAGAATTGAACTCCACCTAAATCAACATCAGAAAGTCCGTTCGTCGAAGACAAGACACTGGGTACGATGTACAGAAATGTCGGCTGTCACTCGCTCCAACTTATATTGTGTCAGTAATTGGAGATTCTATGAGACAACCCAATCTACATGCTCCATCAAAATATGTTAAAATTAATATGAATGGAAGAAGTCTTACGCGGAACCAGGAAGAAGAAATAAAGGAAGGAGATGTTCTGATGGATAGTGAAGGTGAATGAGGTTTAAGGAAGAAGAAGAAGTAAAGTTGATAGTCATACATTAGAGAAACAAAAAGAAAAGAAGGGAGAGAGAATAATATTGTAATAGTAATTAAGCACTAAGACGTAGAGGACAAGTTTGGAGTAAAATGTGGGAGTCGTGGTACCCCACCCCACTTTCCCATTGATTTTTGTTCGAAGTTGCGTGGGGGAGAGAGTGGTCCGGTCAAACGTGGGATTTGATTCTCGCCTTTTTCTAGGATTAGAGAAGAAAAGAGAGTTCCCATTTTTATTTTCAGTTTTGCCTTTGCTTGAAATTTCAAATTTGTCCCTCCTTTAGTTGGACGACTCTCAGCCGGCAGCGCCAGCGCATCATCCTCTTCCCGTCAATTGATATTAAAAAAACGAATATATAGTCTAAGAAAGAAAGACAACATCTACGAGACTTGTGTTAGTCTTTTGCCCAACACGGCAGGCACCCCACTCCAACCCAGGTTGCAGACATTTCCTCTTCCCCCAAAGTCATATATATATATATACTGTCATCCATTAAATTCATTTGCTTATCTTGTAATGGTTTGCCATGAATTAGTAGGTGGTGATTCATACAACTAACAAATGGCATTATTGCTTGGCAGCCAATTAAGGCATACAACTGCACGCAATACCAAAACATTAATTAATTGCATTTTCGTTTTCTTTGTTTGGTTTTGGTTATTAACTATTTGGCCTTTACAACATGTATCTGGTGTTTGTTGCTTGTTAGGTAGGATAAACCCAAAATTTTAAAGGGTTGGAGTAATGGGATGGGGTTGTTTAATTAGGTCAACGATGTAAATAAATAACTACTGGTATTAAAGAGAAAATATTTTAAGATTTATTATATACACAAGCAGCATAGAATAGAATGCATGCGCATCAAACCTTACGTCATTTGATGTTGAAGGAAGAATCAAAAGACTGAAAGAGTTCAATTTCAATACATTATTTTGAAAAATATGAAATTACAAGTAACAACTCACAAGAGAAGGTGCGGGGAATCAAAGCAATGGCATACAAGGATGTCTGGGAAAAGAATTTATTTACCTGATTATAAGTCTGTGAGAGGGACATTCATTGTACACAGTTTTTTTTTAAATATGTTATTATATTACAATTTTCTGTTTGATAACATTCAAATTATTATACCATATGTTAGGGTTAAGAATTAGGACGGTTCAAGAATTCATTGAAGCTCAAATGATAGATTCATGAATTAGAGGCAGCCTATTCAAAAGTTGTTAATAACTAAATTATAGATATGTTAAGGAATAAGATATGTTATAAATTTATTATAAAATATAACTTGTAGAATTGATTATAAATCTTAGCACAAATTGACTTTATAATAAAATTTAATATCATAAAACAAATATTTGAAATGTTTCAAACTAAATTTGTATAAACATAAAACTAGAACCGGTAAAAAGTTTGAATTTGAAGCTGATCAAACTTAAAGGGGAGGGCATCTAAATATTAAAAGAAACAGAGAAATCTTAGAAGTCATGAATATGTCGGCTCATTCGTAGCATCAACAACTAGAATACACCGCGAAACGAAAATCTCGAAAGACGATGGACTGGCACGGGGCGCGGGACCTTGAGCCGTGGATCTACTGTTGCTTTTTGCTTAATTAGGGGTTTTAATTTTATTTTATCCATAGAAAAAAACAAACTAACATAGGTGAGGTGACTGAGTACTACTACTAGCCACTAGGGTAAGATTTTGTCAGCATGTGAATACACACTGGCGCACGAGCGCATATTATATATGTAAACATATTTCAAAATCATCCATAATTCTTAGCAAGTGACACGGAGACCTTGCCTACACACAATAATGAATGAACGGTGTAGAGAGGAGTCCTTTTCCTTTCGATACCGTGTTGTGTAGGTGTAGGATAGTATAGTCAATATCGCGAGTATTTACATGGAAAATGTAGGAGCAGGTAGGCTATTGAGAAAACTACATATGAATGTGAACTATCTGATTAAAATCGATCAATGATTGGAGTAAAGAAACCACAAAGCAGCGGAATACTCGCAATGAAAGCAGATGGATGGATAGATTGCAGGAATAATCTAATGTCCCCCACTTCACGCATGCCTTTGTCGTTTTATTATCTTCTTATCTATATTCGCACACTTCTTTTTCATAAGTAAATACTCAAACTTCCCAATTATATGTGCAATAGTTAACCAAAAACTAGTTAAATAAAAGGAATTCAATGAAAGTCGTTTAGGTCCGTCAATTCTTACACTTTCAAGTACTAATCAAACAACAGCAATGCGTCGGGGGAGGGAACTTTTGTTTGAAACGCGTACTTAAGGTAAATGGTTAGGTGGAAATTGGTTGGCTAACATCGCACCTTTGTCCCTTATGCCTGTGACGGCTTCTTAATTTAAGTTTAAACAATCGGGACCCAGGGGGAAAATAGGCCTAAACGTACCTAAATACGTTTCCGTTTTAAAGGAACTATATATATTAAATAAGGACCTTAATGATATTTGTTAATTAAATTAGCAAAATTGATAGAATGATGGATTTTGGTAATTAAGTTAATCCACATAAACGTAATTAAATTGTGTATAATATATATGCCATTTATAAATTTGAAATATTTTACATTTTACTTTAGCAATTATAAATTATCATATTCACTGTGATAAATTTTAAATATACGTAAAAATAATATAATACAAAACTTAAAAATATTTATTATTAATTTTGTATATTTGGTTTAAATTTTAATTTCAACTAATTTATTAATTTTCAATTTAATAGTTTAGAAATTGCATAATTAATTATCTTTAAACCTAATCACTAGAGTTATGAATAATCTCACTTTAACTTTTTTTTTGGGTTACATAACTCAATTTAACTTTAATTGTTTGAATTATTGTATATCTTATTGAATATGAATTCAATCTCTATTTAAACTTATTTTCATTAATATATAGAGAGGATAAGTGTACATATATTAAATAAGTCACTTATTAACAAAATCAGATATTATTAATAAGTCATTTACTGGACCAAGGAGCGAAATCGATTCTAACCTATTAGGAGGCCCAAATTATTAAGATTTAAGAAGTTTAAACGCTTGATTCATAAGGAGTTCATACCACTTTCAGGGTTTGGTACTTGAGATTTATGAGCCTCCTACCCACTTGAATCACTGCCGATTCTAACCTATTAGGAGGCTCAAATTATTAAGATTGAAGAAGTTTAAATACTTGAAGGAGTTCATACCACTTTCAGTTGGCAGTTGAGATTTTTGAGCCTCCTACCCACTTGAATCACTGCTAAGAGGCTTTGTCGGCTAGTTTTGACATCTGGAACGGATCAAACCATGCAATGACTTAAATCATGCAATTGATTTCCATGATTAACCGATATCTATGCTGCTTTTTAATTTCTCATAGACTCGAAGGACCCCAATATCTTCAAAAAGTCAAAAGTTGCTTCCATAATAATTAACATCACTACGTACTCATGATGTGATGTGATCCCATTGGAATAAGTGAGTAGCTATAAAATCTTGTAGCATGTTTCTTGATGTACCAACAAATGTACAAAAAGAAAGAAAATCTTGTTGCTTGATCGACCAAACTTCGGCTTAGTAATTAATCATTGCTTATAAAAGACGTATCAATGGATAAATAATTCAAACTTTGGATTTGAATCACAACAGTAGATCAACCTTTTCCTTTATTATACATTGACCTTAATAGTTGGCAATTTTATACTTCAATGTTCCTTTTGCACGAATGAGAGAGGGGGAGATATTCATTTGAACATTTCATAATATGTACTTATCATTGAGGTGTTGGGTAAATCAACAAAGAATGAGTGAGTGTTCTCTCTAAGGTATCCACTTGCGCTTAGATAGCGGTCTACTTCCCACCAGTTACGAAACTAAGGTTGCAGTGAAACACTTGCAATAAACTATCATGCATTCCATATAAAAAACACCACAAAAATATCCTGAAAGAGAAAGCATTTCTTTTCGCTTCCATTATATTGATAATTGAAATTTCATTTCTCATAGTAGTGTCAATAATCAATATTAAACTCTCTAGTTACCCACTCCTCTATGAACTAGAATTACCTATCTTAAATATGCAGACAATATTGCATAAGTTTTTCAGCCTTGATACTCAAACATCAAAGACATAAATTATATATAAATCATGAATCATATCTAAATCATTTATACTTATCTAGTTTTCGAATATAGTAATAACCGCATAGAAGAAGCGATTAAATCACTTGCCTTAAGTAGAATTTGTTATGATATAAAGAGAAATCTTTTATCGATTACGATATAGTTTTTCTCTCTTAACTCTCTTTCTGTACGATAACTTGATGGATAACTTAATACACAAATACCTACATTTTGTATTTGTTTTGTCTGTACTTAATTGGGATACAGAGATGACTAGTTTATATATACTTCTTTATTTATATTGAATCTTTTGCATCCATCAAGTACTAAATTAATGGTCAAGATTTAACATACTATTAAATTAAGAAAACCTAAACCAAGTTTAATATAGGCTTACAAAAAATATGGATCATAACATCAGGCCATATTTCTTACATTTTTTCACTTAGCCAGATGTTTCATCATTATATTTAATAGTATAATCTAAGGCTAGCAAAAATTAAATCTTATAAGCCATTAACATCATAAGTACCTCAACACAATAAATCATATAATGTGGGTTTTGGCGGTCATACAAAGTATAATCGTATACTCCATTCCATATACCACTATATTAAGAACTTATTATATTTAGGTTCATAAGTTGTATACAAACAACATACAATTCACATACTTGTTATGATAATACATATAAATTTCTTATTCAAACAATATTGTATATATAAACATAATGAATAAGAAATATAAAATTCAGAAACATATTATTATTGAGCTCAAGAGTGCTAAAACATCGCCATCAAATATTTTTATCAATCAATACAACCAAGACCCATCCTAAACACATGTTCTTTGAATGCCTTTGGTTATAAACCCTTAGTTAAAAGATATGCTACTATGATATCTGTCTTAGTATGTTCTATATGCACTCATTGTTTATGAATCTCCTATTTAACAACAAAATACCTTAATTCCATATGTTTTGTGCCTCTGAAGTATTTGTTATTTTTAGAGAAGAAAAATGTTGCAGAATTATCACAATAAATCTTCAATGACTTTTTTATTGTGTCAACAACCCGAAGCCTTGCAATAAACTTTTGAAACCATAATGCATGAATTGTAGCCTCATATTAAGATACAATTTTTGGTTTCATTGTGGATGAAGCAACGATAGATTGTTTGGCACTTTTCCATGAGATTGCTCCTTCAGCTAAAAGGAATAAATAGTCAAACGTTGACTTTCTACTATCAACACACCTGACAAAATCTGAATCTAAATATCTAATTACTTCTAAATGATCAGACTTCTTATAAGTAAGCCTGTAATCCTTTGTTCCTTGAAGATATTTCAACACTTTCTGTGCAGTCTTCTAATGATCAATACCAGGATTACTTTGATATCTATCCAGCATCCCTATTGCAAAACTGATGTCGGGTCTCGTACAGGTTTGTAAGTACATCAAACAACCCACACTAGAAGCGTATGTTGTTGTTTCCATTTCCTTATGTTCTACATTATTCTTTGGACATTGCATAAGATTAAACTTATCTCCCTTTTGAATAGGGACTGTACCTGTTAAGCACTTGCTCATGTTAAATTTCTCAACAATTTTCTCAATATAGGCTTTCTGAGACAATCCTAATAAATCTTCTGATCTTTCACGGAATATTGAAATTTCATTCACATTGGATGTCTCTTCCATATATTTAATTTCAAAATTCCTAGAAAGAAATTATTTAGTCTTATGCAACAAATCCAAGTCATTAGCAGCAAGCAAAATGTCATTAACATGCATAACTAGAAATATAAACTTACTCTCACTGATCCTCGGGTAAATACACCGATCAACAGTGATTTCCTCAAAACCAAAAGAAGTAATGGTATTATTGAACTTAATATAACATTACCTAAAAGCTTGTTTAAGTCCATATATTGACTTCTTCAATTTACACACCGTACTTTCTTTACCTTCAATGAAAAACCTTCAATTTGATCCATATAAACTTCCTCCTCAAGATCTCCATTCAGAAAAGTTGTTTTCACACCCATCTGATGTAGCTCTAAATCAAATTGAGTCACTAATGCTAAATTATTCTCAATGAATCTTTCTTTGAGACAGGTGAAAAAGTCTTCATATAATCAATGTCATCTTTCTGAGTATAACCTTTGACAACAAATCTAACTTTACATCTTTCAATATTGCCATTCGAGTCGCGTTTGATCTTAGAGACCTATTTACAGCCAACTAACTTAGAACCTTCTGGCAAGTCTATAGGATCCCAAACATTGTTTTAAGCCATTGATTTCAACTCTTCTTTCATAGCATCAATCCATCTTTCAAACTTGTCACTACCTATGGCTTGTGAAAACGAAACAGGATCGTTATCAATGCCACAATCATAATCCAAATCTTGCAAATAAACTACATAATTATTAGAAATACTTGACCTTTTAACCCTTACAAGTTTATTTAAAGTGATACCAACTGATTCATTAACATGAGTCGGTGGTAAGTTGGGTTCTTCATAGGGTACTTCTTCATTATCCAAATTTTGTTATTGATTATTTTGATCTTCCAAAGTAGGAACAACATTTGTTGTAGTTGCAGGTTTAAGGACATTTATGGGTGATAGAACATCAACCTTTATTTCATTAATATCTACAACTTGATTTTCAGCACTCCCACTAACCTCACCATTTTCTAAAAATATGGCTTTGGCTGTTTCAACAATTCTAGAATTATGGTTCAGATAGTAAAACATGTACCTTTGGACTTCTATGGGTAACCAATAAAGTAACTACTAACTATTTGAGAATCCAATTTTCTTGCATGTGGATTATAGATATGTGCTTCTGTTGGACAACCTCAAACATGTAGGTGTCTTAAACTAGGTTTCCTTCTCGTATATAACTCGAAAGGATTTTTAGGAACTGCCTTACTAGGAACCCTGGTTGGCAAATACGTAATAGTTTTAAGTGCACACATCCACAAACTTTTAGTTAATGAGGAATTACTCATCATACTCCTAACCATATCCATTAATGTTATATTTCACCTTTCTATCACACCATTTTGTTACGGTGTGCTTGACATAGTGTACTATGCACATATGTCATGACTTTCGAGGAACTTAGTAAACGAACTAGGACACTGTGCAGATTCATCATATTTTCTATCGTACTCACCACCTTTATCAGATCTTATAATTTTCACTTTTCTATCTAACTGCTTCTCAACCTCCTTTACAAATAACTCAAAGGTATTTACAGCTTGAGATTTTTTATGCAACAAATAGATATATCCATATCGTGAAAAATCATCTATAAAGGTGATGAAGTATTTTTTTCTCCATTAAAGGACAAAATGCCAAAAGATCCACAAATGTCAGTGTGTATTATTTCAAAAAGTTGATTACTTCTTGTGGCTCCTTTCTTGCTATGTTTGGTTTGCTTGCCCTTAATGCATTCCACACATAAGCCAAGACCAGTAAACTCTAGATTCGATAGAATCTCATTCTTTACTAATTTTTCTAACCTTTCTTTGGACATATAACCCAAATGTTTATGCCACAAGTAAGCAGAATATTCATTTTCCAAACTACATTTCATTATAACATTATGATTAACAATAAATAACGATTAAAAAAAACATCATCAAGTTTTAATAAATATAAACCATCCATAAACAATAAAGGAGTTATTCTTATACAAATTGAAACAACTATATCCACCCCTATAGGTATATCCACTAGCATCAAGTTTAGAAAAAGAAATTAAATCTCTAGAAATTGAAGGTACATAAAGAGCGTTCACTAGACCTAAGTGATGCCTAATATCTAATGTCAGCCTGTAAGTCCCTACACCTTCAATTGGGGCCTTCATTCGGTTCCTCATAAACAGAAAGTTGCTAGTTGGACTTATGGTTTGGATTATAAAGTATCATGTATAATATTGGAAACATGAGTAGTGACACCAAAATCAAACTAGTAAGTATTATAAGAAAAAACTTCCAGATAAGTTTTATTTAAAGGATACAGAAACATAATGTATACCTTTCTTTTCGAACCAAGCCTTACGTTTTAGGCAGTCTTTTTGATAATGTGAAGTGGCATTTATCTAACTTTTGTCCCTTCCTTTCAACATCATCAATTTATGGAACTTTAGCAGGTCCTTTCTTCTTAAAATTCTTAGTCTTTGGTTTGAGTTTCTTTCTAGCTCCTTGACTCACTAGGTTATTAGAATGAACTTTTTGTTTCTTTAATCTCGCTTCCTACTGAATAAGCTTACTGGACAATTCATCAATATTCCTTTTAACATTAAATGTGTTATAATTGATGTGGAGCGGTCCATATTCGAAGTGAGTTCATAATAAACTACACTAAGAAGGAGTCTTCTACA
>JAOQMP010000210.1:46549366-46568148 GCA_027563575.1 Erythroxylum pedicellare
AAGTATAAAATTTAAAACACCAAATAAAGCATAAAGTGGTAACAAGCTAGCCGTTGGACATCTCAGGATTTTTAGGTACATTGCATATGCCCGTATTCTTGATCAAAAAAGAAAGAAGTTAGATGATAAAGGTGAAAAGTGCATATTTATTGGTTATGAAAAGAGAAGTAAGGCGTATAGATTGTACAACCTTTTGACCAAGAAGGTGATCATCTATCGGGATGTCGAATTCAATGAAACAGATTATTGGAAATGAAATAAAGAAGATAAGAAAGTTCAAGGAATATTTTTCGATGATGACTCCAACACACGAGATGAAAAAACTCGTCCACAGAATTTTACAACTCCTACATCAACACCATTAACTTCATCACATAGCAACAGTAGTAGTAGCAATTCAAGGAAGCACTTATAAAAATGTGGAGTCTATTTGATATCTATGATGTCACAGAATAAGTACAGACAACATTTGATTACTCATTGTTTTGTTTAATGGTAGAGTGTGATCCATTAATATATGACAAGGCTATTAAAGATAAGAAGTGGGAAAAGGTCATGAATGAAGAAATCGCTGCGGTCAATAGAAACAACACATGAAAATTTACTAATCTTTCGAAAGTACACAAGGCAATAGGAGTTAAGTGGGTGTACAAGACAAAGATTAATCAAGGAGGAAAGGTTGAAAAACACAGGGCAAGATTAGTCGCTAAAGGCTGTAAGCAGAGAAAAGGAATCTACCATGAAGAAGTGTTTGCTCCTATTGCAAGAATTGACACTACTAGACTTCCTATAGCACTGGTAGCACAAAATAGATGGAAGATTTATCAGATGGACTTGAAATCAGCTTTCTTGAATGGATATCTAGAAGAATAAATCTACATCGAGCAACCATCGGGATATATTAAAAAATGACAAGAAGACAAAGTCTATCGTCTGAAAAAAGAATTGTATGGATAAAAGTAAGCTCCACGGGTTTAGAATATGAAAATAGATGAGTATTTCCAAAGGCATGATTTTGCAAAAAGCCTATATGAGTATGCCTTATACATGAAGAAAAATCAATATGAAGATATCATGATTGTGTGTTTATATGTGGATGCTATGATCTTTACAGGAAACGATCTGAGTATGTTCAGTGATTTTAAGAAAGCTATGACTAAAGAATTCAAAATGATAGATATTAATAAAATGTCATACTTTCTTGGAATCGAAATAAAACAAATGGGAGACGGAATATTTATATCGTAGAAGAAGTATAAGGAACAAATTATAAACAAGTTTAGAATGAAGGATTGCAAGTCAATGACTACCCCAGTAGAATCATGTGTAAGATTGAGAATGGATTCAAATAGAGAATCGGTAAACTCGACGTTGTTCAAGAGTCTAATCGAAAGTCTGAGGTACTTGACTTTCACACTCCCAGATTTATGTATGCAGTTGGATTGATTAGTAGATATATGGAGAAGCCAAAGCAAGATCACTTCACTGCACCAAAAAAAGAAGGAGATATATTAAAGGTACGATAAATCATGGTTTATTTTTATACATATTCTCAAGATTTAAAGTTGATTGGTTATTCAAATAGTGATTATGGTGGAGACTTAGATTATTGGAAGAGCACCTATGGAGATGCATTTCACATTGCATCTTGTGCATCATCTTTAAGGGAGAACAAAAAGACTTTAAGCTTAATCTGCTCTTTCGTCACATTCATCGGTTTCATCCTCATACAAACCACGTCGAATTCCTTCAAGTGCTTGTACGGGTCTTCTCCCGGTAAACCCCTGGAAATAGTTAACAAATGAATCAGCCCAGATTTTAATTCAAAGGTATTGTTATTACCTAAATTCTAGAAATTGATGTAATGAGGCTGTTGCGCGTCCGTGGGTGTGACTAGTTCGCGAAGAGTGCGGTTTGCAGCTATTCTATCCATTCTCTGCGTCTCTTTCTGAAGTTTGGTCTATTTTTGCAGTCTTTTCATTGTCTTCTTGATTTCAGGGGTGTATTGTAAATTATCTGATTGGTTTGAATGTGTAACATACATAAACCGTCAAAAATTCCCCGACAACGGCACCAAAATTTGGTACTGTTGTCGCGTACAATCAAATTTAAAAGAAATCAACTTATGTCAAAACAAAATAATGTAGTAGCGGTAAGCGAATATCGTTCCCACGAGGAATCTTGATGGCAATGAAATTACGAATTCAAATGGAACAAAGTAACGAAATTAGGGGGTTTAATTCACGCAATATAAGAAAAAGTATAAGAAAAATCACAAATCGAAAGCAATAATTGAATCTGAAAAATTAATGAGAAAAATACCTTGGTTTTCGGGTCACCGAAGTTATCACGTTAATATGGATCCTCGTCATAAAATTACAATCATTAACAAACATTCATTGGGAAAATTTTCTCTTAAGTGTAATGACTAGAAACATGTATCCTAACATTCTTATTAAACAATAACCTAGATATAATCGTAGGTTGAATTGAATAATAGCATTATGAATCAAGAATCAATGAGCAAGCGAAATACATGTACGACATGCAGTCAACCAAGCGAATATCTCCTTAGAATTTTCTAACTCTAACGTAGAGAAGACAATCCTGATTGCTATTTGTGATTAGCGAAACTGAATGTCATATTTCGTTAATCTAGCAGTTAAACACATTAATCCCTAGTTGCGCACCTAGAAACTAACGAATTCAATTAGAAAGAATAGATTGGAAGGTATTCAATGTTTATTAACAACATAAATTTTATTCAAAACATCTCACACATACTAGTGGATAATATGGATCCCCTCAATCAAGACAAAAAGTTTAGCTACTCATAATAGAATCGAAAACGAAATAAATAACAAAGCGTAAAGTCTCCATCTTTGGTCTTTACAGAAAAACACGAAAATACTAATAGAGAAAGTGCAGAACACGTAAAAAGATTGAAAAGAAAACAGCAGAAACGAAAATCTCTCTAAACCTAGTCTTTTGTGAATAGTGATCTTATCTCCTTTTATGCTTATTTTTTCGATTTCCCTCCTATCTTTCCTTGATTCTCTTTCGATACTGTATCCCCCAATTTCAGGTGGTCAATCCCCTTGAAAGATGGCAATAAAATCTTCAAAGATTGTGAGAATCTCGAATTTGACTTTTAAAAATTACTCTGCAGATTTATTCCATCCTTAGGCATGCCCAAGCTTAGTCATTGAATTGCTGTCAAAATAGGAATTTTGGATTTTCTTCATTCTTTTGCATCTTTTTGATTCAATTTCGTCTTAAAGGTGTTGAAAATCATCTGCAAACAATTATAAGCTAATTCCATTAATTTCAGATAATAATTTCAACACATTAAAGATAATTAAGTATCAAATAAGTGCAAAATGATGACTTAATAATAATATTTTTCCAATAACAATTAATCCACTTCACCTTCATTATCCCACGCCTACATGATATTTGCTTCACTCACACACAAAACATGCACCCCAATGTAGTATATGTTTAATTGACAATTTAATCACATAAACTTTATGCCACATATGCATATGAACTCTGTTGCTGCACATTCATGGTGAAGATAAACTTCTACAGTGGATAGGATATCTGCATAATCCCTTAAGTAATGAGAGTCCTACTACAACCAAGAGTCCAACTTCAACCAAGAGTCTCACTTAAAATAGAATTTTATCACAACTGAACCATTATTCAAATACCTTTTGAATCCAAGTCAATATCCAACTAATATCTTATATGTCCAATTAATAAATAATGCCAAAATATATATCCTAACAATCTCCCCCTTTTTGACATTATTTTTCATAAATATGAAACTCCCCTTAAACAACAAAATTAGATATATAAATCAAATGCACAATCTATATGACAAATACTCTCCCTTAATAAAATGTCAAGTTCCAAGTTCCAAAGAACATCACAATTATCCATCATCCAAATTTCTCCCCCTTGGGACAAGAGATGCCAAAAAGCAAGACGAATAGTCTCATATATACCTTGAAATTTCCCCCTGAATGAAACATTCACCATAAACAATCTAATGTCTTCTCCTTGGGAAAAAAACATTATCAAAACGCATAATCATAAAAATCAACAATAGATGCAACGGAAGAATCATATGCATACCGAAAAGACAAATTACCACCATTCAAAACACTGAGAGATATGCCCAAAAGAGAGAGAGATACCCAAGAGAGATCCATACCGATGAGAGAGCTAAGGAATCTTCGGTAGAGCCAAATAGAAATCACAATGTAAACTACTAAAAACATGGGACGACAATAGCAACATAAAACTAAAGAACTAAAAAAAATCTTTTCTTCTTCTTTTTTTGTTTTTTTGCTAACAACTAAAAAATAGTTCAAAAATGTAAAGCACACTGTCTCTGTGCCCTTTAAAGAAATTCAAACCTGGTATTTTTCTTTCGCTCGAATGAAGATGTGTAACACAAGTAGTCTGCAAGTTCTCAATAATCAACCCTTTGTCTTTCTCTTATTTTTCTTCTTTTGCTCACATCTCCAATAACATTTTCTACCAGATGATTTCTTCAGATTCGAGATGAAGAACCTCGGTTTAAATTAGCTTCCATTGTTTTGGTTGGTTGTTCATCCAAAGTAACTGAAAGTTCTTCAGTTCGTGCAGTTACTTTCTCAGCAGTAACTAACTGCGAATCAGTTTCTGCAGTTACTTTCTCAGCAGTAACTAACTGCAAATCTGGGCATTTTCTTGTTTTTCCTTCACTACGTTTTTGTGCTTGTATTTGACCCTTTCTAGTCCAAGCTTGCTTCGATACCATAGGATACTGTTGGAAATTTAATGGAGAGCGTCTAGATTTTCGATTTTGACCCCTTTGAAATATTATTTGAAGTAATTGATAACATCTTGGCCTTATATGTCCAATGACTCTACAAAAATGACATGTAGGTATAAATCTTCGATTCTTTCTCGATGTTTCTTCTTCTCGAATAGATTTGGATATGTCATCTTTCTTCTCATTCACTTTAGAGCACTCATCCTTATAGCCAATACCTTCGAAATTCCCTTTAACCTTACCAGTTTCTATTAACTTATCCAATTTTTCCATGCCTTTGCTAAACATTCTCAATCTCTTTTTAATACTTATCAATTTCATTCTAACTTCACCAAACTCATCCAACGTCAACATCAGCATGTTTTCTAACTCTTGTATGGTGTTTTTAATGCAAAGATTCTCTTCCTTCAATCTTTCATTCTTTTTACACATTTTCACCAATTTTTCATACATAACTTTGTAGTCCTCGTAAATATTCTCTTTTTTATCATCTAGGCCACTTCCATCATTGTCAGAATATGATATTAAATTATGAGCTGAACTGTTTTCAAAATTTTCCGATTTTCCCTCGTTTTGGCCTTTAGTTACTTCCTTATCAGTTACTGTTAAGCAAGTAACTGAACTTTTGCTATATAAGACAACCAACGCAGCACTGTTTTCTATTTCTTCTTCACTAACATATTCACTCTTCGAATCATTCTCAATTCAAGTGCTTGTGAAGGACTTTCCTTTTTTCTTCTTCACAGTATTGGCACATTCGGAATGAATGTGTCCGAAACCTTGACATTCATGACATTAGATTCTCCTTGCCTTCCGTTCACCCTTTTGTGTCTTGAGTTGTCTTGAATTGTTACTCGATGAACTTCCGTCATATTTTCCAAAGTCCGATCTGTCTTTCTTTATTCTTTTCAACCATTACCAAAATTTCATGTGAGTAGTACCAAGTCTTCATTTTCATCTGATTCATCTTTCGCATCATTCACACATTTTCCAGTTTCCACCTGTAGTACCTCTCTTGTAGCCATGTTTACGAAACTAGGATCTGCACCAACTTGCTACCAAGTTCTGAATCGGTGACCTTTCTCTGATACCAATTAAAAAATTAAAGGGGGTTAACTTTTTCGCGAACTTTCCACAAACTTCTTTGGCACCAACAAAATAAAAAAAACAAGTAAAACCAAAATAATAAAAACACCAGAAATTTGGTAACGCAATTCGACACATCTTGCCTACATCTGCGGGGCCCTCACCCAGCTTGATAACTTTCACCGAAGTACAATAGATTTACCCAAGGCTTTACTGAACCGACACCACTCAACCCTTGACACTATCACTCAATCTCACTTCCTGTGAAAGAATTTCACACTCAATAGTACGACCGCCTCGTACTAACCTCAACAGAGGATTTTCTCAACACTATTTTTAATTAAAAGACAATAAAAATAACTCAAGTACTTAATCAACTAAAAACTGAAGGACAATATACTTGAGATCAAAGAAAAGAACAACTTCCCGATAAGTTCTACTACACTGAAATAAATCTGGAAGTCGTCGCAACAATAATGGGTTAATTCACATAAACATCAACATGAAGCTACAGCTCTGAAAAATTCTAGCAACGTTATCTTGAGAGCTAGGCAGCAAACATTAGCTCACAACATCTGATTACCAAGGTAGACTAGCCACAATATCATTCACGCCATTTCAACTCCTTCGTAATAAATCATAGCTTACGATGGTCCTTGTCCACTGTGTAATTTGTTGTCCAACGCCCACTACTTAATTTGTCATCCAATGCCTACTGCAACGTTGATTTCAATCAATAATAAATGCACTCCACTATTCCAAACAAAAGCCACCTTTGTCTTGTATACCCAAAAACAATCACGTAAGCTATGTAATTAATGCCCACTTCTCCTTTTTTATAAAACCCACGATGTTTTCAATATAATCCCCAAAGACATGCACACGAAACTATATTCTTCCAATAACAATTAATCCACTTCACCCTCATTATCCCATATCTACATAATATTTGCTTCGCTCACACCCAAAACATGCACCCCAACGTAGTATATGTTTTATTGACAATTTAATCACATAAACTTTATGCCGCACATGCACATGAACTCTGTTGCTGCACACTCACGGTGAAGATAAACTTCTACAGTGGATAGGATATCTGCATAATCCCTTAAGCAATGAGAGTCCAACTTCAACCAAGAGTCCCACTTAAAATAGAATTTTATCACAACTGAACCATTATTCAAATGCCTTTTGAATCCAATCATTTGAATCCAAGTCAATATTCAACTAATATCTTATATGTCCAATTAATAAATAATGCCAAAACATATATCCTAACAACTCTTATTTTCTCCAATTTGAATCTTATCTTTAATGTTAATTTTAGACTCAAATCAAAGCCTTTCATTATGGGATGACAAATACCAAAAAGTTACATAATTTATTCCAAAATAGTAAAATAATTCATGGCATAACATCTCCATATGCTCATAAACCTAATAGCACAGATACATTGTATACTCTTCAAAGGTGAGAGATTGAGACACTAAAGCTGGAGATGCTCAAGTTGGAGAACAGTCATGGAGACATTCCTGCATGATTTTGGTACTCTCTTCTGCTTGACTCCCATTTTCTTCCTCTCATCACCCCCTTGTCTGTCCACCACCCCACCCTCTAGCTCCCTGCTTTGGATAAAGGCCAAGTACATTTTGGACTTTCCCCTCCCTTTCTCTTCTCCCGCCATTATCTAATTTCCATTTTTGTTCCTACCTTTTTCCTCTGTTCCAACTGCCAAAGTTGTTTCTTGCTTCTTTTTAGCTTTGGTTTCACACAAATGTTGACACTTGCTCCAGTTGACAGAGACGAATTCCCACCCTTGCCATCCCCTACCTCATGACTCTCCTCCTTCCTATTTGTAGCTCCTTTAGCCCCAAACCACCATACCTCACCTGTTATCCTGAAAAAGAGTTGTAAGCATTCCCTAAACCATGGAAAAATCTGAAAAGCTACTGGGAAACTATTCAAAACTGGTACCTACCATGAATTAATGTGTACTGAAATGTCTGGTGTGATGAGCAACATTTTTTGATAGAGGAAAATCTCCAATTTGTAGACTTAACAAACATGGAACTACCTCCACCTGATTCTCGACTACATTCAGATATATGGCTTGAATCCTCATAAAATCCAGCTATAGTGGTTCCCACCTCACCTGAACCCAAACCACCATCTGAAACCATCTCCTTTTTGGCCGACGAGGATATCTCCCCTCCCCCTGGTGCACACCTAGATGAACAAGACTTCACTCTACCTGTTGATGCCACTAGTACTCCTATTGCAGTAACTTCAGCACCGATTCACACAAATGTAACTCATTCCCCCACAGTCGCAGATGACACTAAAGTAGAAACTCCATACTTTTTTTTGGCAGTTGAGAGAAGACGTTCCTAATGGAGCAAGAAGAAAATCTCTAGATACAATCATTGATATGTCCATTATTGTCTGGAATGTCAGAGGGTTAAATTGCCCAACAAAGTAGGTAGTTTTACATGATTTTGTTATAAGAGAAAAGCCTCAAATCATAGGACTATTACAAACTAAAATAATGGCTGAGAATATGGATAAACTGAGGTTGTTTGGACCTCAATGGGCTACTCAATCACTCTCAGCATGCTTTTGGTATAATCATTATCTGCTACAAGGTAGATGAGACTCAGGTAGACATCCTCCACAAAACAAAACAGACTATCCACCTTAGTGTTCACTTCCTCCAGCAGTAAGTTGATACCACCATGTCTTTCATCTATGCTTGCAATTTAGGTTTCCAGCGAAGAGCTTTATGGAATGATCTAAAACATGTCAGCTCCAATATAGACACACTATGGTTGATATATGGTGACTTTAACTCCACCCTTTACTGATCTAAAGCTCATTGTAGCCTTAAGAACTTCTCGGGTGACTTCAAAGAATGTGTGGACCACCTCGACGTTTCTGATCTGAAACAGATTGGGTACAAATTCACATGGACCAATAAGTAAAACAATACTTGGTTCATCAAAAGGAAACTTGATAGAGCTCTTTTCAATGCCACTTGGCTGGCTAAATTCCCTAATAGTTATGCTAATTTTCAAGAACCTTTATTTTCACACCATAATCCCATTAACCCTCCCCTCTACCATGCGTTTCTCTTCCTTTTACCCTTAGCTATCAGGTTTTTTCAACTTTTTCTCAATAATCTCCAGACCTCTAGGCAGTCACCCATCGACATGGGTGACCCAACAATGACTTTGGATCCTTACCCCTAACCTCGTCTTCCTCCGGTGCTAAGGGAGCTAACCCAGCCAAGCCGTGAGTGCCAGATGATGGCCCGTTGCAGCGAGCGTCGGGAGTGATGGATGCTTCCAACTCTATAAATCTCACCAGCATTCAGAGCACTAATATGGGCAAAGCCATAGCGACAGACGAAGCCCAAGGACTGAAGACTTCGAGAGGAGGCTCTTGGCGTGATAGAGTTGGAGTTCAACAATATAGAATATGCTTAAATGCTACCCGAATGTGCTTCAAAATGGGGTAATCTCCCCTCCGGTAGAACTGTTATGGGCTGGAGCCAAAGCATGGTCAAATGCTCTAGTTAGGTTTTTCTGGACTAAAAGATTGACTTTTCCTACTGTAAATTCTTGGGCTAAGGTTAGGTGGAGTAAGAAAAGCTTCGAAAAAGCCATGCTTATGGATGATGGGTTGTTTTTGTTTAAGTTCTCACCACAAGCTAATGTCAGTGAGATCCTCAAACTTGGGCCATGGCATATAGGTGATCAAGCACTATTTCTGCGTCAATGGAGACCAGGAATGGGTTTGGACAGAAGTTCTATTGAGGTGATCTTGATTTGGGTTCAATTCCATGGACTCCTGATGGAGTATTGGATGTTGGAGGGGCTTAGCCACCTGGATATTGGAATTGGCAAACCAATTTGCATGGATTCTCAAATAGCGGCCATAGACAAAATTGGATATGCTAAAATTTATATAGAAGTGGCGAAGGATGTTGCACTCCCAGACACGGTGTCTATCTGGCGATTAGATGAAACAGGAGAATTGATCAGTGATAGTATACCTATCACATATCCATGGAAACCTAATGCAGATAGTAAGCAGTGGGTCATGAAGGGGCGTCAGTTTCAGTCAGGTTGGTATGAGGATTTGGTCTAAAGAACCATTCGAACAACGGAGCAGAATAGGTAGATCGAACCGGGGCAGGTTAGATAGGATTTTAGGCCTGAGGATGGGTCGAAGGAGGCATTGGGGGAGGTGGGTCCTAGTCGAATACAGAGAACACCAGATAGTAATCCACTTGAGGACAACTATTCTTAGGAAAGCAATGGGCAACTGACTGTAGCAATAGTGGATCAAACGGAGGGGGCTAAACAAAGCCTTTAGCCCCGTAGGGACAGAACAATAGGGTGTACAAGCAGAGTTTACTTGCTCCCTTGGTCCTAATCTTTTAATAGTTGATAAGGATTCAGTCAATACAGAAGCCTTGCTAGTCGAAACAATGAAGAAGGGTGGGGAGGTCACTTCAACTGCTGACCATGGTGAGCTAGCAGTAGCTCCTAACATCGAAGAAGGGGAGATTCCTCAAGACTCGAATAGGCTAGGTAAGAGGTCGATGAGCAAAAAGAAAGTGAAAAAGAAAAAGCACAAGGGCGTGATGTCGTTTGAGTGCCTTTTTTAACGATATCAATCTTAATGTGGAACACGAGGGGGCTAAATGATCCCCTCAAAAAGCTGATGTTGAAGCAGTTAGTTGCAACTTCAAACCCTGTTTTGGTAGGTCTGCTTGAAACTAAAATAAAAGCCTCAGCAGATAGGAAGGGTTTAACTTTTTTGGGGACACAATGGAGCTTTTTAACTAATCATGCACATCACTACAATGGCTGAATTCTTTGCTGGTACAATTAAGATAAAATAGCAGTTCAAGTTCTCAAGATGGGTGATCAGTTTATACATTTGCTTTGCAAGGTAATAGGCAAGGATCAATTCACGGTTACTTTAATCTATGTTGTAAATTTTTCTTTTCAAAGATCTAATATGTGGAAAGAGTTGATGGAATTCTGAATTGGGCTGAGAGGTCTGTGGTTGGTAATAGGTAATTTTAACTGTTATCACAACTCTTCAAAAGTGGAGGGTGGAGTCAGATTTTATAAGGTTCGGGTGGCAAACTCCAGCAACTGTTTAGCAATACCGAATTAGTTGATCTTAGAGGAAGTGGCAGATGGTTCACATGGGAAAACAAACAAAGAGGTGACATGTATGTTAGGAAGAAGCTGGACCGAACATTGGTAAATCAACAATGGCTCCATTCCTTCCCTCTTGATTCAGCCATGTTTGGTGACCCAGTTTTTTCGGACCATTATTCAGCATCAATGTTCTACTACCAGATTTGGGGCCTCTTTTCAGTTTTTCAATGATTTAGTCCGGGTTGAGGGTTTCATGGAATTAATTGCTCGTATTTAGAGGATTAAGATTCAAAGTTATAAAGGATACCAGTTAATGCAGAAATTGAAGATGGCTAAAAGAGCGATCAAGGCTTTTAGTAAGCAGCAAATGCTAAATATCTAGGAATTAGGTACCCATTTGGCTAACTTACAGCAGCAATGCTATAGGGAGCCCCTCAATGAGAGACTACGGGTCTTTGAGGCTGACAGCATGCATAAATATCAGGAGGCTCTACAGTTGAACGACTCCATTCTTAGGCAAAAAGCAAGACAAAGCTGGTTAAAGGAGGGTGACAGAAATTCCAAGTTTTTTCATGCAGCTATCCTTGCTCGCCGCAACATGAACACAATCACTGAATTGTCAGATATGAATGGCATTATATGGAAAGGTCAAGAGGCAGTGTCAGCTCATGTTAGGGATTTCTTTGTTCACCTTATAGGATGTCATGAAGAGCTGAAGAGGAATGAGTTTGGGGTTAGACATATGCTGGAATTTACTCCAAGTCAAGAAAGAATCGACTTGTTAAACACCCCCTTCACTGTTTTGCAAGTAAAGGAGGTCTTGTTTCGCCTTAATAGCTCCAAAGCTCCAGGACTAGATGGGTATTCGACTGGGTTCTTTCAACAAACGTGGCCTATTATAAGATAGTTGGTTACGGAAGCAGTTCTTAAATTCTTCTCATCTGGTAAACTGTTATAGGAGATTAATCATACTTACATATGTTTAATCCCTAAAAAGGAGAGACCTGAGAAGATCACGGACTATAGGCCAATTTTGTGCTGCAACACAGTATATAAAATTATAGTCTCTCTTTTAGCGGACTATTTGAAAGGAGTATTGGCTGAGGTAGTCAGTAATGAGCAAAGGGCCTTCCTACCGTCAAGGAGCATTGGTGATAATATACTGTTGCTGCAGGAATTGATGGGAGAGTATCACTTAGGTAAAAAGGTCAATTGTTGCGCCATTAAAATTGATCTTTATAAAGCTTTTGACACAATTGGCTGGGACTATTTGAGGGGTTGCATACAAGGTATCGGTTTGCGTCCTAGGCTCTGCCATTAGATCTCTCAGTGTATACAAACTCCCTCTCTGAGCACACTTATAAATGGAATTCCTACAAAGCCTTTTAAGATCCAAAGAGGGATAAGGCAAGGGGATCCCCTTTCTCCTTCTTTATTCACTCTTGCAATAGAGGGATTGTCACGTTTGTTGTCCAAAATGGTGCACTACAATGGGCTATTCCAGTATCATTATAAATGTAAAGATCTAAACCTATCTCATTTAATATATTCTGATGATGTGATTCTTCTGTGTAAGGCAGAGCTGCAGGTGTTAGTAATAATGATGAATTTGATGACCATTTTCTCTTGTTAGTCGGGTATGAATATATACATATAGAAGAGCGGCATTTATGTGTCTTCAGATGTGAGGAACCGAGAAGGTCTCAACAATTTGGTCAGGTTAACTCTCCAAAGTACTCCATTCCGATATCTAGGAGTTCCTATCACCTTAGGAAAGCCTCGATTTTCTGACTTCATGCCTTTGCTGGAAAAATTAAAGAACAGAATCAATTTATGGTAGAATCGGTTCCTCTCCTTTGCTACTAGAGTCAACTTAATTGCCTTAGTGTTGAATAGCATGCACGTGCACTGGGCAGCCCATGTGACTATTCTGAAAAAAGTAATAAAAGAAATGGAGAGGATTTTAAAATTGTTCTTATAGGCTGGTAACTATGAAATGTGTAAGGGTGCTAAAGTAAAATGGAACGAGGTTGTTGTTTCAAAGAAGCAAGGGGGTCTGGGCATTATTTCGTTTACTTCGATTTAAAAAAGTCTGCTTATGAAGCGAATTTGGCATTTGTTTATGGATAAAGAAGCTCTGTGGGTTAAATGTGTACAGGTATACCGCCTTAATGGGCAAAGCTTCTGGCAACTTCAAATGAGGTATGAATACTCTTGGATTTTCAAAAGTTTGCTACAATTGAGAGAATTGATTTATCCTTTGATTAGGAGTAGAATTAGGAATGGAGAGGAAACATATTTCTAGTTTGACAATTGGCATATGATGAGCCCTCTTTGGATGAGAAATGATTTAATTGGTGTTAGAAATCGCATTCCTAAGAAAGCCATTCTGGCATGGGTTATTAGGGAGGGTGACTGTTTGTATGGATACAGATATGGTCATCTGATTACTAGTTATATGCATGTTATCTTCTTCCGTAATATACCAGACAAGAGGATATGGACAGCTACCCAAATCGGTGAATTCACAACCTCTTCAGCACGAGACTTTGGGAGAGAGTCGATGGTAGAGGTACCATAGGCCTAGCTAGTTTGGAAATAAGTATTATGTCCTAAATCAGCTTTTTTCTTGTGGTTGACTATTAAAAATAGATTGAGAACAAAGGACAGGTGGTTCGGTACTTATAATCCTATATGTGTGTTGTGTAAGTTAGTCAATGAAAGTAGAAATCATTTGTTTTTTGAATGTGAGTTTACCAAAGCAGTGTGGAGCCAAATCTTGCATATGATAAGTACCTGAACTTTGATTAAGAATGGAATGAGGTTCTAGCAGATGTTATACACACAACTAGACAAGGGTAGCAGGGCTGTCTCATTATTAGGACCTCTTTTTAGATGATACTATACCACATTTAGCGGAAGCGGAATAGGTGTCTTTACAAGCAAGTTGAGCGAAACAAATATGAGCTAGCGGATTGCATTATTAACTTGATAAGGGAGGTCATTATAGGGAATGGGAAGCATTATCATTTACGTTTGGAAATGAGGAGGCGTTAGTGTATATAGATGCTGCATGATGATGGTTAGTCTGAGATAGTGGTTTCGAAGGACTGCTTATTTTCTTTTGTTTTGCCTTTATAGGTTTGTAATTCTTTGTTCATTGTAGACGTTGATTTCTGGTATTTTAAAGTTTCTTAAAATTCCAAAAAAAAGATTAACAACCTATTCCAGTAGATCAGATGCTCTTCTCCTTTTAGGTTCAATAATTTCTTATCTAATGACTCTGGATTTCTTGATGCATGGACCAAGTAGCTCTGCTGTGTCCATAAGCTCAAAGTTATTAAACATAAACTTAAGACTCTCAACTCATTAAGTGGCTCTGACACTTCTTTTGCTTTACAGTCAACTCGGTCTGATCTCATTGCTATTCAACAACTTTGTGCCTCCTCTTCTTAAGATGCCCTCCTTCGAGCTAAAGAAAACCAAGCCCTTTCAAACTACATGAAAGTGGTTAGTAACCACTCCTCTTTGCTCCAACAACGAGCAAGGACCAATTGTCTTAAAGATGGAGATCGATGTTCCAAGTTTTTCTTCTATACTATACTTGCTGGAAAGAACTAAAACCGCATACTTACAATCACTAATGATGATGGGGTCCAGTTTCACAGCCTTGATGAGCTTGATAAAATATTATGGACTTTACACTAGGCCCACGATCGCAGATCCAATTCCACGTTGAGTTAGTCGAGGGGTGGGGGCTTCGAGGTGAAATTACGTTATGTCTTTTGTATTCTTCTGGGCATATAAAAACGTTCTATTCTCCTAATGTATCATGTCGTTGAACACATTCACAGTGAAAAAAAAAGACCCTAGCCGCCGAGGACATAGCCAAATATTGGTGAATCACGTAAATCTGTGTGTTTGTTTTATTTTCCGCACTATTCTTTGATTATTGTGATTGATCATCCATAACAGAACTAAAATCACATACTTACAATCATTAATAATGATGGGGTCCAGTTTCACAGTCTTGATGATATCCAACAAGAGATGACAAAATTTTATTCTTTATTGCTTGGTATCCCGAGTTCAGTTCATGTCTTTTCTGTTGAACCTTCGGAGATTATTACCACAAGGATAACTTCAAAGGAAGCTGCTACATTAACAAAAATAGTAGAGGATAAGGAAACTGAAGAGGTGGTATTTGCTATGGAAGGTAGGAAGGCTCTTGGGCAGATGGACTGAATGCACACTTTTACTAAAAATCTTAGTCTATTACTAACCCTTCTAACAAAGATAAGGTGAGAGAATTTTTTTCTAATGGCAGGTTACTCAAGTAGGTCAATAAAACCTTTATGTGCTTAATCCCTAAAAGTTCTAACCCTTCCGAATTCAGTGACTTGAGGCAGATTTCCTGCTCAAATGTTCTTTACAAAATCATTTCGAAGATTCTTGCTATACGGATGATGAAGGTTCTCACCTCCCTCATCAATGACAACCAGAGTGTGCTCATATGCAACCGACAGATTGGTGACAACATTTTAATAGTTCAGGAGCTATTAAAAGGCTATTCTCAATCTTAATCCACTCCAAATTGCACTATTAAAGTTGATTTTAGCAAAGCATTTGACAGTGCTAGCTGGAATTTTCTTTGGAAAATACTAGAAGCTCACAACTTTCCTCAGGTCTTCCTCAGCTGGATGGTGGAATGTATCTCAATGGCTAGCTTTTCTACACTCATCAATGGTAGTCCCTTGACTTACTTGGGGGACCCTCTTTCCCCCTTCCTTTTCATCCTATGCATGGAAACCTTAAACTCCATCATCAAAAGGGAAGTGGAAACAAGCCCCAAATTCAAATATCACTCCCATTGCAAAAATTTTAGCCTAACTAATCTATCCTTTGCTGACAACCTCCCATTGTTTTGCATAGCAAACTTGAACTCTATTGCAACCTTTAAATGATCCTTGGATTTCTTCACCAGAATTTTCGGGTTATACATATATGTCCAAAAAAGTCATTTCATTTTATCCCTAGGAGCCTTAAACTTCGAATCCTGTATTACTTCTGCTATTGGTATGTTGATGAAACCCCCACGATTGCTATACTTGGGACTCCCTGTATCAATAAAGAGACTACGATTTGCTAAATGCATTCCCTTTATCCAAAAAAAATCCAAAAAAGGCTCCACTCTTGGGTTAACAAATTTCTTTCCTACGTGAGCAAGCGTTAATTTGTGAAGTCGGTCCTTAATTCCCTCCACATCTATTAGAGCTCTCATGTTTTCCTCTCAAAGAACATTATTAAAACAATTGAGCATCTATTTTGGAATCTTCTATGGAACCACTCAAATGGTGCCAGAGGTATTGGGAAAGTAAAATGGACTGAGCTATGCGTTCCTAAAGCAGAAAGGGGCTTAAACATCTCTCCAATGAAACTCACCAACTAAGCTCTTATTCTTAAGAGATTATGAAGGATCTTAGAGGATAAACATTCGGTTTGGATTTGTCAGCTCCATTCGTATTTCCTCAAGGGAAGGTGCATTTAAGAAACAAATAGCAATCCTTCTCACTCCTGTTTTCTAAATCAGTTGATCCTTCTAAAGAACTTAGTCCATGAAAACATAGTGTGTAAAATTAAGACCGAAAAAAAAGCCTCTTTCTAGTTTGATAATTGATCTGGCCATGGGCCCCTCTTCCACCTTCAAGACATAGACCCAGCCTCCTACCCTTTCCCATTTCCACTAAGATCAGCTTCTTTGTCAGAGGGAACTCCTGGAATTTTCCTAATGTCATAAGCGCAGCAAAAAATAAAATTTTTTGCGGATTCCGAGTGAATCCCGATAATTGAATAAACATGAATAATACATAAAACGATTTAGAAATCGTACCTTGTTCACTCTCTTGTTGAAAATCTTTGGAACTTTTTCGGATTGATCAATTACAAACTGTCCAAGTGTCCAGCCTCTGATGGGATCCACAAAGCAATTCTCAAGCTATTTTTGAAAGAAGGAAAACCTAAAAGTGTTAACTTCTAAAAAGCCTCTTCCTTTAAATAGAAAATTCATGTCTTTTATTAAAAATTAAAACTCTTTAATTTAATTATAATTAAAATCAAATTCTAATTCTAATTAATTTAATTTTAATAAAATCAAATATCTCATATTTGCTCTCTAAAGTTTCTTAAACTTTATAATTAAGTCCAAATTAATTAAATTGATTTTTCTATCACAAATTGCTCTTTAATGTGTGACCCATTAGGTTCTTAATAAATTGGCAATGGTTATAAATTATAATTCTAATTCACAATTAGAATTAGATAAATTAAAACTTCCTTTATCTTTAATTCTCCAATTACACAATTCATAATCATAAATCATGATTGATGTCTAACAACATGTCATGATTACCCATTATCAGGAATGTCAAAGTAATTGACCTAACCTGTCCATGCATGATTATGTAGTATAATTTAATCCTTTTGTCATTCAATATTCTAATTGGACAGAGTATGGAATTAATGTCTACTCTTATCATTCAATCATGTCCGTTCTTGCCCATTAATAATTGATTTATATTGAAATTTGAAAACACCTTTTTAAATGTCAATTCACTCTGGCTAGAGAATTTCATAAATCATTACTAATCAAGAACAATGGAATATTTTCTCTAATTACTTTAGAGTGATGAGTCATATATTGACTTACTCAACTATCTACATATGGTTCATACTGTATCCAATTACTACTGAATGAATTATCCTAGAACGATTCATAAATAACATCAAAATACAGTAATTCCCATACTAGATACCTTGGTAATCTCAACTCTGAGGATTAATTATACAACTATCATTATGAGATAATCCACAAACACACAAGTAATGTTTCATTCGGGATTCTCATAATCGGGTTAGTTTAGTGAACTTATTCTCTAATAAGCACTCACATGTTTTTTTAAGTGTCTTCATACTATAATTTATGAGATCAATTATTTTCTTCATAAGAAAGAATCAAACATGTGCTAGTCTAACCATTTCATCAATATCCTGTCTTAATGAAACTACGACTAGGAATATTTTAAGAATAATATGGAAAAATGCAATTTAAATCTCATAATTATAATTGCATTATAATTTTGAATTACATAACAATTATTCCAAGGATTTTGTCTTTATGATTAATAATTAAATAATTAACAAATGCACTAAGATAAAGAATGTCTTTTATTAAATAATAATAATGTCATACAAATAATTTACAACCAAAACAAATTGGCTGCAAGGGCATAAACTAACATATTTATTAATCCAAATATTGTTGTTGCGTATTCTTTTCTTGCGTGATTTTTGTGAGCTGTCATGGTTGTTGATTGGGGAGTCTGGGCAACTGATTTTTTCTGGGTTTTGCTTATGTGTACGTGAATCTTTGGTGGCTGTTTTTACAGTAGATGGAGTGGTAATTTTGGATTGTTGGTTGTGAGTAATTGTGTACGAAAAATTCCAGTAGTTGTCTTCATTGTTCGCAGCGTCTCCGTGAGGAAACTTTATGATTGTTGGTGATTTTTCTGCTGCTGTGTGTTAGGTGTTCCAGTGATAATATCGAAAGACTACAACAACGTTCTTGGAGGACAACTTTTATTTCTTTTGTTTTTTTTTTTTTTTTTTTTTTTTTTAAAAAGTGTAAAATAATTAAAAAA
>JAOQMP010000210.1:46604095-46618350 GCA_027563575.1 Erythroxylum pedicellare
TCTTTAATTATTTTTAAATTATTTTAATTTTATTTATCTTTACCAATTTTATAACAATTTAATATTTTTTAAATTTTAAATTTTTTTGTCGATCAATTTTTAAAACATTAGTTAAACTTGATTTTTAACATTAATTGACCTCATAACTTTGTCCTAATTTTCTTTTCTTTATTTATTTTAATCTTTATATTCAACTATAATAATCATCCTTTTTACATTTTTTACTCATACCTCATTAATCTGATCTTTAGTAGAAGCTATTGAAATATAAAAAATTAAGTCATAATGATATTTTGTTTAGTTTGGACTCTCTTATACTCAAGTTGTTCCAATAATTATTACTGTTACATCTTAATATTTTGATGATGTTCTATTAACTTTTCTTTTATATTCGTCTTAGATTGGTAGTCCAAAATAGTGAACCAAAATGATACATCCCAAAATTAAAAAAAAAAAATTAGATGCCGGGTATGGATGGAAATGGGAAGGGTTGCTTGTAGTGTAGGCTTACCAGCAGGAGTGCAGGACAGACGGCTGGCAATGGTCGTCTCGTCTTAGAGCACAATTTTCTTCTCCTAGCCTAGCCTTAGCTTACAATTACCCAAGTAGAGGAACCAAAAAGTAAATCAGTAAAAATCTCCATCATACTAATCGAGAAGATTCCGTTGACCAAGCTTCAACTCGTTGCTGTTCCAATCCAAACCCGGTCGGAATCAGCCGTCGTCACAGCCGCATAATCAGCTCCACCACAAACAACCCTTCTTTGCCCGAGACAAACCCTGATGGCATTCTTCCAAAGAAATTCTCATCTTCCTCGTCTCTTTCTTGTTGTTCTACTCACCATTCTTGGTATGACCGACAACGCCTTCTCCATTCGAATGCCCGATCAGATCTCCAATGCTCCCAGGGAGGTTTCCGATCAGCCCTTGAAATTGGCAGTTTTCGCTCTTGGCAGCTTCTGGAGATCCGAGGCTGTCTTTGGCTGCTTGGACGGCGTGGTTCGGACCACAGCGGGTTATGCCGGTGGATCCAAGACCAACCCGGAATACAGGAGTTTGGGTGACCATGCCGAGTCCGTACAGGTCCTTTATCTAAATAGATTGCATTTCTCTTTTATTTTAACGCAAAAGTTTAGTTCTTTACTGGTTGATAATATTTTGACAACACCTACGTGTTATTGCTTTTTCTATAAGAAGATCGATCTTGTTTACCGGTCGAATTAGAATGCTTAAGCTATTGACTTGCGTATGTTCGAATGTCATGAACTGCCTTTATCGGTAATTCAAATACCATAGCCAACCTAGGCAAGTGAACTGTTATAGGTCCTAGTAAAATTAGAACTTGACACGGATGAGTCTAACCAACTTAATTACCGAACTGCATTAGATTTGTACTTCGAACAGAAACCTGACAAGATAGTCCCTCCTCGAAATTTGGCTTACGAGTAAATAGGTGGTCTTACCAATTCCTTTTGGATTATATACAGTAAGTGCTTAGTTAATTTGAACTCTTTGTCTTTGCGTCTGTAGCGTTATTATTCGCGAAATTAGTTTTGGAACTTGTCTGATATGTTCTTTGAATGGTGTGCAGGTAGAATATGATCCACGGGTGATAAGTTTCAGGCAACTTGTAGAGGTTTTCTGGTCTAGTCATGATTCAAGGCAAGTGTTCGGGCAAGGTCCTGATGTTGGCAGCCAATACAGGTAAACATCTTTGGGCCCTACATCTTTCTTCTGTGTTGAGACCTCTAGTAGTTAGTTTTCTTGTATGTGCAGATCTATCATCTTTACTAATGGAACTGAGGAGTCCAAATTGGCTGTAGTTAGCAAGGAAAGAGAGCAATTACGGTTGAGGAGTAATGTAGTAACAACTCAAATTCAGCCACTTGGGATATTCTATCCTGCAGAATCAGAACATCAGGTTTGTGTAATTCTATTGTAATTGATGCTCAACCTCTTTTTCTATTTGTTGACTTGCTTTAAGATATTCTTCGCTGCATAGCATGTTTAGTCTTCGCTAGTGCTTATGAACTTATTAGACGGTTTTAGTTTGAGTTAATTTGTTGCGGATTGTGAAATAATGTTACAGGCTGATAAGCTTGTCAAGTTGATGCTTTTGGTTCAGAATTCATGGTTGAATTTCTCTGTGTCTGAAAATTTTGTCAGAAAGTTTTGAAACTGACCATTAACCTTCTGAAGTGACGAAAGAATAGTTGTGTTAAGTGGGCATTCAAAACAGTCCTTGTAACTGTGATATGAATTGTTGTAATTGCCCAAAAAAGTTATGGGGTTAGAATTAACAGATGGTTGCAAAGTCTCTCTCACACTCTCGGGTTTATCTGTGATATGCCCAGATAGAAGATTAGATGAGAGCAAATTAATCGCTGATGAATTTTAAACGTTTCGATTCCACAGAAATTTGAGCTCAAGAGGAATCCATTTCTACTTCAACTCATTGGGAACTTGCCTCAAGAGGAGCTTGAGAGGTCAAGTTTGGCGGCGAAATTAAATGGCTATGCTGCAGAGTTATGCCCCCTGAAGATTCAAAAGCAGATTGATGCAAAGATCAATGACATAGTCAAAAAAGGTTGGCCGGTTCTGAGGGATGTATAGGTCCTTGGAACTCAACTTCAGAATGTGCTTTTTCAGGTCAAACTGGTGGATATTGGGAGCTTATGTATAAACAACAGTTAAGACAGACTGAAGCTGTTCTCAATACTTTGATTCTTCTGCTCCCGTTCTAGCCTTGAAGCATGTTTAGGTTGTTAGGACGTGAGTCTTGTGATAATCTGATTGAAAGTATTCTTCATGGGCTTATTTGTTTGTACAAGGGGATTTTGTTCGTACCAGTACCATGATAATGTAGTGCAAAAATGTCTATATGTGTCGTGTATGGAGCTTACGTTCATTTCATTAAAATTGCAATCTGAACTATTCATATGTCAGTTGAATGCACCAGTTTAATAAAGCTCAGCTCTGCTTAACTCTTTATTCTCCCCAGAACTTGACTTTATTTTCCACTTGAAATTAGATTGCAATGTTCATGTATGAATATCTAGCATATCTGTAAGTCGTTTATTTATTGAAGGGTGATTAGGTAGTCACGTCATTACATTGGGATCATGTCAACTGCTACCTAGGTTCTCAAAATTTAAGAGTACCAAGTTAACAACTGGAACCTCTCATTCATAAGTTTATTATGAAACTTTCAGAATCATATCTCTGGTTATTATACTTACTACTTCAAACAGAGATATAAGCACGCTATTACATCACTTGCATTCGGTTGCAATAAAAACCATAGTCGAGATGAAGTTATATATACAACATGAGAACTGGAGAAATATATCGGTAAAAAATGAATGCTTAAGGTCCAAGGCATCAAGATTTCCTAACAGGACTGGTCTAAACCATTAAAAATTAGAAGATAACACACATAATCTGAAAGGAAACATATTTTTGATTCAAGAAGTAAAATATACAGAAATAGGAAAAACAGCAAGAAGTGTGAACCCAAATTGTCATTCGCAATAGTGTTGCTAAACACTCAAACAAGTCTGAAACAAGCAGAACATGTTACTGGTTTGAGTTCTAGGAGACATAGTCGACAATTCCTTAAGTTTCTTTCGGCTAGTTGTTGTGTTTTATAAGTTCGGTCCATAGTTCTTTGTGTGGTATAGAAATTAAGCCTTTAAACGTTTAAGATGGGATATTAATAATATCACAGTAAAGAATAGTGTTGAACAGGGCAAACTGCTGGTACATGTCTGCCTCAGCGCCTACTCACCAAACAACTGTGGAGGTTCCTTCCACATATCTTCTTCACATAAATAGAGGCTAAACTTTGAACTTTTAAAAATTAAACAACTAGATAGCCTGCATTCCTTGATGCTTGGAAATATTCTTGAATCTTTCAAACTTTAATCTACTGTAGATATATTGCAGTAAATATAGCATTATCAACATTCTCCTCTTTGCTGTTTTTGTTGCAAACTCCCATCTTCTTTCTTAAGGGCATGTTTGGATGATAGCTGATCAAACAAATTTTGGCTGATTGATTAAAAATGAGCTGTTTTGACTTCCCCATCAGCTAATTGTTGTGTTTGGTTGTTGGCTGGTTGGGTTGGTTGATTCAACCCAACCAGCCAAAATTAAAAAGCTACTAAGAAGCAACGTTTTAAAGAATCAGTTGTTCATTTTTTCTTATAATACCAATTTTGCCCTTAAATTTTTTACCAACATCATTTACGCTCTCTCGTGTTTATGCCTCTCTTGTGTTCTAGGTCTCACTCTCGTTTTCTCTCCCTTGTTCAGATTACCAGATACCTTGCGACAACGGATCAATCTCATGGTTTTGATTTTTGAATGCGATTGCGATTGCTCTTTGTCCTATAGCGTTAAAAATTCAAACTTGGGGCTGCATGTTTTTGTTCTTCTGCTTTCTTTTTTCTGATATAGATTGTTTCTGCTTGTTGAGTAGGAAACCAAACTTTCCTTTGTTCTTCTTTCCATTTCTCTTGTATTTTACAAGTTTCAGTCCTGAATCTTGTTCTCCTTATCTTGCCAGGACTCTTGGTTCACTTTGCAAGGCGTCAAGACCTAAGGCATCGAGATCTGTGGGTTTATTGTTTACTGGTGGGTTTTTTGTTTGATTATTTGTTATTAGTCGAGATCTGTGGGTTTATTGTTTACTGGTGGGTTTTTTGTTTGATTCTCTGTTATTAGTCGAGATTTGTGGGTTTATTGTTTACTGGTTGGTTTTCAAAGTTTCTGGTGGAAGTGTGTGATGATCTGTGGAAGCTCACCAAAAATATCCTGTTTGGCCGACATATTTGTTATGTACGTGTTGTTTGCGACTTTGGTGGCGTTTGATTGAAGTTATCGTGTACATAACTATATATATGCTGAAGGCTAAGAAATTAAAAGAAAGAAGACCCAGTAGTTGTGAAAGTGGCGGTGCTGGTGGTAGTAGTAGAACTGAAGAAGCTTATGACTGTTGGAGAAACAACAACGCAAGAAGACAGAAGATTTGCATCAGATGTTATCCATTGAAAACCCTCCAGTACCAGATCCTTCATGTCCTCGCAAATTTCCACAGCTGAATAGTAGTTGTATTGATGAGACTGATCAGAGGTTTTCTTCTTCTCCCAACAAGCTTCTTTTGCCAGAGCTAGATCTGCCCAACCCATCCGTCGATCTTCCCAATTTCTCCATAAGGTAGTCAATTACTCCTCATCTCCTTAGCTACTTCAGGGTTGTTTTGCGCTGGCTAGCAACTGAGCTTTCGTTTTGTTTTCTTGTCCATCCACCGATGACACACTAACATCTTGCTCTTTTTTGTGTGTTTCTCACAATGATCTCAGAGTCGTCTAGTCTATTTTTTGGGTTGTTATTTTAGGTCAGATCCATTATGTGTTTCACCTTGCCTTACGAACCTGTGGCTCTGAGCAGTTCGACATGGGGCCGTATTCAAGATAACACTGTTATGTTATCTATTCTTTGCTGCTTTTCCTTCGGATGGCACCCAAGCACCATCTTCCTCTTCTTCTTCTTCTTGTTTACTGTTGTTGTTGTATTTATACTTGTGATCTTGGTCAATGATTTTATTTGCTCTTGCCTTAGTTGATCAATATTGCTTGTGATTTCATGTTGTTTCAGGTTAAAAATCCATCTGTCCATGATCTTCTCCCCCTCAACTAGATTATCAGAACTCTATTGTCGCAAAAGTACTGTTTGTTTACGCACTAATATGGAGTTTCATAAAATCAAATATTGGTTCTCTTGCTCAAAAGAATTTGTTTATTGGTGATTTCAATTCTGTTCCCTATTCCTGTTCATGTATCTTAGCTCAAATCTTGGGTGATTGCTTATAGTTTATGCCTTTTGTTGCTGATCATTCTTAAATCACTCGAAGATTAATACTTTATGCTGTTCTGCAGGCATTATGTATTTACATCACGGAGCAAGGATATCAAGAAGAATTGGCCTTTTTCTCCAAAAAACCTGCAACTTTGTCTCAAGCATGGTGTGAAAGATGTATTGCCACCATTTCAGCATCTTGATACTGTAAGAGACCAATCATCCAAGATTTGTGCTGTTGAAATTGATTCCCTTAATGCCCACAAAACGAACAATTTTGGTAAGGAGCCTTCAAGACAAGAAACCCATGGAACGCTAGATTCGTGTTACGATGCTCAAGTAAGCAAAAAGCTTGCAGAAAGTTGCTTAGACATAAATTCATGCAGATCTGGGGAGGAAAATTTCCCTTCTTCAACAACCACAGTGTCTCAATGCGAGATAGAGTCAGTTCCCGGTAACAGGCACTCTAGTACATTGCTACAAACTGGAAGTTTGTCGAAAGCTTCAGTTGAAGTCGAAGCCGCAGATCTTCCTGTGACCCACAAAGCCCAAAGCAGCAACCGACCATCGGGTAAGAAGTGCAGACTGATTGTGAAATTTGGTGGCAACTCTGATCGTAGCTCGTCAGAAGATATTGTTTCCAACTGTACTGCAGCATCAGAAGCAATGGCTTCCAAAGTTTGCCCTGTTTGCAAAACTTTCTCGTTCTCATCAAACACCACATTGAATGCTCACATTGATCAATGCCTTTCTGTGGAGCGTGCACCTAAGGGTGCAACCAATTCTAAGCTCACTAGACATAGATTCAAGCCCAGGAAAACAAAGTTGATGGTGGATATTTATGCTACAGCACAACAATGCACACTGGAAGAGCTTGATCGAAGAAATGGTAGAACCGGAGCCAAAGATTCAAACTTGCCTACCCTGGATGCCCAGAACATTGAGACCTCTAGTGAAGTGAGGAAATATCGGTTGTGTCAAGTACATTCGCAAGATGTAGGTGATGTAGGTCCAGTGTATATTGATGCAAATGGTACAAAACTTAGGATCTTATCTAAGTCTAACGATCCAGAACTGGCTTCAAAAGTAGGAAAGGCTGCTGAAGCTAGAAAACTTTTGAGGGGAGTCAAAAGAAGCAAATATGTTCCCAAGAAAATGAAGAAACACCTTGCTCAGAAATATCAGAAGTATCTGAAACTTGCTCCACAAAGCAAAAGGATTCTCTTGGACAAGAAGGCCCATGGTTGTCAGGTACTGCGTGCTTATTTGCTTGTATCTATATGTGCTTGAAGCCTTGAACCTCCCTCCTAAGTCATCTAACATCTCCTCCTTATCTATCATTTATTCATTTTTTAGAACATAGAATTTTGAACTTACGATAAACTGACTACCTATTTCTTAAATGCAATTATGAACCATGGTTGGTCTATCTCATTGATAGTATGCACTTCCCACTACCAGCAATTTTGAACTTTTCTTATTTTACATATCTTATAGTACTTGTATTCAACCATGCATGGCTGCAAAATTTGTTCAAACAGATTTTTGGACGTGAAGGAGAATGCAAAAAGGGGGATAAAAGTTGCAATGAAGAACAACAAATGCCAAAGCAATCAGAGTCCAGTGATTCTGGGACCTTGAGGCCATGGGTTTGCTCCAAAAGAAGAGGATTTACAAAAAGAGTGAGAAGGGAAGATGGTCATCAACCCACGAAGTGCAAATGGCATCTGCCTCAAGACTTATTGGTTGAGAACGAAAATTCATTTGGGGAGAATCCTCTTTCTGAAAGCAGTCATATTCGGAAATTTACAAATCTGTCTGAGAACCTAATATCTTCTTCTGGAAAAAATGAGAGAATGGAGCAGATATCCCACGATGCCCAAGTTAGTGACGTAGGGATAGGGAAGAAGACTTTTGGGAGGAAAAGAGTCGGTAATCTCTTTATTGGAGGCAAGTCCAATGATGTTGATGTATCTTTTCCGCTGACGAAGCGAAATGCCAATCAGTTAAGCAAGGATGTCACATTTAACAGTGAGTGTTGTCTGCCAATTCATCCACACACTACCAGAAGGTATGTATCGAATGATAAGAAAATTGGCACTTTGGAGGATACAATAGATGGTTCCAATGCCTTTCTTACTCCCATCTCAAAGGATTTACATGCAATTGTAAATAAAACAATGAAATTTTCATCTTGTAGGAACAACGTGAAGGCTGTGAACAGCCAATCAGCTGTTAGTGATGATAGACCTAATAAAATAAAGATATGTTCAACCCTTGAGAAATCTCGAGTGCTTTCCATGGTGGAAAGAGATAAAGAAGCATTGGCTTCGCATTCCGAGGTTGATCAACCACTCACTTTGATACGTGGCAGTACTAAAAATCAGCTGGAAAGAGAAGAAAGAACTAGTGATATGGATCCCAAGAGAAGCAGTGTTCTGGAAGCTAGAGAGAAAAGAGGACTCCTTTCTGTTTTTCAAACCAAGGAAGTCATTGCCATGGAAAGTTCAAAATCTGCGTCTTGTTATAGCAACGGTGAAGCGGAGAATATTGACTCTTCAGATAAATGCAATGCTGAATTTGAACAAAAAACTGAGTTCCAAGAATCTGCTAGGACAGAGATGGATGTCAATGTGGAGGATGCTGGTAGTGGAGCATGTAGCAAGGATTTTGAGAGAAGTGCTAGAAATCTGAATATATTTTTGGGTACAGAACTTTTCAAGCTCAGTGACTCTTCAGAAGCTCCAGATAATTCTCTTCAATCTATTCAAGATTACAGACGGCTTTTATGTGAAGTGGAAGTACCGGCAGCTCCAACTGGTCCAGCTTTAGTGGATGATCGAGAGATGTTTTCTGCTAATGGAGTTCACCATGACATGATGAAGCAAACAGCAGAAATAGGTCTGAATTTAGATTCTGAAGTTGGCGATGGACACCCATTTCTTGGGGTTGATCCAATACCGATTCCAGGACCACCAGGGTCTTTTTTGCCAAGCCCCAGGAATATGGGCTCAGAAGATTTCCAAGGTAACTCATCATTGACCACAAGTATGGTTCAGTCTTCTCCGGATCAAAATGATATGCTCGATGGAGATCCATCAGATTCCCCTATATCAGCTGCGGCTAGCATCTCTAACTCCACTGCAGCTAGATCCGACTTGAATTACTGTGAATCTTCATCACCTGCAGAACCATATTCCAATCAGGACAAGATCTACTTATGCTCAACAGCTGCTAGGACTGTAAATTCAGTGGAAAATGCATGTGCATTTGCACCAAATACACGACTGCAGAGAGCTACTTTGGATGGAAAATATTTGAAAACTGAGAGGAATCCCGGTGAAAAGGTATATCTGATTTCCAAAAGTGAGCAACCATGCTGTTGCCAAAAGAAAGAGATATTTGCACAGGGTGTTCCTTTAGATAGTCATGTATCACAACTATTAAGGCGTAGGAAAATTGCTACTAGAAAAGTCTCAGCTTTGGGAAAGCAAACTAGTTGCAATTCTGAGCCACGACCTGGTGATTTCAACGTGAGACCTGAATTTGTTCCTCTAAACAGTTGGCCAACTTCCGGATCTGAAAGGGGTGTGGCCCCAGATATTAAGCCCCCTGCTGCTTCTCTTCCTTCCAAAGACTCCACAGGTGGTGATGTAAGGTTTTTGGCCCGGAGTGATCGTCATTCTTCAAGTCCATCTGCTTCTAATCCCATACTCAGGTTGATGGGAAAGAATTTAATGGTGGTCAACAAAGATGAGGATGCTTCCATGCCTCTTGAGCAGGTTCGGCCAGATATTGATAAAACCTCTCAATCTCCAGCACATTCCAGAGTTTGTTCGGTCAATATTCAGAATCAAGATCCTTACTTTTTCGATCACACGATCTCTCAAGTATCTGCCATTTCCTGTCAAGATCCACATAGCTTGATGGGACAAAGTTTTGATGCTGGATTGTCATATAGTATCAGAAGCCATCAAGTACGTGCTTGTCTGCCAGCTGGTATGTCGGAAGGCCCACGTTCAGATAGTGATTTCATGGCATTGAAGGAGCCGTACAAGTACAAAGTTGATCACAATTTTGTAAACCGAGAGGATAGACTAAGCAACGAACGTGATGCATCATCCAGATATCCAGAGAAAAATCTCTCACACTCATCTGCGCCTCCTATAAAAGAAGTGATCATCATTAATGATGTCCCCGGAGGTGAAAATATAGTGAACAGTAACGTTATAATGGGCAACGATGGATGGGGGGGGCATCACGTTGATTCATCTTCGATCCCAGTTCCAGCAGCTCCTAGTTATACCCCAAATCGCTTACATCCTTTATCTTGGCATCAGTCTCAAGGACAAACTTATCTCGAAAAGTCCTATATAGTGTGCAATCCCAACTTTCGTCCCAGGCTATTCAACTCGACTCCTGTTACATGGGTTTGTAGTTCAGAAGGTCCAGCTGTTTTACAGCGGAGTCCTTTTGTGGCTGCATCGTCCTCAACCGGTCATCTAAGTTCTGAAGCACTTTACTACTCTCAAAGCTATTCGTAATGTCTGGGTATGCTTAAGCTTGGATGGGCAAGTGCATGAATGTCCATTGATTGTGTTGTGGAACTTACTCTTTTCCTATAGATAACTTACCTACGAGTCACTTTAGGTTGAAAAATTACATGGAAAAATAATGACAAATGGCAGTTTGAGGGATATCTGACAAAGTTTATATTTGTTTTTAATGTTAGCAAAGGCTAAGGCTAAAGCTTATGCAGGTTTTTAGGCTTCTGTTTAGAAACAATCGCAGCAAAAGATGAGTTATATATGTATAAGCAGTCGTAAATAATAGCAGAAGAGGTGGGGACCTTGGCTGAAAAAATCATGAGATACAATGTTCCATCATCAAATTAATGCAAGAAATTTGGGTTTACGCTTGGTATTTTAACTGATACGGCATTTGAAGTATAAAAAAAAGAAATACAGAGTGCCAATTACTTGCGATAAAACCAAAACCTAGTAATTCAATGGTTTCATGTATGAATATGATATATGGTTAGGGTAGCTTGTTACTTATTTTAAGGATCGAAAAAAGTTGTGGGGTTCATTTGTGTCATAATGTGATACAGCAATGAGAATTGCATGGTGACTGGTGACCTTGATTATGACTCGCCATATGCCCACACATTGCACACACTCCTTATGATATGGTACGACAAGAATGTCTCCCCTCGTGCAATAAATAGACGGCACTGTTTTACTTTTATTTATTTATTTGCTGTTTCCATCTTCAAAGAGGTTACTTACTTTTCATATAAAATATAAGGACGACGATGGATGAAGGCCGTCAATTATTGCATAAGCATCAGGTACGGGTGGGCATAGGTATGTGCACGAAGTGAACAATGCTGTGTAAGGACCTCTCGTTATAATCTGCAACAAATTAGTTGCCTATAACGTGGGACGGTAGAAGAAAACAAGGAGAGAAACAGCGAAGATAGTACAGGGGACAGTGAAAATGAGATCTTTACCTGACAGGCAGTTGATACAGTTGATTTTGTTTCGATAATGTAAGATTGTTAGGGTAAGTACATATTGGAAATGAATCGTCACGTCGTAGTGGGTTTACACTTAACCAGAATAAACCATGTAAACAGCGGTTATGTCAACGAAAAAGAGTATCAAAGTTGGTGTTGGTGACGGTGACGGTGATGGTGGTGGGTCACTTACGACAGACGCTCGGCTCTAGTGTATAATGCAAGTGCAGTATTATTTATGTATAATTAGGATTAGGAGATAAGTGTCAGAACTCAATCAGGAAACGAAACTGAAGCTGCTCACATTCACAGGATACAAAATTCAATCCATACACACGCCGCATACATGATACATGCACACGTACTTACGTAACGTAGAGATCTATATAATTTATATATGTATATAAAGAAATGCATAGAGATGGTCCAAGTTAGCACGGTGAAAGTTGAAGCTCACCGTAATACTTTGATCAGCGTGGGGCTCTCTACTCTTTACGTGTACTGATATACGTAGGCATATATGCACATGTTAAGGTTGTGGGTGCTTTAGCTATGTAAGTTGGTTGGCACTTGGTGTTGCATGAATTTTAGTGGTACTGGTAGTTATGCACTCACCTACAAGTCTGTCTCCTCCTTAAATAGTTGGCTTGTGTCTTGCATGAAAATATAAGTAGAAGATAAAAGGGAGAAAGGAAGGTGGGAATGGGATTCAATATATTTTGAATTTCAAGTGGAAATAAATACTTTCAGAACAAAAGTCAATATCTAGATGAGATTACATTCACACCAACTATTTTAGTTTACGGGGGTGGCTGTCCTAGAAATCAGGACCCCCGCTTCTTCTACCATAAGGACATTTCTTTTACTTTCTCTCTTGTATCAAAACCATTACCAGTGTCCCATAATCAAGTTTTATATAGAAGTTTAACAAAACTCATGCTCATAATAAATATGATCGGTTCAGTTCATCATATTTTGCTTCTCGTCCTCGCCAGCTTAGATTGCGTTTCTTCAGCAGCCAAGGTTTGCGAATGGTTGTGACGGAGCACAACTGTCCTGATGCTTTAACAAGTTCTGCAAAACCCTTCCACGTTGTCAAAATGCCCACCTCTCAGCAACAACTGTGCTCTTGTCTCCAGTAAAGTAACCTTCAATAGTGTCACTTCTTGCCACACTTACTCGTGCACTCTTTGATGCCCTCGTACCCTCTTTTTCCAATAGAGTGATACATGGCATCGCTGTTGTATTTTGGACGTAAAATACTTCTCCACTTCCTCCAACACATTAGTACAAAGGCTGAATTACATCTTGAGAAGTTCAGGAAGGCTTTAACTGCTGGAGGGGAGGGCTATTAGGGTGCAGTTGAAGCGGTGAGACAAATTGGTAATTCACTGATAAGCAATGACCATCAATGGACGTCATCATTTCTTGTCTTTGCTTTCAAGTCTGAAGCCCCATTTGCACATAAAGAAAATAGCAAACCACCTTTCCTTCTTCCAGAAGCTTGACCTATATGGTGGAACTAAATCCAACACCCAGCCTGCATGTTTGCTCTTCGTGCTAAATCCTAGTTTAACAAGGAAAAGGGTCGAATCTTCTTCACTGTGTGATGTTAATGCACATCCAGAGCAGCAGGCAAAGGCAACACTCAAAAACTTGGTCCAGTGTTGAAATCTATTTCCGACGACAATCAAGTTCTTAGCTGTTGTTACCAGTAGAGTTGTTGAAATTGGTGCTGTGAGCAAACCAAGTGCCAACTAAAAGCATTTTCGAGGCAAGAAGGTTCTTTGTCTCATTCTTTTTGCAATACAATGAGACAAAAGCGTAGAAGCTTCATCTAAAAGGGATTAGTGTTACAGTGGTGCTCATCTGTTGCACTAATCTACGAGAAGGCAGAGCATTCTTCCAGTGAAACTTGATTCACAATTTCAAATAATGAGGATGGAATAGTTGCAAACTCAGAAAGAAATGGTCCTACAACCCACAAACCAAAACTCGACCTTCTCAATTTCTCATCAAGCTTATGAAGAAACTCTTAAACTCCTGGCTTGCGTACTCCCTTTCTTTCTCCCTCTCATTAAAATCATTGCATCAGACAAAGGCAATGGTGGCAAGTACATTATGTCAAAGTTCACCACTTTGGTTAGTCTGGTATTAATAATCACATGGGAACCACCAGCATTCCTAGGAATAAAATCACTTAGGTCCTTCCCTTCCCACTTCTCTCACTTTCTATTTCCAGATTGTCAATTATAAGAAGATATCGCATGCGGCGAAACAACTCTCTTGAATGCCTCAAATTCTTGCTCTTCAAAGCTTCGAATTCACCTCTTTCCTTGTCATTATTGGCACTGATATCCAACCTCAGATTGACACCTGAAATATCGAGCTTCACCACCAACACACAACCATTTTCTATCTCTGGGAATACCTATAATCAAACTCAAGTGCAAGTTCCATCTTTCCTAGAATACCATTTATGTTAATCACACTGTTAGCCAGGATCCTGCAATTGCCACCTTTTGATTTCTTGTATTCGGATCTTTTCAAAGAATTCTTTGCCATAATTGGTTAAACTCAGGCCTCTAAAGTTAGTTCTTTGTACTATCCTCCCAGCTCTTAGTTAATAAATCTTCCTCTGCTGCTAAGTGTCTCCCTTTCCTCTTCTGTAAGACCCTCAGTTTTCCACTAGCTTTTCCTTTAAGGGAAGTTGTGGAATAATTCTGTTAAAGACTATGGTAGGATCTGAAAAAAGTAGTTTTAATCTCCATAATCTCCTTCTCTCTCCCTATAAAATATTGTTAGAAAATACAAACCCTCCTTCATTATGGATAAGGATGAGTTACTTGATATATCAAAGAAGTGGCCAAATTGAATTT
>JAOQMP010000210.1:46618450-46629296 GCA_027563575.1 Erythroxylum pedicellare
ATTGAATTTGAAGTCTTGTGGATAAGGATGAGTCAAAGAAGTAATCAAATTGAATTTGAAGTCTTGAAGATAAGAATGAGTTAATTAATGTAAGAAGTACCCAAATTGAATATGAAGTTCTTTAGCATGTCTATATATATGTGTTCTTGTAACTATTTATATGCATGAGAAAAATAGAGAGCATTTGAAAAGAAAAGTGTTTTGAGAGCCGTAGCTCTTTGAGAGAAAAGAAATATTGAGAGAAAAAGTGTTGTAACACTTAGAGAGAAATACTTGTATCTTGTGTGTGTTGTTATCAATACAAATATATATTTTGTGAAAGTTCTTTTATTTGGAGCCCATCAAAGCTTTCAACAAATATCTATTTCTTCATAGTGGAAGTTCCTAAAATCCTTCTACCATTTTAGCCACAGTTTTCCTATCGAGCTTAGCTCTTAATAGACCTACAACTTTGGTTACACAGTTTCTCTAGTTACACTCATTAGCTTCCAGCTTAAACTCAAGAAGATTTTATCAGTCCATCAATAGCTTCTTTGCACTCTTTATCAAGTGAACTACAATTAAGATGACCTATGACCTCGGTCGTGCCCGTATCGAAGAAGAGATGGGTAAGAAGTTCTTCTTTTGGGAGAAGAATCGTCACAGCTCCCAAGTTTGGCATTGGAAGTAACGGAAAAAGTTCTTTGACGGATGGGGGCAACATGAAAAGAGAATGAGTTACGTGGAGGAGTAGGATCTGATACTGATACACAAGTCACAAACTTGAGCTTTGCTTCAGTCAAATCATCATAATATTCATATTGGTCTACTGGGGAGTGTAAGAGCTACTTGGAATGTCATCTAACTGTGAACCTTTATACGATGAGAATGGTGGTGAAGGGTGAGTAACTGGTGTTAGGTCTAACGGAAGAGTTGGGTTTTCAAAAATTTTAGGACTATATCCTTAGGAGATATGTATGGTGATTGTAAAGCTAATACAAAAGCCGATGATGGTTGGAAACTAGTGACGAAGAGTAATATGGGGAGGATAAAATAGAGTTAGTAGCCAAATTAATTTGAACTAGAACAAGAACCATGATGTTTTAAGATCTGTTTGCTAGTACGTTTTACTGCAACAAATTGAAATCTTGACGGTGAGGCCATGGGGGTTTAGCAGATATAGTGTTGCTGCTGCTTCATCCATGGCTGTGTTGGCCTTAAGAGGTTGATGCAATTGAGGAATCCAAAAGGCCACTCGGAATTTGATTTGTCAATCACCAACACATTTGCTTTATAACAATTATAGAAGAGCTGAAATTGAGATAAGTATATTTAACATTTTTATTTTATATATTTAAATTTTAAATTTGAATTAAAATAATATGTGTCTGATTTAAATATTTAACAAATATATCATTTAACTCTAAGAAAATTTAATTACTCCATATATTATTATTATTATTATAGTATTAAAACAATTGATTAGATGACCCGGAATTAGGTTGGGCTGTCACCCACTTTGGCACTCCAAAACTCTGTCTCCGGTCCACATGAGCCCATACCCTCCCTCTCTCTCTCTCTGTTGCTAGTCTAATCTAAGTTGCCTTCGTCTTGCACCCCTTACCGGTGATAATTGTCATAATAATATTCGCATGAATCCAAATTAATAGTCGGCCTATTTTATTAAGTACTTACCTAGGTTTTCTCCTCAATTCTCCATCAATCATATCGTCATTCCAAGGTTGCTCTCTCTCCCTCCCTCTCTGTGGCTTCTTGATTTCCAAGGTTGCGTTCATTTGATCTGTTTGCTTATCTACCTTTTTCCACTAACCTATTTAAGGTACGTGCACTCTCTCTCTATCCCCCAATTTCGTCATTTCCGCTCGTCGCTTGTTCTAAATTTCTGATCAACGATTCTTCGTCCCTCTCAAGTTCATTCTTGAATGAGCCAAGTTGAAGTATAGGGTTCTGTATTCTTAATAATCTGCGATTATGACTCCAATAGAGCTCGGTTAATCTCGTCTTCTTCCAGAATTTTAGTTCACTTTTTGGGCATGAGGGCTGCGAGTGATTGCTGTTATTCTTGATCTTTGATCTCGCACCTATAGAATTACCACCACCAAGACCCACCCACCCCCCAAAAAAATTTTTGGATATAGGAAATACTATTAAAAAAAAAAGAACGTATGGATCTCGGAAGTGAATGTTCTGCACATGAATCCGTGGAAGATAATGAGTTAGCTACACCCCCTGAATATAGTGTCTCAAATCTTGATGAAGAGGATGACGATGTTGATGGTGAGGAGGGCTCCAACAACAAGGTTAAGGCCAATAATGGGCCATGCTCAATCGAAATTCATGGTGCTGGAAATGCTTGCATCAATAGTTCTAAACAGGGTTTACATTTTAAAGGAGGTCTGGAAAGTGAGCATGTCGGGGATTCTGGAAACTTGTCTCCTTTAACTGCCAAATCTCCTGCTACTGGCTCACCTCCTGCTACTAAAGGCTATGGGCTGAAGAAATGGAGAAGAATTAAGAGAGGTGTTGTCAAGGATGTTCCTGTCAGTGTAGATAACAGTAAAAATTTGAAGCGGCCTAGTCCTGCCAATCCTGTGAAACCAACTGATTTAACTTCATTTGAAATCAAGCATAACAGGGAGGGTTCTGTTCAATCAGTCAATGTCTTAAAGAATGTGGCTTTTCCTGATGGGTTTCTGAACTTTGGATCTAGTTTTGATTCTAGATTTGCTGTTGGGTCTGCTTTTATGGCTGGCACAGATTCTGACAACAGTGAGGACCGATGCAGTAAATCTTCAACCGCGACCAGTGCGCCGAGGGGAAGGTATGAGCTTCCTGCAGCTTTGGGTTATGTGCGGGAGAAGAATAGGGTCAAGAGTTTGTCTGGGAAGGGAATAGCTAGTTCATCTCAACGTGCTCAACAGGTGAAGGTACGGGTTGAAGGCTGTAAGAAACCAAGAGGAGAAAGGGTCAAATTCGAGAAGGAAAATTCCCATTCTAGCTTGGAATCTGACTCTAGAAGCTCCAACTTTGTCTTTATACAGGGAGCTTCTTCTGTAACCAGCAACGGAAAGCAAGTTGGAATGCCAACTAATTCTGATGGAGAAAATAGTGATGAAGCCCATGCAGATGACCGGCAGTTTAGTGAGGAGGTACAAGCTGGTTATCAAGAAGAGAATGCTGGTAAGGTAGAAGATCTGTCACATGATGATTTGGCAGCTGGCTCATCTTGGGAGGGTAAGGAGGATAAAGATAACATGACAAACAATCAGCCCTCAACAAATCAGGATCCTTTGACTGATTCTATACTAGCCCTCCAATCTGTTCAAGAGGCTCTTGGAAGTGGTAAGATAATTCTGGAATTTTCTTTGCTCTATAAATGTCTATATACATGTGTGCGTGCACGTGCGCGTGTATGTGTCTCCGTGTGTGTTTGTATCTAATGTTACCGGTTGATAGTGACTCTTTACTCTTCCTTTTACAATTGTTAGTGCTAGTCTCCTATTTTTATGGTGGTTAAAATATCCATTATGTTGATGTTAAAAATATATAAATCTCATGAATAGCCATCTTGTTGTTCATATAACAGCATGTTGAAAATTAAATTTGGATTCCTTCAAAAGAATGGGGATTGCATATCCATCTTTTTCCGGTACAAGCTCACCAGACTTGCATTTGAGTACTAATATTTTGTCTTCTCAATTTATCCCATTTCAAATCATAATATTCTAAGCCTGGAAATGTTACGGTATTCGAGCTTTACATGAAAAAGGTATGATGTATGTTGGTGGTCATGTGTTCCCTGTTTATGCAAGTGAGGGTGAATGATTTGGTGAACAGAGGGGAACTTGATGTATGGAGTATATTTTGAATGTCATTAACGGGAAGCACCAGTGAAGCATTGGTGGAAGAATGGAGAATGCTTCTACAAGCTATGTATGATTATATATGATGCTTCAGGTTTGCTCTGAGGCAACTCCGTGGGTTTTAGCCTAAAAGTGTTTTGAAATTTAGCTTCACCCAATAAATGAGTACAAGTTGTAAGAGTGCATCTTGCATAACATTCACAACTTAGTGGTAGAAAGGCTAGCAAAATTTCTTTTCCCCTTCCAGGACTGAAGCATTCTTGGGCATACTTAAGAAGTGTGGATGTGCAGTTTGTTTCTTCATAATAATATGTGGTTCAAGTCTAAAACCTGGAAAAAGTTAGTGAATAACATTCTTATGAAAAGAAATGCTTTGATACCATTGGAAGCCTCTTGAAGGAGAAAAGTTCTCTTAATCAGGTTACACTTGAATGATGGATGAAGATGGAAACCCTAGAGCTTGGATTGAGTCTTGGCATGTTTAGTATCTTTTATTGCTTCACGTTGGAGAATTTGAGTTGGAGAAACTTTTCATGAAGTTAAACATGTCCTATTCGGGACTTCTGTTGATGGTCAATTAGTGCAAGTTAAGACCATAATCTAGTCCTGCAATGAGCAGCCAATTTTGTCATTTGTAATTAGCTTGTTGTGGAATGGTGCGGTATGTTTAAATTCAGTTCATGGCTTTGAAATGCATGGGGACTAGTTGAAGTAATGACAATGAGCATCCCAATAGTGCCAGGCTCATCACCATTACTTTAATTAAGATGTTGAATAATTACTTCATCTTTCCAGTAGGAAGTTTTGTTTGTGAAAAAAATTTTAAAAAATAATTTCTAAGATTGAAACTAAGAGTAGTGTATAAACCAATGCTTCCATAGATTCGTTCTTGGTTGGCAATTTGTGGAAAGTTGTTTACATGCTTTATCATTTTGACATGTTTACATATTCCTAGTGTATGAGGCATATTATGTTCCATCTTAATCATTACTGATTGCTCATCGACATTCTGTGCCATCTTAGGAGTATTATTAGAATTAATAGAACAACTTATAATGCTAAATGTAGTAAACCTTTTAAATTTTAAGACTATGAATAAAAGATAGAAGATACCAATTTTAACATATTCTCCTTGCCTTTTTGATGTTGTTGTGATTATTTGCAACTATTATATCTTGAATTTTTACTGATTAAATGACAAACCATGAGACTTCTTTAAATGTACGAACTTGATAATGAAGGAGAATAATTTGAAAATGAAGATAACTTATTTAGCAAATATTGAATGATTACCTGCAGACAAAATTTGTTGAACTTAAATGATTTCTGGCGTCAAACTAGATGTAAGTAGATATATACTGAATGGCTGTATCTGTTTTTCTACAACATTAACTAATATAGCAATGAAACAGAAAACATTGGAAACAGTGAAGCTGATATCCACTTGGAAAAGCACATATCTTTTGACTTGATATCTCTGAGACACTATTAACCACGGAAATAACTTTGGCATCTGAAAAATTATGTTTGCTTGATTATGTTTCATAAAGGAAACGGGCCATCGCTAAACTAATTTTGTAATAGAAATACACACCTATATGCATTATGTAGTTTTTTTCTATTTGAATATATCCAATAAAGTTTTGAAATTGATTCAGTCATTAAATATTATGTTAGTGATAAGATATTTATATTCCATCATCCAATTGGTCGGTATATTATATGTCTAAACTTAATCCAGTGTGGCAGAAGATATAATTTTATAACATATGCATGTCTTCATACAATTGGTTGGTATTATGTTTACATGGTGTGTTTTATGTTGCAAAAGATGGGTGACTTTTCTTTTTCTCTTTGTTTTTATAGATTTGTTATTAAAATCAACCTTACAATAGCATTTCCTCTTTCCGTTGCTCCATATATTTTCCTAGAAACATTGAAATTTTGAAACAACCGTAATATTAGCTACTTGTGAATCACTTGGCTAGGTCTTGAATCATTTTCTGTTCTGTTCTTTCGTGCAGCTATTGTAAGAACATGTTGTTAATGTTCTGATATGTTTTGTCCTTTTAGTCGTGTACTGATCGTAGTCTGTTTCTTCCAATTCAGGATTAATTCATGATAAGTTGATTGTGCATCTCTTCTGCGATCTTTGATCTGTGGTGGTATTTTACTTGCTTGGAAACTATGATTGGATGTAGAAGTTTGACAATAGATAACTAATCTTGCAGAGATTCAAAAGTTAGGAGAGATTGGAAAGATCAATACTGCATCAGCAGATTTTGCTTCTGCATGCGAAGGAATCGATGAATCAGGTTTATCTGATCAGCTTGAATCTCAAAGTACCAGAAAATTAACTTCCTTGGAATCTGAGGTGTTGTACTTGAGACAGAGTGTGATGCATTTGGAAAGCAGACTGGAGGAGGCGAGTACTAAACTGAAGCGGAATGAGTCAGGTGTTGATCCAGAAGCTATGTCGAACCATGGCGTTTCACTCGATGTGGAATTGGGGAATACTGTAGAACTGGGGCAGATGAACTGTAAGGAGCTTGAGATGGAAATTGATGACCTTATGATGCAAAAAATTCAGGGTGAGGTTGAGTACCTGGCCCTAGCATGCACTTTAGAGAAGTTGAGAAATGATGCGAGTAATCATATTAGGCTGCAAAAAGAACATCGGCAGATGGTGGAGAGCGAGCAAGCAAAGGAACAAAGCCTTCTCCAAGAAGAAAGTAAGGAAAATATTCTAAGGAAACAAGCTGAGGAATTGGAAAAATATAAGGGAGATGTGTTAGGAACTGAGGAGGTGCTGAAGATGCAGAACGGAGTATTTAAGTTTACTTCATGCTTTTTCGTCCAGTTGATTTTATTTGTCCTGGTGTTCGAGCTATTAGTCTTGCAGTTGTCATCACGCTCCAGTGGTGTTGTACCAACTTAAGTATGAGAAGAAAGTTTGTTTTTGTGTAGTTCCAACGTTTTTAGACATGAGATTTTCCATTTCTTGGTGGGTGTATTGAGGTAGTGGCAGTTGGCTGAAATTTTAAAGGCTTCTGTATATATACATTGCAACACATTTACTCTAGTATTTCTACAGAAAACAGCGTCTTGATATGACAAAATTGGTCCTTAGTTATATTCCCATTTGCTTGACTACCTGAATTGAATATCAACTTTCTTAAAATAGCATGGAGAAACTAGGATTACTGACGTTGCTTCGTGCTTGAACTGGTTTCATTTACATTATATTCCTCCTGGTTCACTGACTTTGTGGTGCTGCGTTCTTAACATTTTTAAGCAGACACTAATCCACTGCCGCGGCCACCGCCACCTGATCTATGGTCGAATTTATGTCATTTTAGGCTTTTGTCCACCGGCGTTCTTCGGAACTGCCGTTGACCGTGACATCTATCGGTAGCTTATCCGTTTGTCAATCAGATAAAACGTACGCCCACGAGAACACTTTCCAGCCTTACTTTTGAGTGTGAGTTACGAGATTAAATATCCATCTAAAAAATGCATGATTAAGATAAAGCACCATCCACGTTAGATTTGAGGCTAACCAATTTCATAAGCATTACACACAGGTATTACACCAAGCCCCTGACAGTTTGATCGTCTGTTGTGGTAAAAAGGATAAAGAGAATGAGAAAGGGATAAAGCTTTTTCTTAAACTTCAATACAACTTGAACATGAAGAGTCATGCATGGCAATAACCAATGGGTGCAATCTTACAAGCACAAAATCCGAGCATTAAATTGAGTTGACAAAGGAAGAGAAAAATGAAGAAGGAAATACCATAAGTCCAGTAGTCCAAGCTAACAAACTACTATACTACTTACATGAAGATGTAGCCTCATAGACAGTACATTACAAGAGAGTAAAATAGAGAATAATAATAATAAGAAGAAGAAATTAGAAGAACTTGGGGTCATAGCCATTGCTGGTGGTAGCCAAGATGTAGTAGGCAACGATGTGACCAATGGATCCCCAAGCAAGCACATCAACTATGTTGAAGCCAACAGGATCGTTGGATTTGAGAAGGCTAACATATTCCTTAGCACGAACATCTCCAGCCTCGTAGTGGGTAACACCATTCTGCTCAGGCAAGCCTTGTTTAGCCACGTTCTCCCTCTGGAAGTTGAAGAAGACGAACCTACCCAGAAAGAGAGACAGACCGGTGCTAAGGGTGATGACCAATGAAGGGTTAAGCTCTGCTTTGACGGCAAAGCTCCGGTTAGTCCTAGGGGTGGAGATGCTGTAGGTTTTGGGCCTGGAAATGGAAGGAAGAGGACGGAGGCCTTGGAAGGAGAGGTTGGAGGGGAAGAGATTGAGATTGTTGTTGTGGAAGGTGGGAGTAGTTAAGAACATGGTCGAGGTTGCCATTTGAAAGATAGATGTTCACTTGCAGTTGCCCCTGATACCTTTGATATTGAGAAATCAAGACAAAGAGATGACAGAAGACTCAATATGGAGAAAAACCAAAGGAGGGAGAGTGTTAAAGTGTGAGGATGGAATTATACGAGAAAGATTTTGGAATCTCACTTGGCTTCCTTTCATTGGCTCTTTATGGATCACAAATCGATCTGGCTCCAAGTGGGATTTTATACAAACTAAATGTCCTTCAGGCAGACATGTTACCCAAGGATCCGTGGCGCAATGGTAGCGCGTCTGACTCCAGATCAGAAGGTTGCGTGTTCGATTCACGTCGGGTTCAATCCCCATGAACTGATGGATCTGTTCCTCTTTTTCATGCGTTTTAATTCTGTTAAAATTAAATTTGACCTGATAATCAGAGCTTGGTGTATATGAGATCATATGCTATCTCAATCTCTTTGAATCAAAACCAGTCGTTACAAACTCTCTCAATCATTGGTGATATCAAATGGAGTATTGATTGCCTTGAGTCTGAAATAGAAATATGAAAATTTTTTAGGTTTATCCATCCCCGTATTGTTCATCCTCCTTCAGAATCGTTAATCTGAACATCACAAACTCAAATGCTCCGGTTTCCAGATTGTTAACAAAGCTACACTGAAGAGGGAGCAAAGCACTTACAAGCATCTTGGTTCTTTGTTAACTACAGATACAGATGGAGCAATCAATGACTAGTGGAAGACACGTTGATTTTGAGTCCTTGAAGACGGACCAAATGGATATCGAACTGGAGATTATTATTCCAGCTTGTAAATTCATATAACATTCTTGTATCTTTTCCCTTTTTATGTTTGACAGTAGTTTGCTAAAACGTTTGTTCCATATAACTTTTCCATTATAAATCTTGTATATAAACCTCATAGCATAAATGATAAGATGAGAGTTTTTTTCCCCCCCTAAAATTCTCTGTCTTCATTCTCACATGGTATTAGAGCCTCAGGCTCTTGATATACAATGACTAACGAACGTGAAAATTCGAGCACCACTCAAACACAAGTCGATATAAACAACGATACGAGTGAGTCGTATGAGATCTTTGCTTCAGAAAACCCGGGCGCTATCCTGGTAACGACGTTGCTGGATGAGACGAACTATCTCTCATGGAGTAGAGGCGATGATTATTGCTCTAAAAGCGAAAGATAAATTCAGCTTCGTAAATGACTACTACAAGGAGTCAGAGAACAACCCAACCTTACTAAAAAAATAGAGAACAACTGATAATATGGTAATCTCGTGGCTTTTAAACTCTATGGTTAAGGATTTAGCGAAATTGTTTCTCGTAGTCACCACTGCTAGTGATCTATGGGAAGAGTTTGAGGTCTAGGTATGGTGAGAGCCTCAAATTTACCAATTAATGCAAGAGATCAGTAATCTAAGATAGGGGAATGAGTCTGTGAGCTATTTCAAAAAACTAAAGTGACTTTGGGATGATTTAAGATGTGTTATGCCTTATAGGAGTTGTCCGTGTGAAGTTGGCAAACTTAATAGTGTTGTGGAAGATAACACTAAATTGGTTCAATTTTTGATGGGGCTTAGAGAGGAATATGGGAGTGTAGTGAGTCAAGTAATGTTGAATGATCCTCTGTTAGTTGTGAATAAAGCATATTCTATGATTCTTACTGTTGAGAAATAGAAAAATGTTGTCGAACTATCTACAAATGAGATAGGACAGATGAATGTAGCTCTCGTAGGGAAGCCTATCGGAAATAGAAAGACAGAGACTAGAGAAGGGTTTTCGATGAACAGAAAAAGGAGTTATGTGAGGAAAGAGGAGAAATATTGTACTCACTGCTATGAGAAGGGACACACAGTGGATACATGTTTCAAGATCTATGGAGAACCCGAATGGTTCAAGGAACTAAAGCATAAACACACAAGAGAAAGAAATAGCTATGCTGGAGCAGTAGTTGAGAGTCCCATTGAAGCTGGACAGAGGAGTTCAAATGGTGAAAGTATCGAACAAGAGTCACAATTCAGTCTTTTGAGCAGATAGGTTCAGAAACTGATGCGTCTAGTCAAAGGAAAAGGTATTAATGAAGCCAATCATGTAGCTCTTAACAGTTACGCAGGTATGCATTCTAACCATAATGATAATGTTAACTCTAAGTATGAATGCATTTCATGAATAGTGGATTGAGGTGCATCAACCCACATGGCTTAACCAAAACTTACTCAGAAACACTGACCTTACACCTAATGTTTACCCTGTAATGTTACTTGATGGTTCATTTAGATTCGTTACCCAAATAGGAAGCGTAGCATTAACTGATTCAATTTAATTAGAAAATCTTTTGTACATTACTACTTTCCACCATAACCTCCTGTTGGTTTGCAAACTTGCTAAAAAAAATGACTTAGCTGTTATATTTATATCATACAGGGTTGTGTTGCAGGACCCAAGGACTAATTCAATTGTGGCAAGTTGCCAAGAAATTGGGGGCATTTACAAACTTAAACCTCATCACTTTTTGACACCAAACTCGAAGAAAGGTCCATCTTTGCAATTCTATCTCAACGAACATTTTGTTTGTAATGCTATTGATACTTTT
>JAOQMP010000210.1:46629447-46646828 GCA_027563575.1 Erythroxylum pedicellare
AGGGCCCGTATGGAACAAAAGCCCTTGATGGATCCACATAATTTTTGACCATTATGGATGAATTCAATGGAGCTACTTAGACTTTCCTTTTAAGTAGCAAAGCCTAAGTCCACCATACAATTAACCTTTTTATTTCAATGATTGAAACTCAATTTAGCCAAAAAATCACAAAAATACAATGGATAATGGAACTGAGTTTGTTAATACTTCTAACTAACACTTATTTGAGTCAAAGGGAATTATTCATCAAAAAACATGTATTTATATACCTCAACAAAATGGTGTCGTAGAACGTAAGCATAAACACCTACTGTAAATAGCTCGAGCTTTTACGTTTAAAGCCAACTTACCGAAAGAGCTTTGGGGGGGGATGCTATTTTAACCGCAACTCACATCATAAGTCACCTACCAACCAAAATTTTATCTTAGGAAACACTATATGAAAAATTATATCTTAAACTACCCAATTACGATCATTTTAGGACTTTTGGATGTTTATGTTATGCAACAAACACAAAACCCCATGAAGAAAAATTAGAACCCAAGGTTATGAAATGTTTACTACTTGGATACGCGACCGACAGAAAGGCTCATAAACTACTTGTAATTGATATGCAACAAATAATATTTAGTCGAGATGTTATTTTCATGAACATTTATTCCCTTACAACAAACACCAAAAAAGGACAAGCTCATTTTTGAACCTCAAAGCCCACACACTTCTTTTAACCAAAAAACATCACAAGGTCCAGATATACCACACTCAAACTTACCCGACTCCATCATATCGGATCCAACAGTAACACCAGATCAAAAATTCTCTTCGTCTTCATCTTCATCTTCCTCTTCACCATTGCCAAACCACCACTTCTTCCTACTCAATTCAGTACTATACAAAGAAAAAAACCTTTTTACCTAGACAATTATGTCACCAACCTATCAAATACCTCTTTTGTTGCTGCCATATTAGACCAGTTCGAAGATACAACCAAAATAAAATTCTCTAATCACCACACTATTTTTTTAGCCAATCTATCCACTGACCATGAATCGTTTTCATAAAAAACTGCTAAACATGACTCATTATGGATTGAGTCAATGCAGGTAGAGATCGAAACTCTAGAAAATAATGAAACTTGGGTTCCAATTATTTTGCCAGTAGGGAAGAAACCTTTGACAACGAAGTGGATATACAAAATAAAGCGTAAATCAGATGGTTCGGTTGATTGACGAAAAGTCTAACTCGTGGTGAAAGGTTTCAAGCAAACCATTGGGGTTGATTATTTCAACGTATTCTCACTGGTTGCCAAAATTACAACCATTCAAACCTTACTTGCAGTAGTAGCAACAAATACATGGCCTGTTCATCACTGTGACATCAACAACGCGTATTTACACGGGCACAACGAAGAAGAAATCTACATCTTTCTACCACAAGGGTATAATAAAACCCAGCCAGGGGAGATTAGTTACAAAATCACTTTGCGGCCTTAAATAGGCAGGGAGGCAGTGGAGCAAAGAGATCACTTCGACTCTAATGAATTTTGGTTTCACTCAGAAGGAATCAGACCATTGTCTTTTCATGAAAGGTACCAATGATAACTTTGTGGCTTTGGTTATTTACGTCAATGATGTGTTAATTACAAGTACTTCTGAAGAATTAATATGTGATGTTAAGCAATTCCTGAATAGTGCGTTCACGATTAAGGATATGGGTAATGCTAACTATTTTGTTGGAGTAGAGATTGCTAGATCACAAAACGGGATGTTATTATCTCAACAGAAGTATATACGTGACATTCTAGCTGATATAGAATCGACAAAATTGCAACCTGCCGATATTCCTATAGTTTAGAGTGCCAAACTTGACATTGATGATGGCCCCTTGTTGACTGATCCTGATATAGATAGGTTGTTGGTCAACTCTTGTATCTGAATTTCGCTCGTCCTAATATTGCTTTCGCCACTCAACAGCTTAGTCAATTCACTGCTACATCCCGTAATTCTCATTGGAAAGCCCTATTATATGTTTTATGGTACTTATCAGGGACCATACCAAAAGTCCTGGTCTATTCAGTCATGATTACTCCTTCACTCCATGCTTTCTCAGACACTAATTGGGCAGGCTGCGAATTCACAAGGAAGTCTCTAATTGGATTCTGCATATTTTTTGGTTCATCCTTGATCTCATGGAAGACTAAGAAACAACCCATAGTGAGCAGATCATTGGTAGAAGTTGAATATAGGAGCATGGCCAGTACCTTCTGCGAAATCAAATGACCTAGCTTCATTCTTCGAGACCTACAAGTCATTTTTCCACTTCCTATTCCTCTCTGGTGTGACAATATGGCTACCGTGCACATTTCCACCAATCTCGTATTTCACGAATGCACTAAGCACCTCAACATTGGCTGCCATTTAGTTCACAATGTTGTTCGTGATGAATTCATTCAAACAACACACCTATCTTCCAAGTATCAATTAGCAGAGACCTTCACTAAAGCTCTCCCAAGGCAGACATTCTCTTTTATTCTTGTTAAGTTGGGGTTACTTACCTTCCAACTTGAGGAGGGGCTGCAGAATCCAAGTTTCACAAACGAGTTTACAAATAAATAAAGCATCAAAGGCCCAACAAGCAAGTTAGCGCAAACAGCCCTAAAAGTTCCAAAGACAACTCCGGCAACGACAAATTATAAATTCATTATTCCAACTTGTAAATTTACACGACATTCTTGCATCTTCTCCCTTTTTACATTTGTCAGTAGTTTGTTACATATAGCTTTTCTATTGTAAATCTTGTATATAAACCCCGTAGCACAAATGATAAGATGAGAGTTTTTTTTCCCCAAAATTATCTGTCTTCATTCTCACAATGACAATCCAATGTCATGTCAAATACATACAAACGTGCAGATAAATGACGGAATAATATTGTCCCTCAAATTTCAGGCATCAATGATTTAATTCTGAAAGGAGAGGCAGCAACTCAATTAGCAAGCTGAGCTTCAGTATGCCTAACAGACAGTACCACTAGAAAGTTTTTTTGTTTATACTGCTCTTGAAAAGATTAAATACAATCATGAAGAATTAATTTAATACGGATGATGTATTCTGCCTTCAAAATAACTTAGATAACAGCAGCACAGTGAACCCACCCAAGAGCGTCAGCATCGAGGAAGGATCACAGATGATGCAATCGCTACTCGCGTAATCTGGAGATGCTGTGGGAGGGCAGGCAAGCCCCTCCTTTCCTTCCTTGCATTCACTAGCAAAAAGTCCAGGTGGGTATTTTCCGTACAAGTTTATATAACTGAACATCGTTGATGCACAATCATTTGTCAAGTCATTCAAAACTTCTGCATATGGGCAGGCAAATTCCTTAAACGTTGAACAACACCGATCAGGAGGGTATTCAGGTCCTTTGCATTGACTTGTTATGATCGTATAGTTCAGAAACTCGAAGTTCACAGGACAAGCTGCATACGTGGAACAAGATGACATTATCATATGATGACATGCATGAACTGGTAAAACATAAAATCGTAAAGATGATCTAATCAATGGAAATGAAAGTTGACTTCATTTCAAGAGGTGAGAGCATTGATGAATAGGCCAATCATTAGATACCATTACTCGTTGGAAAAACAAGGAATAACTAGATGCGAATGATAATGATATAAAAGCTCTCACTTTTCTTACCAAAAGTTCCAACACCAAAATCTATAAGCATATCAACGGCTAAAGCTAATCCAACTTATATAAGAGCATTCAAGAATTCAAAGGCTGAGGAGTTTCTGGCAGAATTAAAATGCAGAGATCAATTTGTTGAAACCCACGTCAATAATGAAGCTGTGACAAAAAATGGTCAATATGATGCAGAAACTGAATCTGGCATTGAAAAGGAAGATATTTCATTATCGATTTCAAAAGGGTTTAGCTTATAGGCATGTACAGGTTGTATATAATGCAGAAATCAATAGCAATTGAGTTGTCCCAGAAGAAGAAAACTATCCTACAGTAGTATTTCTGATTCAAATTTCGCGGTAACAAATTTCTTACAATGACAACAAATTTTCATCAAAGAAAATAGTGAATAATCATCACAAGTTTCTAAAGGTCAAAACTTGTACATTTCAGTAGAGCATTTCATATAAACGGAGGTTGACCTTAAAGTCATTTCCTTTCTTAGGGTGAAAGCAGTTTCTGTGCAGAAACTCATATATAAGAGTTTGTGGTTCAATTGATTGATTCTGGATATTGTTCGCCAACATCATTCATGGAGTTTACTCAGGTTGCATGCTATCATACATTGGGCAAGGTCGAAAATTTTGTTAACAGAGTTCATTAAGAATATATATATAGACAATAATTGATTTTGTTGATGGCAAGATCTTAAAACACCGATCACGACCAACAATCTTGACAAGGAAACATGGGTGGAGTACAATATTCAGTTATGAGGCCTGAGTACAAAAAGGTCCCTACTATATTTACAGCTGTTGGTTGCTTCTGCTCAAAATGCCTATTTGTAGCTTTGAGCATAGCAGTTCTAATCCTGGAAGAGATGGTCTTGCATCCCTCTCTAATCTTTTGTTTTCCAAGTGCAAGAGGAAGTTGGCGGATGGAGCAAGTAGTAAAGCTTTGACATGAATAAGATTCACCAAAAAGGAAAGGTAAATAATTGATAACACATACACGTTATCATTCTCAAACAAGATCTACTGAGTTAAGGGCAAAAAAAATGGACCATGAAGCACTCAGATCACAAGACGAGGCTTTTAGATGAAATCCCAGAAAATCAATTCTCCAAAGTAAGTAAATTGTGAGGAAAATAGAGAAATAAAAACCTTTCTTAGCTTGCAGAAGATTTCTGCCAGTCGAAGCATGAGAGTGGAAGACATTATCTGGATCCAAGTCAACCAACGGAGACACATAGCGTCAGTTGATGTGACAAAGGAAATTGATCTGACAACATCAGTTTAAAAAGACAAACGCACAGTACCTGAAATAAAACTGGAAGCAAAAGAAGGGGAAAGGATAGCCATGAAGAGAAAGAGAAAGGCAACTGCTTTACACTGCATCTCCGGCGCCTTTTGTTTCTGGGTCTCAGAAGGAATCTGAGTCTCTAAAGTTGTTTGATCCTTTTTAGGTTCTATAGGTTTCTGGGTGGATTAGTTAAGTGCAAAGATTGGAGATTTAAGAAACTGGAAATGAAAAACTAATATGGAAGGAAATGATGGAAAGAGGAGAAGAAGCAGACAGATGCCTAAGTTGGTGACAGCAAATTACGCGCAAATAGCAGTTGGGTAACCACTCACCATATCCCATTTTTCTCTTCACAGCTAACGCCTTCTTTGTTTATTAAAATTCTTTATTTCGTAACCTTTGGGTCAAGAGACTCAAGACTTGAGAGACGACAGGCTCCAAGGCCTAGGTGATGCCGTTTTCAGCAAATAAAACAGTTTGTTGTACGACCCCTCCATAGTTACATTTTTTATTTCAGACGTGTCGTGTTGCTATATTTCCAATTAAAAAAATTAGTTAAGTCAGTTGTAAAATGACATGAAACATTGAGTAAATCTGCTTCTGTAAAACGACAACTTTAAGAATAACTTGGAAATTGAGACACACTAAAAATATATAACTGAGGCATGTCGTTGGCTTGTGCAGTAATTGCAAAATGAACGTATCGTCTGCTGGAAAATTGGAACGTAAGAAGACAAAGAAACACAAATTTTCATTAAATGTAAGCAGAGCAACGTATATAATATAAAACATACGTGTTTTGTTATAAAGTCTGTTTCCGTTTTCCACAACACCTTTTATAAACATTTATTGATTTATGTATTAGAATAGTTAGTTGACAGTTGAAGTTTAGGTCAAGCTCCCCACAGACTGTCCACGAGCAAACTGACAAACACAGGCATAACATCATAAAGAACGGAACTTGAGATAGCGCAGACACACCAATTGGGACTAAAATGCATTAGGCTACGTCTTTCTTTAGCTCGCTCACTATGTTTATACAAATAAACCATACTTCTTACTCTTTATCACACCATTTTTATCAATCACCAAAACTGTTGCCCGCCTGCTTTAATACAGCAACAGCCTTGTAGTCCAGACTCCAGACTACCCAAATAAACATATGAAATGCAAGCTCCCCCTAACTCTGTTGTTCCCTTAGTATGGGAAAGGAAACTCTCAATATCCCTCCTTCAAACACAAGATATGAGAAAGGAAACTCTCAATAACCCTCCTTCAAACACAAGATAAACACACTTTATATAGAAACCAAGATATAACTAGCGCCCCGATGGCAGTTGGCGGCATAGGCCGACATCAGCACCTGTGGCATGGGAATGTCTGATCACAGACACATCTAACGAGCTCTGAAAGCCCACTAGGCATCCAAATACATCACCCCCTTGTCTTGGCCCTCTTCATGCCAAGGCTGTTGTGGAAGGGGGAGAGGGAGCCTGACATTGGAGAACCCTCCTCACGAAGTGTACCATTCAGCATTGCTAGCTCCCTCAGTTGATGCTTCTTGTAGAAATCCTGGGACTCATCCTAACATTAAAGGTACCAAATTGTCGTTCCTACATTGTAAATTCCGATAGATCCAATCAGAGAATGCAAATGTAACTTACCACAGGCTTCAGTAAGTCTTCAAGTATCTCACGTGCTTGCATTAATCGAGCGTCCACTATTTCAACTGGCAATTCTGCTTCAACTAGGATATGCAAAGGCTCATTTAGATGCTCATACCCCGGTTTCCCCCTCATCATTTCTTCCTTCAAGAAATTAAAACAAGTATCGTTTAATTTATTACACACTATATATATATGGTTTTAATAACTAGAAGAAATTGATAACCAAATCAAACTCAAACAAACATGCAAATGCCAGCTATCTGGAATAGAAATCCTTCAAGCAGGTGGCAAATGCTTTCAGAGCCAAATCAATCGAAACAAGAAAAGAATTATAACGCATGTAACACTAAAACATGAAGGAAAACCCTTCTCACCCTAGCTGCATCCTTGATGCTGCCACGCCCTCTAATAAGAACACGGCACTCAGCACTAGCTTCCACCCGCTTAAGAGAGTTTCCCCTAGGGCCAAGAAGGCGGCCAACAAAGTTATACTGTGGCAAGAGGTTGATGTCAGAGTAGACAAGATAGCTAATATATATATACTGATGTAGGGGTATAGAAAGATGGTCAATACATTAGGATATTTGCCGACAGGAATGTCTACTCTGATGCTTCTCTTAACAATAAGACCAGATGAGCTACCTTGAGAATTAAGCCAGTTTTGTGCTGATGAGGTCGGTATTAAGCCTGGCATCTGCAGAGCATAATACTAACTGGGTAAAAAAAGAAGAAGAAGACAACTTTGTACTTCTTTTCAGATGAGAACTAAATGGCCAATTAACCCCCGAAAGTAGCTCAAGAGAGTTCCTAGGAAACTCCACAGCTTCCCCGGAGAAGCACAAGAGAGTGTTTCAGAAACATTATATCAGGAAGAAGGCAACAAAATAAAAAGGCCCAAGGTGCACTTCAGTGAAAATGAAATTTTAAGACAAAAATAATTATCATGCTTGGAAGCAATCACTAAGAATACATAAGAAGCTGAACACAGATCCAAGGTTGCTAGCGGAGTATGTTACACGCAGAGAACATTCATTAAAAAAAATTGTCCGCTTTAGATAAGACATCTAACTAACTGCTCATTAAGTAAAGCGTAGAACTGGAACAAAAAGCATACAACAGCAAAGTTTTCTTGGCAGTCCTACAACTTAAATTTCATGTCAGTATCCTGCACAAGAGTAATTACAGTTACAGTAGAAGTAAGGATTTGAATAAGCCATTATGTTCATTCTTTATCGCGCTGCCCATCCACAGAATTCAGAATATAGGGACTGGAGAATCATTTCATGAGAAGGGAGTTCTGGGACATTATGCATTTTTTATAAGCTTTTGGCAGCTCAATGATGTTAGTCTCAAACTTGTACCAGCTGTCATGATAGAAGTCCAAAATTGAAACTACACACTCAAACAAAAGTCATAGGTTAGCATAAAATGGAAACATTTTGTCAGTAATGCTTCTAGACAGTAGAATAACTAGATGGAGAAAAGAAGGTTATGTTAATAGTTAGTATCCATACTTCTGATTGAAACCGTGATGCCCATCCATTTGAATCAGCTCCTCCATTTGTAAATATTCCTCCCGAGGGTAGAGGGTTACCATGTTCAAGCCCACTTTGACCTAAAACTGATGCATTCCCCAACAGTGTAGTTACACGCAATATTTCTGCTCCAAAAATGTCAATTTTCAAGACAAGATGTACCAGTTAGCAGTAGTTAACAGATTAGTTAGCAGTCACCAGAAAATGGACAGACATGACCGGCGTTAACTGAGTTAGCTAAAAATATTGATGCTTTTCCAAAAATGAGTTCAACTTTCAGAAGAACCTGGTCAAAGATGAAAGGTCAATGATCATGTTCCAGACCTACTCTATTACAAGCATAAACAAATATATGGTATAGATTAAGACAATACGACTTTTAAAGTTACTGTTTCACCAAGGGTACTCCAAGTCGCCAAGGAAGAGAAGTGTATCAATCAACTTAAAAATCAGTGTTACGTGTATTAACCAGCAACGACAAAGATACCAGTGTCAAAATGAACGTTTCTTGAAAAAGACAATTTCAATAGTTGGCAGGAAGATTACTACAAAAGACTCTTACATCGGTTAACACCTTTGCCTTTGATGCCATCTGAACATGACTATTCTGCTACCTATATAAGCTATAAAGAAACCCTAATGATAACATATTAACAGTACAAGTATTATAACGGTAGAAGTCTTTTAGATGTTACATCGCTAAAATAAAACTACTTGATCATTTATCATATAAGGAAGAGTAAATGGAAATGCAAGTGGTTTCCTATTTGTATCTTCCACCATAATAATTTGCATGAACTGATATTTGGGAGTAGAGCAAATTGTCTTCCCAGCAGCAGCTAAATGTTTACGCATGCATGTCAGAATTGAATAACTTCCCTGATAAGATGACTGATACACACCAATTAAGCAGGAGATAACCCAATGATATTTATGTTTATCTAAATTAGGTTTATGGGCTAAATGAAAATTTTCACCTGATACTTAGATTTAGAGTTTTAGATGAAGCTTTAAGCACATCATGAAGGCTATATCGAATTACTCGTTAGCCCTATCACATGTTATATGGAAGTATAATGACTAGAAAACTTGACCATAACACAACAACCTTAGCATAAGGATTAATGCTCCATAGGTTGATAAACCCCTGATTACGTATTCCAGAAGGAAGCCACATGCTAAGTAGTTTTACTTGTTTTAGGACTGTTCTAAGTATTCTAGACAGGGGTCAGCTATGTTTACTAGTTAAATTAGAACTCTATTCCGTAGTTAGACAGTTAGAGGGTCAGTCATTCTAGGCAATTAGTTATTTCAATTGTCGATAAATATTATGCATGCAGAGATATGAATAAGAACTGATATGAACGTTTTATTGTGGAGATTCTCCCATTGGCTACTATTCCTTCTTTTAAGTGAGATTCTTGCTTATAGAGAACTTAATAGATTTTTATTTCGTTACTACCTTCTAAAGTATCTAGTCCCTACCAATTTGGTATCAGAGTAGGTTCAAATACGGTGAATACACGCTCATCTTCTTCTTCTGGTCAACCAAACCTACAAAACACTCAGAATCCATAGCAACTACAAAACCTGTAGAATCCTACCCCTAACCTGACTGAAGCTCTTTTGTCGCAACTTTCTGACATGGCTGCCTAGTTGAGCAATCTCAACTCAGTGATGATTGCTCTGAAGACATCCTCCAATAAGATTCCTAATGTTGAAGGCAGTCTCGATAATCACGAAAGGGGCTAAGCACATATGCAGAGCTCCAATGATGAGGACGATTATGACACACCATGGTGGGTGAAAAATCCATTCAAGCGTCCGTCAACAAGATTGAGTTTCCCAAATTTGAAGGTGGGGACTTGAGAGGATGGATTTGGAAGGCTGAAAAATACTTTCGATATTATCACACCCCTGATGAGATGAAGGTCGACATCGCTGCCATGTACCTTGAAGGGGACGCTCTTGATCTCTTCGCATGGATCAACACCGAATGGACTTTGCTTTATTGGGAGGAACTCACGAAGACGTTTCAAGAGCATTATGGTCCAGCAAAGTTTTAGAACCCAGACAAGTATCTCTGTGGCATCAAACAGTCAGGAACGATGCAAGAGTATCGTCAGGAATTTGCTAAGCGATCTGCAGGAGTGAAGAATTGGCCAGAGCACTGTCTCTTAGGTGTTTTTTCTCAACAGCTTGAAGGAGGAACTCAAGGCAGATGCGCGCATCCATAAGCCAAGAACGATTGACAAAGCAATGAGCTTGGTGATTGAATATGAAGCCAAAATTTAGATCGGGCGTGGGCCTAAACTGAGCGGCTCAACCAACTTGACCTGACCCAACCCCAATACCACCTGGGTTGCAAGTGATTCACATTTTTCTGGAGCAAAAATTCAGCTAGCAACAAACGCGAGCATGTCTTCTTTAGTGCAAAATCTGACTGCAAGTTCGTGAGATGATGAGAAACAAAAACAACGGGATAAGGGACTTTGTTTTCGATGCAACTTGAAATTTCATCCGGGTCACCGTTGCAAGGATGGTACTTTAAAAATCATGGAAATCACTGAAGAAGAACCAGTAGTTGATTTTGAATATGAAAATGAAGAAGATTCAAAGATGCAGGCCGAAATCTCCGTCCATGCTATCTTGGGCAGTAACTCAGGTTCAACTATGAAGTTACAAAGGATACTGAATCAAAGGACAATAACGATTCTTGTAGACAGTGGTTCTAGCCACAATTTTGTGGCTCAAACACTTGTTTCATAATCAAAGTTACCCACTCAATCTATCGCTTCTTTTGGGGTCCAGATTGGAGATGGGTCATTGATTCGCTGCAGTAAGGTGTGTAGATGGCTTCGAATTCAAATTCAAGATTTGCAAATCGTGGCTAATTTCATTCCATTCATTCTTGCTAGTGTTGACATGGTTTTAGGAATTGAATGGTTGGCTTCCTTAAACACCGTGTAAGCAAATTGACAGCAAATGTTCATGATTTTTTAGGTTTATGGCTGAAGATACAAATTGTTAGGGGTACCTCGAAATTCAACTTCTAATATAGAGCTGAAGGTAATGACTAAGCAAACGGAGTTTTCAAGAAGTTTGTGTTAGAAACTCACTGATATCAATGGCCTACTTCAAGATTTTTCAGATATATTCGCTGAACCTACTACGACCTCTCCGCAGTCATATTCATGCCATCAATCTTAATCCTAATGCTCAACCTTCAAACATACGGCCATATAGATATCCTTATTTTCAGAAGGATGAAATTGAGAGGCAAGTTGCTGACTTGTTAGCTAAAGGATTCATTCGGCCTAGCTCTAGTTCGTTTGCAAGCCTTGTGCTGCTAGTCAAGAAGAAGGATGGTTTATGGAGAATATGTATAGACTATCGGAAACTCAATCACATCACTATTTCTAATAAGTATCCAATACCCAATGTGGATGAGTTGCAAGACGAACTCCATGGTGCTGCCTACTTCTCAAAGATTGATCTTTGCTCGGGTTATCATCAAATTCGAGTCCAACCTGAAGATATTCATAAAATGGCATTCTGAACACACTCCGGCCATTATGAATTTACTGTGATGCCATTTGGCCTCACAAATGCTCCTTCCACATTTCAAGCGGTAATAAATGATCTCTTCCGTCCCCATTTGAGGCGTTTTGTCTTAGTGTTCTTTGATGATATTTTAATTTACAGCATCTCTCTTCACCTTCATAAGTTTCATTTGGAAGTAGTCTTTAATTCATTACGCTCACATGCATTTTATGCTCACGTTAAGACGTGCACTTTTGCCCAACAACAAGTGAATTTTTTGGGACACATTGTCTCATAAGTAGATGTTGGCGTTGATCCGGAGAAAATTGAGGCTGTATAGCAGTGGCCTTCTCTAACCACTATCAAAGAACTTCGTGGTTTCCTTGGACTCATTGGGTATTATAGATGGTTTGTGCAGAATTATGGAGTCATTGCTAAGCCATTTACTAATCTCACCAAGAAGGATGCATTTAGATGGAATGAACGGGCTGAAATTGCATTTCAGAAGCTTAAGGATACATTGACAACAGTGCCAATCTTAAAACTACCAGATTTTCAACAGTCTTTCACTATTGAATGTGATGCTTCTATGGAAGGGATTGTAGCTATTCTCATGCACCAAGAGCACCCCATAGTGTATTTCAGTAAGGGACTCTCTTACCCTAATCGATATAAGTCAGCTTATGATCGTGAATTACTAGCTCTTGTGCTTGTTGTCCAAAAGTGGAAACATTGCTTAATTGGTCATCACTTTTATGTCAAGATTGCTCACAGCAGTTTTAAACATTTGCTTGAGCAGCGGATTTCTACGAATTCTCAATAGCGTCTAATTTTGAAGTTACTACCCTTGGATTTCATTATATTATATAAAGCGGGGAAGGATAATGCAGCAGCTGATGCGCTGTCTCGAAAGCCACAACAATCTGATTTCTTCAATTTAATCATGCCTGTACCTCTAGATTTTTCTGATTTGTAGGAAGCATATCTTGAGGATAATCACACCAAGAATCTAATTTCAGACCTACAGAAAGATCCACCTTCACATTCTAATTTTCAGTAGTCAGCCAATAAGCTCTTTTACAAAGGCAAGTTGGCAATCCCTTTCAACTCCAACTTAGGTGCAACTCTTTTGGCTGAAGCACACCAAACACCCATTGGTGGACATGGAGGTTATTTGAAGACTTTAAAGAGGCTTTCCAATCAGTTTTATTGGCCTCACATGAAGAAGGATGTCACGCTTTATGTTCAACAATGCTTGACTTGTCAGCGCAACAAATATGAAACTCTTGCACCTGTTGGTATTTTACAGCCACTACCCATTCTAGAAAAAATTTGGGAAGATATTTCCATTGAATTTGTAATTGGGCTACCTAAATCACAAGGTGTTGACACTATATTTGTAATAGTTGATCGCTTGAGTAAATACAGCCATTTTTTGCCACTTTCTCATCCGTATACAACTAAAACAGTGGCTGGAATCTTCTGCAAGGAAGTTGTTCGTCTTGATGGAATTCCTCGTTCTATAGTTTCTGACCGAGATTCAATTTTCCTAAGTTCTTTTTGGCAGGAGATGTTTCGTCTTAGTCAAACTTGTTTACGGATGAGTACTTCCTACCATCCTCAAACCAATGGACAAACAAAAGTTGTCAACCGATGCTTAGAGGCCTACTTACGTTGTTTTGCTCATGAACAGCCCAAAAAATGGAGTTCCTACTTATGCTGGGCTGAATATTCATACAACAGTGGTTTTCATGTTTCTACGAGTACTGCACCTTTCAAGGTGGTTTATGGTAGGGACCCACCACCTCTACATCCATTTGTGAAAGGTGAGACTGCTAATGCTGAATTAGAAGACCAATTATTAATGAGAGATGCAATGCTAAAACTGCTAAAAGATAATCTTATTAAGGCTCAAGCATGCATGAAATATTAACATGACAAGAAGCGTAGGGAACTTTCTTTTAATGTTGGTGATTATGTCTTGCTACGCATTCAGCCCTTTAGACAAAAATCTCTATCCAAGCAGCGCTATGAGACGCTATCTCCTCGGTTTTTTGGGCCCTACAAGGTTCTGCGAAAGCTAGGTTCAGTAGCCTTTGAGTTGGAACTTCCACCAGATGCACGGACCCATCCAATTTTCCATATTTCCTTGCTTCGCCCTACTCATGGTGTTCTACCACCATCATCACCAGCTCCACTACCCATTTCTGCTGATTGGGAACTGCAATTGCAACCAAAACGTGTGCTTGACCATTGTTGGACTTCTATACAAGATTTGGAGTTATTAGTAGCTTGGTGAAGGCGACATCTTGAAGATGCTACTTGGGAACACTATAAGCTATTGGCTGCTCAATATCCAAATTTTCACCTTGAGGACAAGATGTCTTTCGAAGGGGGGAGACGTGATAAACCCCTGATCACGTATTCCAAAAGGAAGCCACATGCTAAGTAGTTTTAATTGTTTTAGGACTGTTCTACATATTCTAGATAGGGGTCAATTACGTATTCTAGATAGGGGTCAGGGGTCAGCTATGTTTACTAGTTAACTTAGAACTCTATTCCGTAATTAAATAGTTAGAGGGTCAGTCATTCTAGGCAATTAGTTATGTTAATTGTCTATAAATATTATGCATGCAGAGATATGAATAAGAACTCTTTATTGTGGAGATTCTCCCATTGGCTATTATTCCTTCTTTAAGTGAGATTCTTGCTTACGGAGAGCTTAGTAGATTTTTATTTCGTTACTACCTTCTAAAGTATATAGTCCCTACCAGGGGGAGGATGAGGAGATTAATGCCCAGGAGGCAAATGAGAAAATTGATGATGCTCAGGGGGAGAATTTTGTTGGACTTTTAGATAGACATGATTTGTTGAGATACTCGAGGAAGAATAGGTCTGAAGAAGCCATTATGCTTCCTACCTTGCAAGAATCATCAGGTGAGTTATCATTTGATTCTGATTTAAATTTACCCATTGTTCTTTGTCTCTTATGATTCCTTGTCTCCCTCCTATAGAGCCTTTTCCTTGTTTGTTTCTTTTATGCCTATTCCACAGGATTGGAGGGATAACTATGGTAGAACAAACGAAAGCTCTGGCTAAAAATGAAACTTGGGAACTAGTTACTTCTCCAAGCAAGAAGCTAGTTGGTTGCAAGTGGGGTGTTCACAATAAAACACAAAGTTGATAGTTCGATTGAAAGATTCAAAGCCAGATTAGTGGCAAAGGGATTCACTTAGACTTATGGAGTTGATTATTAGGAGACATTTGCACCTGTTGCAAAAATGAACATGATCAGAATCTTGCTATCATGTGCAACTAACTTGGATTGGGATTTGTAGCAATTTGATGTGAAAAATGCATTCCTACATGGAGATCTGGAAGAAGAAGTTTATATGGAGATTCCTCCTGGGTTTGATAATGAGAGAAATCAAGGAAAGGCATGCATACTGAAGAAAGCCTTGTATAGGTTGAAACAATCTCCCAGAGCTTAGTTTTACAGATTAAGCAAAGTCATGATCTCTTTTGGGTATCAACAGAGCAATAATGATCATACCCTCTTTATAAGACACTACAAGGGTAAGATCACTCTTCTTATTATTTATGTTGATGATACGATGATGACAGGATATGATAAAGAAGAAATGACTCGGCTAAAGAAACTCTTGGCTTAAGAGTTTGAGATCAAGGATCTTGGAAAGTTACAATACTTCTTGGGAATTGAAGTTGCAAGATCAACAAAAGGAATCTTCATTTCTCAGAGGAAATACAATATCGATCTTTTGGATGAAACTAATATATTAGGATGTAAACCAGCAGAATCACCCATTAAAAGCAATCATAAGCTATAAGCAAGAACTAAAGAATTAGTTTATAAAGGCAGATATAAGAGATTAGTTGGTAGGCTTATCTAATCTTTCTTACACCAGATCAGATATTGCTTATGCAGTTAGCTTGGTGAGCCAGTTTATGCATGATCTTAGAGAATTTCATCAGCAGGCTATCTTTTGCATGTTGCGATATTTAAAGTCAGCCCCAGAAAAAGGTCCTTTTTTTTAGATATGGCCATCTTCGAATTGAAGCTTTACAGATGCAGATTGAGTTGGATCTCTAGATGACAGAAGATCCACTTCTGGTTATTGCACACTTGTGGGAGGTAACTTGGTCACAAGGAGAAGCAAGAAATAGTTTGGTTGCAAGATTAAGTACAGAAGCATAATACAGAGCTATGGCTCAAGATGTCTGTGAACTTTTATGGCTACAAAAGTTGCTAGCAGAGTCGAAGTTGGTTGGAGAAGATAGGTTATCTTTGTATTGTGATAACAAAGTTGCAATTAGTATTGCTCAGAATCCTATTCAACATGACCGACGAAGCACATCGAAATTGATCGACATTTCATCAAAGTAAAATTAACTGATGGTATCTTAAGCTTGCTCCATATAACTTCAGAAAGACAGCTAGCTGATGTTTTCATAAAAGGACTCAATAGTCGGGCCTTTCATACCGTAGTCTGCAAGTTGGGCATATGTAATATTTTTGCACCAACTTGAGAAGGAGAGTTGGTTATTATGTATAATTAAGGGTAAAAGTGTATTTTTCCAATATATATATACCATATAGGTTTTATGTATATAAACCTAATTGTAGTCTTACGTTTAATGTAATTGTGATAATAAGATTGTCGCTTTCACAAATTTTCAATTTCTTACTTGTCCTCTTTCATTACGTTCAACTGTTTAAATAGTATAATTACATTGCTATTTTTAGCACATAATAATTGGAATTTTAATCCAATTAGCAAAGATCATCATGACATACTTAGGTGCATCATTATTTTCATCCAGCCAAGATGATTAAAGAATTATTCGAAATTCTTTGATGGAAATGATTATTTGCATTGAAAAACAATAATGAAGTTCTTGCTTTTAACTGAAGACATCGACTTGTGGGAGCTTGTTTTAATGGACCATTCATTCCCATCATTAAGTCTTAGAGCATTAAAGTGAACAAATATGAATCATTCAAGTTAGAAACTTAGAGGTTGATTCTACTACACTAAAGGATTCGAGGAGATCAGTTTTTCTTCACTATCAAAGAAGATAATAAGAGTTCTTTTTTACCTAGGGCAAAAAAAGAGACTTGTATGGAACTTCGATGATTAGTTGAAAGAAAAAGATATTTGAATCCTAAGTGAATCTTAGGGAGTGGATATAAGTAAGGTTTGTTAGTCAAACCACAATATAACCGATTTGCAATCTCTCTTTCTTGCTATCTTTAAATATTAAGATTATGTAATTGTTACATATTTATTAAAATTTTTAAATTACTTTTTAGGTGATAGAAGTACCTTATTATGAGCACAATAACCACATTCCTAATGTCTTAGGCAATCAAAACAGAGAGTTGTGATAGAAAATGTGATAATATAAGAAACAATTAAAAAGTCAAATTCATGACATGGTCAAAGAAGTAAGCAATGAAATTGTTCAACATTTAAGAGGTGAAGTGAGCTCGTTGCTCTACAACATAAAATATTAAATATGAAATGAATGCATCAACATGTGAGAGATGCCTTTGTTGACTAGAGTTATTAGAATTGATTTTGTATTAATTAGGATTGATCTTGTATTGATATGTTTATTATTGCTCCTA
>JAOQMP010000210.1:46646928-46666947 GCA_027563575.1 Erythroxylum pedicellare
TATCATTCATGTATTCCTTTAAATGCTTTAAATTCACCATATTTTCAAGAAGCAATTGATGCTACAACAACAATAGGCCCAGGATTTAAGGTACCATCTTATTATGAGCTGTGTGTGCCTTTGCTTCAAGATTTAGAAAAGAAATGTCATTTAATTATGGATACATATAAATCTAGTTGGGAATCAACAAGATGCACTATTATGAAAAATGGGTGAACTGATCAAAGACGAAGAACCTTGACTCATTTCTTGATTTATTATAATATTGGAACAACTTTTATCAAGTCTGTTGATGCTTCTAACATGGTAAAAAGTGTGAATGTTTTATCTAAATTATTCTCTGAAATTGTCGAGTGGGTTGGACCAAAGAATATTGTGCATTTTGTTATAGATAATGTAATTAAGTATGTATCAGCTGGGTACTTATTATAATCAAAGTATAGGCATATTTATTGGTCTACATGCCCTGCTCATTGTATAAATCTTATTTTAAAAGTTATTGGTGGTATAGACCATATTTCTAGTCTTTCTTGATGTGCATTTAAGATCACAATTTATGTATATAATCATGTCACATTTTTGTCTTCGTTAAGAAAGCAAGAAGATTGGGTTGAGATCGTGTGTTCCACTGCTACTAGATTTGCAACTACATTTATTACTTTGAAAAGTATTTATGAACATAAGCAACTACTTCAAAAATTAGTGACAAGTAAACACTTTTCAAGTCATAAATTATCAAATAGTGAAAAAGAAAAAGAAGTTTGTGTTATTATTCTAGATAATAAATTTTGGGATGCTTGCTTGATCGTTGTGAAGATTGTAGCTCCACTTATAAGGTTGTTAAGGATTGTAGACTCAAATGAGAAGCCATCTTTGGGTTATATATATGATGGTATGTATATAGCTCACAAAACAATTATAAATCTTTTTAAAGGAAAGGAGAAATTGGACAAGCCTTATATAGATATTATTGATTGACGATGGGATAAACATCTTATTCAAATGATCCACTTAGCAGTTATAAACATCTTATTCAAATGATCCACTTAGCAGCTTATTTTCTCAATCCTTATTGCTTATATAGTGGAGAAGTAAGTACAATTACTATTATGGGTGATTCATTTAATATGATTGAATACAAAGATATTTTCTCTATTAAAGAGCAATCACAGGCAATAAATGAAATTAAATTGTATCGTAAAGGTTTAGAGAGTTTTACTACATCATAAACAAAGAGAGAATAAATAAATGAAATTAAATTGTATCATGAAGGTCTAGAGAGTTTTACTAAATCATAAACAAAGAGAGAACTTATGATGAAAAAATTCAACTAAGTAAGTTTTATATTTTTAATTCATTTTTAATTATTAATAATATATATTTTATCATAACTATTAATTTAAAATACAGATGAATTGTGGAGATTATTCAGTGACAATGCTCCAATATTGAGAAAACTCACTATTAGATTACTCGGTCAATCAACTTCTGTATCACGTTGTGAAAGTAATTGGAGTGTTTTTGAACATATTTATACAAAGAACGAAATCATTTAGAATATCAAAGACTTAATGATCTTGTTTACGTTACTTATAAACTGAGAATAAAGAATAAATATTTTATAGTTTTGTTTTTATTTCAATAACTTTTTATTATTGACTTTATAATTTCTCTATTATGTATTCAGAGCGCTTAGTAAGAAGAGAACATATGATCCAGTTGATATTGATTGTATTGGACATACTAATTTTTGGATCGAAGAAGAAGAACCATCGCTTGATCTTGATTATAATGAACTTGAAAAGACGATTTAGAAAAAAAAATGCATTTGTCACAACGAATGGATTAAGAACATCTACTAATGGTCAGTTCATATCTTATTTTGATCATATTTAAGTTAAAAGTGTATTGTATTATAAGTTTACAATTGAGAATAATTTTATAAATTACTAATTTGTAATTTATTTTAATGAAGTAAAAGAAGTTGATACAAATACTTTAGATTAAAGCGTAGTTTACAAATCTTTAAATAACGTTAGTAATTTTGGAGTTTTTGATGATGATGAGACACAATCTTTTTCATAAATACAAATTTGAATTTTATTGTTATTTTAAGCTTTATATTAGACTCATATTTATTTATTTTTAGTTTATTATATAATAATAGACATTGGTGTATTTTTTATTTCAATAAAATATTTTATTTTTACTTATCCTTATAAGTTTTACTTCTTATTTATTATATAATGGTTCAGTACTGATTGAATCTTTAAACCTTAGATACTTTCTTCGACCGATTTAATATCAAATCTGATTTTTAAACTCAATTTGTTTTTAATAAAAAAGCTATAACATCTATGCGACAACGACATGTCGTGACACGCTCCGTTCAGCCAAGGTAGCGAAACGAGTACTTCCACTCTTTCTGTTCCCTTTTTCTATTCTCCCTCTTTCGTCTTCACCCTCATAGCATGTTCTCAATTCTGTCTGTTTTACATATATTTTCGTTTAATTTGTGCAATTTGCCTTGTTTCCTGTTTGATTTTTATTTGTTGCAGATAAAGAGATTGAAATGGGAAAATCATCTTCTTATCGAAAGAAGCTGTCTAAGCATTCATCTTCGGTACTCTTTTCTCTCTTATTGTTTGGCTTTCTTTGTTTGATTGTACAACACTCTCTATTCTCCTGTTAGAGAAAATGAAGCAAACAGCAAAAGAGAAGCCGGGAATTATCTTAGCTATTGAATTCCTTTTTTCCGTTTTTTTTTTTCTGGGTACCCATTATTTTCTGTTGCAGCCAAATGGAGCATCTAAATAACTCGATAGACGTTACGCAGTACTAAAAATGTGTTCTTTTTCGTGTTTTCCGATGTAGCCTGAGGCCTCCATATTTTAAGTTCAACAACCATATTTTGAGGTTTATAGTTTTCTTCGTTATTGCTCTTATTCTGAAATGAGTGTCTTAGTTGGGGGTGTTGATAGTTAAATGTCTGTTGTTTGTCTAGATTCGAACAAGAAAGAGAAGTAAGACCAGGAGAAGTAAACCCATCAAACTTCGACGCGACTATGACTCAGATTCTTATTCTAATGATGATTCAAGGAGTTCAATGTATGTTTCATTATCCAGCTCTGAGGATAAACACAGAAGTAGACGGTTTAGGTCTCGCTCAAGAAAGGATGTAAAAAATGGTAAAAAGAGGGCTCGCTCATGGTCCTCTAGTTCTGAGGATTCTTCTCCTCTGAAAAGGCGAAAAAGGTCAAAGAGAAACTGTGATGCAAAGGAAATAAAGAAATTGCGAGAGAAGAAGAAGAGGGGGATAGTCAGGGGGAAGAGAATTATTAGTTCTATGAGTAGTAGGTTAAGGAGCTGCTCAACTTGTGGTTTGAACAGTAGCAGCGCTGAGAGTGACTACAAGAGACAAAGGGATAGGTCAGAAAGAAGAGGGAATCATAAAAGAAAAATTGAGAAGTGTAAATCTGCATCTAGAAGGAAGTTATATAGGTCAAGGAATTTTTCTTCATGTAGTAGAGGTGAGAGTAGTTGTCAGAGTTTGGAGAACTTTACTGTGGAAAACACTTCAAAAAGATTGAGATCTGTTGTTATGCTTACAAGGGATGATAATGACGGAAGAAAAGATGAGCACAAAGAGGAGATGATATGTGAACATGGTGACTACCCTTGCAGGAGCAATGATAGTAATGAAGGAAGCAAGAGGGACACAGATAATCAGTCACATGTTGCCTCTGACAAGAAAAGGTCCACAGAGGATAAGATCAGTGAGGATGTCACTGCTTTTGACACTAAAATCTCCAAAATTTCAGAGAGAGACAAGGATAGGGAGGTCTGTTGTGAAAGAACCATGTCTAACATGGATAGGGTTGGTACAAAAGATGCTGTCAGGAAGAATGAGGATTCAAGTGCTGATGATGTTGTAGATGGTGGTGATTTGGAGTTAATTTTAAGAAAAAAGGCATTGGCAAATCTAAGAAGGTTCTGTGGAGGTTTCTCATCCAATGCAAAGAGTTCGATTGATCAAGAATATTGTTCTCAAGGAATGCAGGAAGATTCTGCTATGCAAGATGGAAAGAAGATTAGTTATCATCATCATTACGGGCCACTTGAAGATAGAAACTGTAGTCAACAGGCGGCTATTAGTGGCAATGATACAGTAACTACATATGTTGATTCTGAAATTAACAAGCTGAGGTTGATTGAATCAACATTAGGTAAAGAAATAAGTAGTGGTAACTACGCTACCATTCCAATGGAAAGACCTAGTTCACATGAACTGAATGAGGCAAAGTTTGTGAAGAAAGGTAAAGTAGGTGACGGGGGTGCCCTAACTGCCAATATGATGAGTTCCTTGGGTGTCAGCCACAATGATGTTGAAATTAATAAGGCTTGCATGGATACTTTTTCTGTAGTATCTTCTTCACAGAATCACAAGAAGATAGGTGATGGAAAAATTAGTGGCAGTGAAGAGTCTGCTGAAAGTAATATTCATTCACTTGACAAGGTGGCTATTACCGGCAGGGAAAGGACCAGGAAGGCTGTTGGTTCAAATATTAACAGGCCACGGTTGGTTAGATCAATAATGGGCCAACCATTTTCAAATGCCACAACCAATATGATGGAAGCAGCACGTGCTTTGCAGGAAACCAATCAGACAAATTCAGCGACTGGGAACACAAATACTTACAAGGGTACTGCACAAGCAGAACATAATGTGAGCCAAACAAGTCGTAACAATGATACTATCATAGTTGGTTCTTCTTCCAATTGGACATCTCATACAGCTCCTGCAGCAGCAGATACTAGCATGAATATATTGCAAGATGAAGGCAAAGGAGTATCACAGTTAGAAAAGAAGACAATGACTGTGATGCGGGGTGGGGAGATGGTCCAGGTAAGTACTTTAAAATGATCTTTGTGTACTAAAATAATTAGGTTCATACTTATCCGTACATGCTGAAAGCAATGGTATCATATTTCTTTATCCTTTGGGCCAGGTGAGCTACAAAGTGTACATCCCTAAAAAGACCCCAGCTTTGGCTAGGAGGCAGCTCAAACGTTGATATCTTAGTGTGGTGAACCCACATTTGGCATTGCACGAACGGATGGCAATGCCCTCTTCTTCTTCTTCTTTTTTTTATGCCATGGAAAGCAAATGCTTCTGCAGAAGAACAGAGAAATAACAACTTTGTGCAAGTAACTTACGGATTGGCCTTATTTTTTATCACTTCAAATTTAGTTTAAATGTTGTAGGTATATTGACTTAATAACCTGACGCATTATGTACAAGATCTTGCTTTGATGTAAACAGGAGATCTGGATATTCTTCATTAGTTGAACTGATGCAGAATGAGGCATTCGTTAGACTTTAGTGGGGATTTTCTAAGCACTTGTTATATCCTGAAAGTAAGTCCTAGTAGCCCATTGGCGTCTTTCTGGTTTGAATAGGTTTACGTCAGGTTAACCATTTGATAATAGCAATTGGAGCTGTTCTTAAGCAGGAAAAATGAACATTTGGCGATCAGCAGGCTACCTCCCAATTCGATAACCATTCCTTGGAAGGAAACAAATATTTGAAACAATCTTTATTTGTGAGCCATGCGATGAAAAAAAATAACAGCCTTTTAGACAGTAGGAAACCCATTCGTAATTAGTTCAAATCGAAATGAACATACGATGAAATCGAGTTTAGCTAATAAATGCCGGGAAATTATCATTTTTTGTATTTAATCCAGCAAATGCCAGGAAATTATCAAGAATGAACATAGTTACGTGAGAGATACTTCACTTCGAAAGCTACCCTTGAAACTGAAAACGAGGTTAATGCTAAAAATCCTTTTGATAAATTTTCTTCCGGTGGGAAAATTGTCAAGCATCAAGAGCTCTCCTCTTTCTGCTACAAGTTGGATAATTGCCAACTAGCAGGATACTTGACGGCTAGCAAACAAGAGTTTATTAGTATTACCTAAGAGCATTTGCAGCCTTCTCAAGATGGATGAACTGCAGTCATGTTGATAAAAGTAAGAACCCTTCTTTCATACATATATGCATATATATATATAATCCTGATAAGCACCGCACATGCTTCACAAGTGAAAGGACCAACAATCTTCAATTCTTGGATCAGCACATTCTGCTTTTGCTCGTGACTTTCACGATGACAAAGATCTCCTGCAGCTTCCATCGAGATTACCTTTTCTTTCTTCCACTTACACAGGCCCAATCATCCATCTCCGATACAGATATGTCCCCCAAGAGCACCGAATAACGATCGATAATAAATGGAACCTGTATTATTTCGTTATAGCTTTATTTCGTTATAACTCTGATACCAAATTCCCCCAAGAGCACCGAATAACGATCGATAATAAATCGATAATAAAGCGTACATATCCAACTAAGATATAAAACAACCACGTTAGAAAGCACCTGCTCAGATATAATTCCAGATATGCCAACTCCTGCCTCAGGCTTGGCATAAGAAACAATATGATCCGCAAACTCCAGCAGAGGATTTAAGAGAATGTTGGCGATAACAACATCATGTTTTCCTGTCTCAGAAGTCACTGCTGACCTGCAGGTACGCTCTTTCTGAACTTCATCTGTCCCTTCATCAATCACTGTAGAGGTAGTTTTACCGCGAACTAGGAGTACTTTCAACTTCTCAGGTCCAAAACCATTCAAAGCAGCATTATGGCGTGCAGATGTGATTGCTTGGGGATCTATGTCTAGCCCAACTGCCAGAGCAGCACCAAGCTTGTGCAGCCAAGTATAAAGTTTTATCAATTTATTAGCCGCATAAACCATATATATTCAGTTAAATGTTTTTCAATATCTCCAAAAAGAGAAGGTTCTAATTTATGTTTTGATGATGACAATAATATTTTGTTTTTTACGATTAAAAGAAAGAAAATTCAAATTATTTACGCATATTAATTAATTGAGCCAAAAGATACGATATAGAGTCGAGCATCAAGTGACTTATAAAAACAACAGGAATGGAGACAATTCACGAGTTTCAAATTATTCAAGTGAACATCAATTCAATTGGACCAAGATTTCAATTGTAAGAATCAATATAATCATTCTTGTAACCTTAATTTGGTCATTCTAATGTTTTTAAGGGTTTTGCATGCATGAACATATCATCTTAAATATTAATGCATGTGATTTTTCAATTACCAAGAGAAAATAAGGCTTTGATTTTAAAAACAAAGCTCTATATCTTTACAACATTGCTATTGACACAAGGCAGAATGATCTAACACTCGAAGCTCAAAGGCCGTTTGGGTGATTAGCTAGTAGAGTTTAGGCAATAAGGTTGTAATATTAGCTGAAACCTAGCTCATCCGTCTCCATAACTAGGCTATGACCTTTGGACTATGGGCAGACTCTTCGAGTAAAGTGGAATCGATTGCTTTCCTTGAGGGCAACATTCTCCATGTCTGCATGTTTGATTCCCATTGATGGTGATCATACTCTCCAGTTGTTTGAGGTTTAGGCTCATTCTGTAAGCCAAAACATTTGCCAAGAAGTTATTCGTATCCAATTGATTGTCTTGTGGCTGAACTCCTGTTCTAGTTTTTGGTTAAGTCAGTCTAAAGGCTTGCTAATCAGTTTCCTTGATACCTTTTTGATTCCCCAAACAACTATATTATCCCAATTGCATATATCACAGAGCACGTTACACAGTGCAAGAATCAGTTTGCATTGGATGTAAGTATAGTCATGAAGTAGAGATTGTCAAGTGTTTCCTTTTCCTTGTCGCAAATTATGCAGGTGGAATAAGTGGAAGGATCTTTATGGACTTGTTGTTAATGGGTCTTTAACTCCTATTTCTCGGACAGGTTCTATTGTCTCTACTCCTAATATTAAGTTGTCTTCTATTTTTCATGTTTTTCAATTCCCTGTCAATCTTTTATCTGTTAGTGCTATCACCAAGGCTCCAAACTGTAAGGTTGAATTTTTTCCTGATTATTATATCTTTCAGGATCTTCAAATAGGGAGGAGGATTGGCAATGGTAGAGAACATAGGTGGTTAGGGCATCCATCATTTTTTGTGTTATAAAAACTATATCCTAGTTTATTTTCTAGAACTCGGTTTGATTCTTTATCTTGTGATGCTTGTGAGTATGCTAAGCATACTAAAAACTATCACTTACAGCCATTGTTCCTTTTATACCTATTCATTCTAATGTTTGGGGTCCTACACAAACTATTTCTTTGTCTGGAAATCGATGGTTTGTTACTTTCATTGATTGTCCCACTAGAATGACTTGGGTGTATTTGATTAAAGCAAAAAGTGATGTTTACTCCTACTTTCAATCTTTTCATAACATGGTTCACACCTAGTTTGATGCTAACATAAAATTCTTGTGAACTAACAATGGGACGGAATACATGAATAGCAAGTTTGGTACTTATTTCAAGTGTCATGGGATTGTTCATCAAAATAGTTGTCCTTATACTAGTGCCCAAAATGAGGTAACTGAATGGAGAAATAGACATTTGTTGGAAATTTACTATGAAAAATGGTACTTATGTTTACTATGAATGTTCCAAAGCCATACTGGGGGGATGCTATACTGGTGGCAGCCTATCTTATTAATAGAATGCCTCTCAAAACTCTCCAATTAAGGACTCCTTTAGAAATCTTAACTAGGAAACATGGCTATATTGTTCCACCAAAGCTTTTTTGGGTGTGCATGCTTTATCCATACTAGGAATGTTGGGAATTAGACCTGAGGGTCCTGAGATGTGTGTTCATTAGGTATTCTCCAACCTAAAAGAGATATAAGTGCTATCACCCCCTATCTTGGAAGTTTTATGTCAATATGGATGTTACCTTTCGAGAGTCTGAACCTTCCTTTGGCACTACACAGTCACCTCTTCAGGGGGAGAGTAGTGAAGGAGTGCCTATGGTACTTCATGATCTTGTTCAGTGGGTGATAAACCCCTAATTACATATTCCAGAAGGAAACCACATGCTAAGTAGTTTTAATTGTTTTAGGACTGTTTTACATATTTTAGATAGGGGTCAGTTACGTATTCTAGATAAGGGTCAACTATGTTTACTAGTTAACTTAGAACTCTATTCCATTGTTAGATAGTTAGAGGGTCAATCATTCTAGGCAATTAGTTATGTTAATTATCTATAAATATTATGCATGTAGAGATATGAATAAGAACTGATACGAACCCTTTATTGTGGAGATTCTCCCATTGGCTATTATTCCTTCTTTAAGTGAGATTCTTGCTTATAGAGAGCTTAATAGATTTGTATTTCGTTACTACCTTCGAAAGTATCTAGTCCCTACCATAGGTGTTCACTAGAATTATCCACAGTCCTCCTCGAGTAGGTATTGCTCAGATCCCATGTTTGTCTAAGTCAATGTCAATATGCCCTAACATTAAAACTTTGATTAATACTATCTTTCGGGTGCTGAGAACTATTTGTCTAAATATTCCTAGGCTGTCATACAAATAGGGGGAGGTTAGGGGGATGTCGCATTATAAGGGTAAGATTGAAATCTCCTTCAAATCTTTTATTGGCTATCTTAAAACTTGAGTAAATTCACAAATACCCAGAGTCCCTTTGTTAACTGGAAGGGGTTAGATTAGCAAGAATGAGCACTAACACAGTTAGCTTATGATTACAAAATGTGTAAAAACAAATACGACCACTTAAGGAGTAGCAACTATAATTTCAACACATAAGAAACTAAGGTTCTTATAACAACATTCATTTTTCACCCCACACAATGCTGTAGTACGTTCGGCAGGAAATGTGTTCTAAATGATGAAAACTGAAATTTCACATTCATCAACCAGAGAATAGGTCATGACTATCGATCCAATTCAACAAGAAAAGAAAAAGATTTACCCGAAACTTGCCAACCTAAACAGTCTGGAACTAAATAAATGTGTCATGCAGAGTGATGTTTAAAAGTCTAACAAAAGATAAGCACAAAGAGGATACAAGAATGTACACGAGCTAGTGACAAAGTTTAATAACACAATAACAGAAAATGTGTTGCATTCGCTTTTTCCTAACCTTAATACATTAGATGCAAAGCAAAAATAAAAAAAGGAACTTTTCTAATCTAAACATTTTGCTTCAGTTTATCAGTCCCCTGGCTATAACGGAGATGCAGAAATTAACCACTTTGGTGTTTAGGTTTGTATCTGATCTACATAAAAGAAAGAGAACTTAACAATGAAACTCACCCTGACTCAACAGGCGATATATATGAGGGAGAATAGGCATAAATGGATTGAGCTTGTTGCGCTCTGCCAATAACTCTGATATATATCTGCATGACAGACACAGGTGACGTAAATTGACATGTAATAGCTGGTGCTACCAATACACACATGACTAACTAATTGTATGCTTAAAGAGATTGATTATCGTGATAAAAGAGTAATGTTATACATAGCAACAGGCAAAATCTGAATCAAAACAATTAAATTTTAGCTCATAAAGATCTGTAGTATCGATATTCAACCAACTACAAATGTGAAGTTGAAGAGTTAAAATCAATCATAGAATTGAAAGAAATGAGTTCCATTAGATCAGTTTTAAGCTACAGACCCACAACTACCGATCTCGAACAACCCAAGCAGGAAAAGGAGTTCAAATATTGACCAACTAAAGCAGCAGCTGAAAAGTTCAATCACGGCAAAGAAAAGCAATTCCCAAGAATCAAATACGTGATCATGTGGCATGATATGGTAAGACAATGAAACTAGTAATAGAAGAGGCAGAATAATAAAAAAAGAAAAAAAGAAAAGCTGATCCGATGCACATAACTGGAGGGGGGAAAATCAAGTCTTGATGCAGTAGCAACAAAGTAAGAGACAATGAAAATCATAGAATAGAATCATACCAAAAAAACAAAAAAAAAAGAAGGAAAGTAATTTTAAAAAACATAGATCCCAGTGGATAGAAGAAGTGAATTACTTTTCCTGCTCGACGACGAGAGCAGAGGAGGAGGAGGAGGAGGAGGAGGAGCGGAGGCCAGAAAGGTGAGGAGAGTGGGAAGCAGAGGGAGATGGAGAGTATGCCATGTAACGGGCAGCGGACGCTGCGGCGCCGCCGGAAGCTGACATATTGGAAGTGCTCCAATTGATATCTTTGTAAAAATCCAAATGATCAGATAACATAACAACGACTACTACTAGTATTAGTACTGTTATTTAGTAGTGCTCAATCACACTGATGCTCGGATATCATATGATATGAGAAGAGAAGAGAAGGGTTTGTTCTGTTAGCCAAGAAGACTCTGTTGTGTTTATGTGGATCCCGACCACTGGCTCCCTCCGAGCGTCGGTGGATCTCTCCCCCTCTCTGTTTCCCTTTTCTCTTATAACACCACCACCAACACCAACAACAACGATACCAACCAACCCTTCCTTCTTTTTCACATTCACTATTTTCAACTTTTTTTTCACTTTATCTTCTCATTGAGGAAAAAATATAATAATTAAGGATATAAGGACAACATCAATTTGGGAAACGATTAAGCTTTGATTTTCCATTATTTTCAAGTCAAGTTTTGAAGAACTGGTACAATTACTCTCGAAAAGTTACAAATTCTCTCCTAACCCTCAGAATTTTAGAGCTATGCAACAGCCAGACGTTTGAAAATTCATGTAGGATATCTAATGAAAACCAAATCCAAAGTATTCCACAGCTCCTGACTTTCGCTGTTTGGCTGATGAAAAGAATCGTAAATTCAAAAATTGAATAAGATGGGACCAGAATCCATATAGTCTACTCTTACATTAATTGATTGGTGTACATAATGACAGAAACTGGGAAGTCACGTCTACCAACTAACTCAAGAATTCTCGTCCTTAGGCCTTAGCCGCCTTAATTTAACCTATATAGCTTAGGTTTACGTGGCCTTTCTTTTTACAAGTTGGGCCGGTTGTGCTGCTAAGTTAGGGCCTATTGAGCAGTTTTCATAAAGTTGGGGGTTATAATGCAAATAAACAATTCCCTTCCAAGAAGAGCAAAGAAAGTAAAAGACAGCATTTCTCTGGTCTTGCTATCCAAAAGAAAAGTGGATGACCGTCGTCGTCGTCGTTTAATTTTGACCGGTGCGGTTAAAGCCAAAGAAGCTTCACTTTTCTTATTGGAGTCCCAGTTAATGGAGGAAAGAGTACCTTTCAAAAATCTTCACAGCAGATGGTACCTAGGCTAGGAAAATAAGGTCTCCTTTCTTTCTTCTTGCAGTCTACTATGAACGTGATGCCACTTCAATTTCTTATTTGTTTTTCAGCATTATCTTTCTTTTTCTTTATGGTGTAAATGTTCTGAACCAGAGATTTGGCTTGAAGTAATTGATAGGTGCATTCGGTGGCTTGGAATTTGTTACGAAAATATAGACTACATATCATCTAAGAAGCACGGATACGGACACGGACACGTGACACGACACGGATACGGACACAGGAACACACCAACTTCTAAAATTTGGTAGACACGGACACGGCATATATATATATTATAAAATTCAGAATTATGAAAAAAATTCAGAATTCATAATATAATATATATTGATTGATGTGTTTCAAGACTTCAAACAACTGGATAGTTCATACATATTCGGTACTTTATAAGCCTCTCTAAAAAAATATGGAGCATATATTTCATTAAGTCGTGTCCGAGCGATCTTTAGACGTTTTCGAGTCGTGTCCTAGTCGACCAAAATTATTTTTTAATTCCGACACGTACGGACACGTGTCGGACATGTGTCCACCGCGTGTCAGTAGGTGTCCGACACACGGACACGGCTCCATTTTGCCGTGTCCGTGCTTCATAGCATATGATAAAAAGAAGAAGAAGACAAGAATGACGTCGAATACTACACGTCTACAAATAAGCAAAACGTAGTGTGGGAAGCAACGGTCTCAACCGAAGACTCACGTGATAGTCTAGAATATTCTACGTACTGTATAAAATAGCCGTTGTAACCGAATGAAGAAAGGAATGAAAAATCTGTAGTAAATGTCTAAATCTCTATTCTCTCTCAACTCTGTTCCTTCTCTAAATCTGTATGGGTGAGTGACGTACAGAAGGTGTGCGAGTAAAAAAAAATGTAACATTTAGTATCAGAGCAAATATTCCTCGAGAAATTGATGGCAGAAAGCACATGCGGAGCTCAAGTTCGTCATTTAGAGGAAAGCATGAAAAACCTTTTGAAGGCTCAACTGCGACATGAAAAGGAAATTAGTGATATTAAATCTATGTTTTAATAGCTCACGCAAAAAATGGACAAGGAAGAGACTGAAACTTCTGTGAAAAGTTCAGGAGATGGAGGACACTGCACTGGGCCGACGAGGGCCAACAAAATTGATTTCCCAACATTCGACGATACGGGGTGAAGTTGGAGTTACCAGTGTGAACAGTTTTTCACGATGGATCAAACACCAGATGACATGAAGATAAGGATGACTTCCCTCCACAAGGAAGGAATCGCGCTAGAATGGTACCAACTGATGATTCGTAATCGTAAGTAAACGGGATGAAGTGGGAAGAATTTATTACTCTATTACGACAACGGTTTGACGAGAACATTTTTGAAGATCCCATAGGGGATCTAAAAGAGTTATGACAAGAAGGCTTAATACTAGACTATTGTGCCTTATTTGACAGGTACTCAAATAAACTTACACTACTAGAAGATTATTTGGTGGCATTTTTCTTAAAGGGACATAAGCCAGAGCTGGGACTGACTATAAAAATGATGGACCCTCAAACCTTACATCAGGCTTATACATGGGCACGCAAATAAGAAGCGATTGTGGCAGCAAGTATTCTAATTTACTTCAGAAAGGGTAGCAAGGCTGGAAGTGCAATTAGAGGAGGAATAAACACCTACAAGGGAGTCACTCATACAACACCCCCACCTAAATAGCAAACAGAGGATGGATTGTTGCCCGCACCAGGAAGTCGAGGCAGCAAGACCAATAATTATAGAGGCTCTCGAAGCAGTAGAACGACAAGCAACAAGGAGTTCGACGAAAAAAGAACTAAAGGGTTGTGCTTTTGGTGCGATGACAAATACATTCTAGGACATTGTTGTAAGAGGAAACAATTTCAACTATACATGATCAAAGACGAAGAACAAGGGGAAGAGGAACCTGGAAGTAAAGAACCTGAAGATAGAGCTCCCCTCAATCCTAATATTTCATTAGAAGCCATGTGGGGCTTAAAAGACTAGACAAATTACAAGTAACTGAGGATCACGGGAAGTCACAGAAGGAAACCTTTACAAATACTCATAAATAGAGGAAGTACCTATAATTTCGTGGATGAAAAGGTGATATGAAAAGAGAATGTAGAGGTAATTGACATAAAGCCCATACGTATTACTATAGGTGGAGGTTTGGCATTAGATTACAGACAAGTATGCAGAAACTTTGTGTGGAAAATGCCAGGGTTATAGTTTTCTACAGAAGCACGGATCATTAAAGCTAGGGGGTTGTGACATGGTGTTGGGAGTACAATGATTGGCTACTCTTGATGACATGCTGTGCAATTTTAAAAGACGTACCATGGAGTTTCAATGGGAAGGCAAGGTAGTAAGGTTAACACGAAAGCTAGAAGCACATGCCAGGGAGGTATCAGGTAAGAACCTTCACAAGCTGAATAAAAACTCTAACTAAGGTGCTTTGTTCATGTTGCATTTGGGAATAAATGATGATGTTCAGACCACTGATAAGTTAGAAGGACTTTTAGCAGAATTTGGGGAGGTCTTCCTAGAACCAAAACAATTACCACCAAAAAGAGCATGTGACCATGCCATTCACCTCAAGCCAAAAGTGGAGACTATAAATATCATACCATATCGTTATTCAGGGGAACATCTACTATAGAAAAATCAGTACAAGAGCTGTTGGAGCAAGGTTTCATACGAAAGAGTGTTAGCCCATATGTGTCCCCAGTCATCCTTGTGAAAAAGAAGGATAATACCTAAAGAATATGCATCGATTACCGTGAGTTAAACAAATACACGATCAAGAGCAAGTTCCCTATTCCATTGATAGAAGAGTTGTTGGAAGAATTGAAGGGATCAAACTGGTACTCGAAGTTGGACTTACGGTCTAGATACCACCAGATTAGGAGGAAGATGTAAATAAAACTGCATTCAGAACTCATAAAGGCCAGTTCAAATTTCTGGTGATGCCATCTAGCCTCACGAATGCTCCATCCACCTTTCAAAGCCTTATGAATGAAGTATTTAAGCCTTTTTTTTGAAAATTTTTGCTTGTCTTCTTTGATGATCTTCTCATTTACAATGTTGACTTCCAACAACACTTGAAGCACCTACGTCTGGTCTTAGAAGTTTTGCAACAACAACAATTATTCATTAGAGGAAGTAAGTGCATATTTGGAGCGAGACAGGTGGACTATTTAGGGCATTCGATCCCAGAGATGGACGTGTCCACTGATAACAGAAAAATAGAAACCACTCAGCAATGGCCACAACTGTGCACCTTGAAGGAGCTCCGAGGGTTTCTCGGCTTAACAAGGCACTATAGGAGATTTATTAGGCATTATGGGATTCTGATGAAGCCACTTAATGCCTTATTGAAGAAGCAAGAGACAGGGAGCTGGGAGTGGAAAGAGAAGCAGCAGAAGGTGTTTGAGCAATTGAAAGAAAAGTTGATGGCAACATCAGTGTTAGCGTTACCAGATGACCAAAGGGGGGGGGGCAATAACAATCAAAAGAATACAAAGTCTTTTCCATTGGAAGCAGATGACCAAAGGCATGAGAAATCACGCTAAGAATTGTGTAACATGTTAGAGGAGAAAATATGATCATGTGGTGTATCCGAGTTTACTACAACCCCTGCCTGTTTCGGAAGGATGTTGGAAAGAAATCACTATGGACTTCATAAAAGGATTACCGCCTTCCAGAGGAAAGTCCTCCATTTTTGTCATAGTTGACATATTTGGTAAGTGCCCGCATTTTGTAGCTATCAAGCATCTTTATACAACACAAAGAGGTGGTGCAAGTGTTCATGGATCACGTATTCAAGTTGCATGGGATGCCAACAAAAATAATTAGTGATTGGGATCCACTCTTTTTAAGTAGGTTTTGGTGTGAAATGTTTAGATTACAGAACGTGAAGCTATAATTATCTACAACCTATCATTCTCAGACGAATGGGCAGTCGGAAGCAGCAAACAAGATGTTAGAAACATATCTAAAATGTTTTTATTGTGACACACCCCAGAAGTAGACAAGCTGGCTAGCAATGGTGAAATGGTGGTAAATACCACACATCATACTGCCATAAATACTACACCTTTTGAGGTTCTCTATGGTTATCCCCCACCTCTGTATGTGTCTTATGTTGCAGGAGATTCTAACAATGTGGGACTGGATCAAGTACTCCAGGAGAGGGAGGCGACACTTCAAGTCATCAAATTTCATCTAAACAGAGCAAAATAGAGGATGAAGTTGCAGGCGGACAAAAAGTGCTCGAAGAAGGACAATGGATGTACGTTAAGTTACAACCCTACAGACAACATTCGTTGCAGGGAAGACCCAACTAGAAATTGACACCTCTTTATTATGTATCTTTCCCGATCATCACTAAAGTGAATAAGGTAGCTTATATGTTAAAATATTCTAGAAGGATCTACTATTCACCCTACTGTTCATGTATCTCAACTAAGGAGCTTTGTATCCGAAAACACTCCTACGTTTAGTCTACGGCCTACTTCAGTGAAGGACATGGAAAAAATTCCAGTGGCCATTTGGGAAAGAAGAATGGTGAAGAGGAATAACAAAGTAGCCCTGCAAGTACTTGTCCAATGGTAAAGAGGAACAAGAGAGGAGGCTACGTGGGAAATGATGTATGAGTTGCAGAAGAGGTTTTCAGAGGTCAACTTGATAGATAAGGTGGTTTTTGAAAACGGAGGGGATGGTACAAAAATATAGACTGCATATGATAAAAAGAAGAAGAAGACAGGAACGACGTCGAATACAACACGTCTACGAATAAATAAAACACAGCGTGGGAAGCAACGGTCTTAACTGAAGACTCACGTGATAGTCTAGAATATTCTACATACTATATGAAATAGCCGTTGTAACCGAATGAGGAAAGAAATGAAAAATCTGTAATAAATGTCTGAATCTCTATTCTCTCTCAACTCTCTTCCCTCTCTAAATCTGTGTGGGTGTGTGACATACAGAAGGTGTGCGAGTAAAAAAATACATAATGGATTGCACTGGTAGGAAGCTCGGTTCTAGTTCTGTTGATTAAACTGATCGTATTTTGACACATTAAACTTCATGGCCATATAAAGATCTTATTTTTTCTTACTTTCTTAAAACCCTTTGGTTTATTTGACTCATAGAGTTACCAAATGGCGATGCTTAGTTATAATTTTGATGATAGTTGAGGTAGGGAAGAGAAGTTCCCTATGTTGGTGTTATTGGTCCATAACTTGGTTATCAACGTCATTATTATCCTTTAACAGTTATAATGTTTAGCCATTATTATGCTCCAATGTTCATTTCTCCTATTATTAATGTTGTTTCTCTTATATATAGGAGTCTTGCATTTGCTTAATAAGGAGAATATTGAACACTGCTCATTTTCTCCATTTTTCTTCTCTCACGCAACTTTATTTGCTCCATCCAACGTAAGCATTTTCCTCTACATACAAACAACTTACACGCGTATTTTGTCTTACACACAAATTATGCATTTATCTGCCTTCCGTTAATTTCAGAGACAGTTCCTACTCTACCTTTTGGAGGGCACCAAAGCTGGTGGAAAAGGTGTTAACCCTAGGATTGGATCCTGTTGTCCTACTGCACCGCAGAGGGGAAATTTTTGACTTAAGGCAATAATTTTTCACGACACCTTGCATTTCGGATAAGCCATTACATTTTAATTATTATTGCTACTTTTATTAACAATCTAAGTCGGGAAATTATTGTGTTGCTATCATTTGTTGGAAATTATTGCAATTTTGTTGTTGCTTATTAAATTTGGTAGAAGTCAGAATACGATGTTGTTTTCTTCGTATTGTTTGATTATTTTGTGTGAGACATTTCTACTTTTGGGTTTAACGTAGGTTTTGCACTTACTGTTCTCCATATAGGTTCAGCTACTGTCACAGTAACCCCAAAAAGTATACCTGATCTAACTAGATTAGAGTCTCTAGATAGGATAAATTTTAAATGATGGTATGATAAAATTTTGTTTTACTTTCAACAATACAAAATGGATTTTGTACTGTTTCAAATGATTCCTAGTGACAATACTGACCCTAAAACTACTAATAATAACTGTACCGTTAGGGGAGTGTTACTCAACCATATGATCAACCCTTGTTTGATATCTACTGCAAGTACAAAACTGCTAAGGAAATTTGAGATGCTTTAGAAGTGAAATGTGAGACGGATGATGCCGGTAATAAGAAATATGTTGTTGCTAGGTGGTTAAAATTTATCGTTGTTGATGATAAGCCTATTATGGACCAACTACATAAGTATGAAAATCTAGTTGCTGAAATCTTTGCCAAGGGTATGAACATGTGTGAGTTGTTTCAAGCTAACGCCCTTATTAAGAAACTACCTACCTTATGGAATAAGTACAAACACCAGTTGAGACATAAGAATAAAGACGTGAAACTTCAGGAGTTGATAGGATATATAAAGATTGCGGATGCCAACCATGCACAAGATAAGACCAAAACACTCACCCTTGTCCCTACTGTTAAGGCTCATGTGGTAGAATATAGAAATGATAATAACTTCAAGAAGAGTGATGGACAAAACAGGCCTTTCAACAACAAGCAGGGTCAGTTTAAGTGCAAAATGATTGGTGGTAACCATTGGTGGTGCCACAAGTCAGGCCATCTTGCTGCCAATTATCAAGCTAAAATCAACTATGAGAAGAAAGGCCAAGGAAAAAAATCGTGAAAGTTCGGGAAAGGAAAACAGACAGGGTACCAACGGGGTGACTAGAAGAGTTTTGGTAAGCCTCAAGCTAATATGGTCGAAGCTGGTAATGACGAGAGGGTCATTATTGGTATGGTGTCCAAAGTCAACCTTGCTGAAAATTTGGTTGAGTGTATCGTTGACACAGGAGTTACACACCACATCTGTAACAACAAGAACCTGTTCAAGGAGTTGAATGATGTTGCCGATGGTGAATTCGTATACATAGGCAACTCCAGCAAAGTTCTTGTCCAAGGAGTTGGGAAGGTCACTCTCAAACTCACATTGGAAAAGTGTTGGCGTTAGAAAATGTTTCATTTGTTCCTGATGTACGCAAAAACTTGATTTCTAGTGCATCGCTTAACAAAGTCGAAGTTAAACTGACCTTTGATTCTAATAAGCTAGTTTTGACTAAGAATGGGAACTCTGTTAGAAAAAGGTTTTGTAATGGAGGCTTATTTGTACTTGATGTTGAAATAAATGCATCTACTTCTTTTGCTTATATTATTAAGTCTTTAGACCAATGACACTCTAGACTTGGGCGTGTGAATGTGAGGTCAATTAAGAGGATGCAAAGCTTAAACTTGTTACCTAACCAAATCATTAATGAAATGAAAATTTGTCAAATTTGTGTTTAGGCTAAACACTTTAAGAAACCTTTTAAATCAGTGACCAAGAGAGAGTCACAATTGTTAGACTTAGTTCACACAGACTTGGGTGATTTTAAGAATTGTATGCGTAAAGGAGGCACGAGATATTATATTACCTTTTTGGATGATTGTTCTAGATTTACTAAGTTTTGCTTATTGAAAAATAAAAGTGATACAAAGGAAATGTTTATGAAATACAAAACTGAGGTTGAGAACCAATTAGAAAGAAAAATTAAGAGATTAAGGTCTGATCAAGGTGGTGAGTATAGTACTAATTTTCTTGCTAATTTTTCTGAAAAAGTTGGTATTATTCATGAGCTTTCAGCCTTTTATACTCCTGAACAAAATGGAATAACAAAGAGAAAAAATCGAACACTCAA
>JAOQMP010000210.1:46672160-46696428 GCA_027563575.1 Erythroxylum pedicellare
TGGATATGAGTTGTACAACTTTGAGTGCATGATCATGCCTTAGCCAAAATTTCAAATGTACTCAGTCTGTAGTATTTTGAACATAAATTATAGAATAATGAACCAATTTGTATGATCTTAGTGTCATTAGAAACTTAAGGCACAGGGGAACAATTTTCTAGAAGAAAGTATTACAAAATATACAGCATTTTCCTTGTCATAATGATCATGTAAAGTAGACCCGAAAGTCTGTGTTAGAAAGAAAGCTAGAATAGTTAATGAGTGTATGAATTTTGACACATTTGGGGTACAATTGATCTTTGAATCGGTTTATTACAGAAGTATACCCAGGCATATGTCATTGATCATGCATGTTACATGATACCTTTATAAAAATGCTTATTAAATTACATAAACAATGTGGTAATATGAAATTGTATTTGATTGCATATAGAAGAGCAAGTAGAGCGACCGCTTCTAGATAGTGTCGGATCTTCAAGGAAATAAGAAAAAAGGGAGTAATAGTGAGTAACCTAAGATGGTCTCACCTTAATTTGTTTTATTTATTACTAAATTGAATTTGATATGTGTTGATTGTGTTCTAAACTCTAGACAATAATTGTCTAAGGCGTTTGATGCATGTAAATATCATTAGAAGTGCTACTTGTATATGAATGAGATTGGCTATTTGATTCTTAAATAAAAAGTTGAATGTCGGACCTAGCCTGATGATTACTGTTAATGCCCAAATGCGAAAATGAATGCTATTAAAAGTGATTGAATGTGATGACTGAATTGTGGCATGCATTTCATTTTGATGCCTGTAATATAAAGGCAGTTGTGACTGATGTTTCCAGTAAAACAAAAGAGCTTAAAGCTCAGACATTCTTAATCGAAGTGTATAAAGAGCCCTGTATCCACAACGAATAAGGGATAGTATGAATGAGCTCGGTATTCACAACAGATATGAGACAGTGAAAAAGACACACAGTCACAACAACGAAATAAATGAAGTCGAGTCTCGTGACATTGCATACACTTATGATCTGAATAAATTAAATGGTTTCAATGTTTTGAGGACTTCGTGTATGAAATATGTGATAATTTGTCAATGTGTATGTTCTGCAAAAAAATTGTACCGAAATGATGAATTATTTGAACTTTGGTTTCAAATATGACAATTATGAACAAAATGTTATATGATACGATTTGATGATAACCATGATGATGTGAAATACATGATAGCACGAATTGTATGATGTATGTCAAGAGTGAACCATCGAGGATGGTTACTTTACTGAATTCACAAAACTTATCAAAATTGCAACATTGACTATTTCAGGTTCGAGAGAGTGACAACCTAGCCTCTAAAATTACGTAGAAGCGATTTTGTACAACTTTTGGAGTTCAAATATGGCTCAAAGGTCAGTCAGCTGGGATTAAAGAAATAGTTTTTTTAATTTTTGTTTTGTTTCCTCATTTATGTAACATATTATGTTGACTGAGTTGTAAACAATTTAGGTTGACATTGTAAAATATGGATGATGGTTAATGCTACAGTCTAAATTATAGTTTGAGAAATGAAATGAGGAAAATTTTGGTTTTCAGAAAATGTGTTATTTATGGTTTTTCTTACGATGCCTTGTGATATAGTGAAGGTGAGATAGTTAACACGCCACTTCTGTCAAGCATGTGCACGTGTGACCATAGGGCGCGCGTACGTGTGTCAGACAGGAGTGGGGTGTTACATGTATACTAGGGTTTATTTTCTTAAATCTCTAACAAAACGAAGATCAATATCAAAATTAATGGAGAAAGAGGGAATAAATGTGAAGTGATTCACATTTATCCATCAATTTTCAACGCAAATCATCAATTTGATCTCGAATGTTTCGATTTAATATTTGGGTATTTAGGGTTCATATGTTTATGTGTGTGCGTTTTTTATTTGTTTTGGTTAATAGCTATCATCATTAAAACCCGAAGATTTGAGGGTGTTTGGTTATAAGATTAACAACGGGAATGGACAAAGCAAAACGTAGCACAAAAGAGGAGCTTAGCTTTAAGTGATACACGTGAGATGCATATGAAATGTGCTTTAGGCCTAGGCTTGACTGGACTTTCCTTGGCAGTGAAGGCATGGACAAACAAAATGCAATGACTACATTTTGGTCTATAAAAACCTGAAATTAGAATTAGTTTACATACTTTTACAGTTTTCTCAATTGTGGCCAAAAAATTATGAGTGAGTTTTGTGAGAAGAAATTAGGAGTTAGAGAGTTACTAGAGTACTTACTTAAGACTACTAGTGAGTTCTTAGAGAACTCTTGCAAGTGTTGCAAAAACACTCCGTCTTTTGTAAACCTTTTCCTTTTCATTGACTAGGAGAACCACCTACGTGAGATCCTTGGAGTAGAGAGCAATTAAGCTATCAAACTAAGTTAAAACTTCTATATGCTCTTTAGTCGTCCATAAATCTCGAAACCCTACCAAAGGCAACTAATTTTTCATTAGTTTCTTGCGATAGAAGATAACATAAATAGAAGGAAAATCCTAACATATATATATAATTGTAAATTCTTCACAATTTAAGTTTTACGATTCTTGCAAATTTCTACTAATTATCCTACTTCAATCTTATTATAGCTGTTAATGTGGACCCTAAAGTGAATCAAATACAAGAATTAATCACTCTATTTCTCTCCAACATTGATGCTTATATGAAATTAAGATCCTCTGAACTTTATTAAGCAGAAACGGAAGATACCATCATAATAGTAGATGCAAAATAATCTACTGAAAATTCTATAAGGCATGTAAAGTTGGAAATTTCACATCTTTTCTACTTTAGAGGAACTTTTCTAAGAAACTAATAGCTGAACACATTCCTTAGAATAATAGTACGATGAAAAAAGAAAGTGGCCCAAAGATGTCTGCATAATAAGGCATATAAGGCACTCCTTCAAGTTTCACAATAACTTAGTTGATATTCACTAGTATTACTTGACATTGTAGGTTGCCCCTAAAAAATAGTGCATATGGAAACATAAAAGTGACATTGACAATCTTAGGTCAATGTGACTAAATTTGTGTTTCAAGGGACTGGTTAAATGTTGGGTCCATCTGAATTATTTATAAGGATAAAAGTGGGGCATATGCTTTGGTAAAGTGATAGTAACAAAGGCAAAAGAGATTGTTCTAAAACATCCTTTTAATTGTTCAAGCCCTTAGCTATAGAGAAAGAAATTGAGAAGTAAAATGTTTGATCTTTTTAATATTTAAGGTGAAATAACATCCAACAATTATTTCAATGCGTAATGGATCCACATAAACTTCTTAAGATTTTTAATACCTAGATCTATTATGGTGCCTAGATATACCATTATTCTAGTAGGATTTTCAAAATCTGGTCTTGTTTGTTTGGTAAAATGAATAAAATTCAATCCTTGAATTATCACTCATATCAAGTCTTACATAAGTTTTTGTACCTAATTACTCTTTAATCTAAGCATAGTGATAATTGGAATTAAGTAATTTATGTCATCCTTATGTTGGTATGAGAATGCAAATTAAACACTTTAAAAAGCAATTTCTCAATTCCATTACAAATCTAAATTTAAAGCAACGCAAGGGTGCAAATAAAGTAAAATTGAAGAAATTTGTTCCAACAGCACAATCTTCAAAGCTCTATTGTGAACCCTGCTGACGTTTGTCTAAAGAACAAATTTTGACATTCATGCTAATTACTAAAACTTGAGCACTACGTAAAGTCTGCTTAGTTATTTTGCCACATGAGTTGGAAAGCTATGCACATGACTCATGAGGCCAAAAGATGAGAGCTTTTGTTGATCAAATTAAAGCCACATCTTTTACTTTTGTAATAGCATAAGTTAGAAACTTTGTATGCTAGAATACTGTCAAACAGCGTGCACGATGTGAACTGATGTTGGCTATGGAATTGGCCAAAATTTTGTAACGGCACATCCAGAAGTTAAAATGCAGAATAGAGGGCGTGAGGCCAGGTTTAGACTTGGCTAAAGAAAGCCTTGGTAGAATACCGCCAAAACAGGACCTCGCGTTTGACCCGGAAGAAGCAATAAACTCGGCTGTAAATTATCATTCAGGCAGTACTGGTTGGACTTTTGCTTAATAGAACAATACTTCCACGTCGCAATGCAGTGCAGTTCGGACTCGGTTATGAAATTCCAGGGTATGTTCTTAATGTGATTCTAAGTCCTGAGCTTTCTCGGAGTTGTTAGAATAGGCCAATGATTGATGCAATGTGTTGTGTTCTATCTTGGCTTTCAAAAAACGGAGATGTTACAATCCAGCAATTGCATTGGTTGAAGCACTCTGTGACCAATATGCAAGTTACACCATTTCTCCTACCATCCTGAATTCCTTTTTAATGGGATCTCGTTGCCATGTAATCTATAAAATAGAATTAAAGAATTAGTTAAAAGACTCTAAAATTGTGCTCAACAAAATTATCGATCTCATTTAAAGAAATTTTTAACCAAAGTGTTTGATGATAATACTCTCTGACTCAAGTATTGTAAGAATTATATTAATAATTATATTCTTAAAATCAATTTTTACAAAGCTTTATACTCACATAATTAGTTTTTTTTTTTTCTCAAGTCCCTGATGGGTTTCAATTTTCCTTCTATATTATACCAATCGGATAGATATTACTTTAATTAATAGAGAGTTTTCCCAAAGAATTTAGATGTGATCTTTTATATCCTTATCTATTCACTATTTAAATAAAAGGCCAGATATTCATGAAAATATTTAGGGATCTTTTGACTTTACTTTTATTTTATCGTACCTGTTTAAACGTAATTTTTATTAAAAAAACCTGAAAATTAAAAGGATAAAAAGCGGAAAATAAATTTTGTTGCTATTTTATTTTATCATTAAATTCTAATTTAATTTATTTTTAATATATCAAATTGTGTTATTAATTCTCGTTATTATTAAAAGGTAACTTTAACTTGTCTCCTCTTACTTAAATCTCTAGCTTAATTTAAACAATATGGGCATATGTATGCATCCTATTTGTTTGCGCTACTTACGTAGTTGAGGGTAGTGGAGAAGTCTGAAGAAACAAAAGAAATGAAGATCGAATTGCAAAGAGAAGGAAAGTCGTTATCAAAGAAAGAAAAAAAACACATGATCTTCAGAAAATCCTCTAAAAAAGAGTCAAGGTGAAATGGAATAAAGTTTGGTTGCTTGAATTCCATGCGATCTAACTAAAGAACAAAGTCTTATTGGCTAAGCAAATATGAAAGTTATGCTCACATCTAAGAACCTTTTTTAAAAGTTAATACCTAAAAAGAAAAAGCATACCTAGGTCTCTACAGCAGAAACTAATGCTAAAAGTGTGTATCAAGACAAACTATATTACTAAATTATACAACTATATTTACGCGTCAAATTGCGTAATATCAAACTATTTCAGAATCTACAACTCAGCAAGATTTCAAGGCGATGTTGACGTGGATAAAGACGACCCCAATCTCTAAAACGATAAAATAATAATTAAAATTTTAAATTATTTAGTCTCAGGTTGGAATGGCCACTCCGGTCACCGTCTTTTCCTTCTTTCCTTTTTCTATTCTTCCTTCTCAATCTCTTCCCTGAGCTGAGGGTCACCCTGGAAGAAATCAACCCATGTGCTAAACCGGCAGCTATACCCAATAATGGAGGCACTTCACAGTAATATTGTTGAATCAAGACAAGAGCTTATGATCCCACGTTCTGGAGACGGAACTCCAACTTCGAGAACTGCACATTTTCTAACACCCTCCATAAACTCTGGTGGTGGCTCCATTTCCAAACTCCCTTCACTTTCATGCTCCTCTCAACCCCCAATTTTTGAGGTTGCTAAGCGGAAGTTGAAGTTGAGGGTTTCTTATAGTGGCTGGAGTTGGCCCACAAAGAGATGGAAGACATGGGTTACAAGGATGGCTCCTTTACATGCTACTACCTGGAAGAAGGCTGGTATCTACGAAGCCATATTGAATTCAATGTATACAATCGTTAGAGACGACAACTTGATTCTTGAACTTGCAGAAAGATGGTGCCCCGAGACCAATTCTTTCATTTTTCCTTGGGGTGAAGCTACGGTTACGTTAGAGGATGTGATGATCACAGGATATTCTGTATTAGGTGTCCCCGTTTTCCGTTCTCTTGAAAACAAGGAACTTAGGCGGATTGAGTTGGAGTTAAAAGAAGCAAAGAAAGAAGTCGTGAAAAGTAGACATCGCAAAGCAAGCCAGAGTTTGTGGATGCAAAAATTCATGGACTCAGGTAGCGAAATAGAGCATGAAGCTTTCCTTGCCTATTGGTTGTCAAGATTTGTTTTGCCATTTTCTTCCCAAATAGTCTCCGGTCATGTTTTTCCTATTGCAATTTTTCTTGCTAGAGGTACTTGAGTCGCACTTGCACCTGCTGTTCTTGCGAGCATTTACAGAGACTTAAGCTTGTTGAAAGAAAATCTCGTTTCTTTATGCACGTTAGAGACGAACGAAAGTGAGGAGGAGACTCGTAGTAATGTGATTGTACTTAAAATCAGGTCTCCGCTTCAATTGGTTCAGGTTTGGAGTTGGGAGAGATTTCTGGAATTGAGGCCAAAGCGGAAACTGATTCAAAATGGTAAGCCGAGGTCAGCTCAGTGGGACAACTCGAGAAGCAGAGTAGAGGATGCGAAGCCAGCCTTAGACTCGGCTAAAGACCGCTTTGTATGGCGGCCTTATGCTAAGCGTGTGCCAAACTGGACTTTCCCTATGTTTTATGCGGACAAGGAAACGTGGTTGTTGGTAGATTCAGAATTAGACACAGAGTTATTACCATTCATTCAATGTTTGAAGGTTTCTGAGCTGGTCGGACTTGATTGCATAGAACAGTATCTTCCACACAGAGTTGCAATGCAGTTCGGATTTGATCAAGACGTGCCGGGTGAGGTTGCTCGATGTAACACGAGTCCTGAGATTTCTTGGGGATATTATAACAGGCCAATGATCCATGACAAGTTCTACATTCCATCTGGGCTCTCTGCGGGAGAGGTTACAATCCAGTACTTGGAATGGTGGCAGCAATCAGCATCCAATCAGCAAAGGACGAAGAGTTCTAGAATTCATAGGGCAACTCTGGATCATTGGATGGTACCAATGAAGGAGAATAATGACTTTTCTACAGCCAATCGGGGAGATATGAGAAATGTTGATGATGGCTCCATCAATAATGAATTCACTATAAAAGGATCTACTAACAGCTTGAAAAGGAAGATAGGAGACGTGGTTTCTCGTTCTCCTTCAAAGTCGGCAAGAACTTTAGGCCTAGGAGCCTATGTAAAGAAACTTAACAGTAGTCTGGTTCCTCCAGGATTTCCTCCCAAATGTACGGCTGCAGCAAGTGATTTTGTTGAGGAAGGCAAAATGAATGTTGCCCAGATGTTGCAATATGGACGTGATAATGAGAATAGGCAATGTAGTGATGACCAGAGTTTCTCAGGTGAATTTCCAAGTTCATCTTCTATAGCATTTAAGGAAACTACTAAGCAGAAGGCTGGTAGGAGCAAGTCAACTACAGTAGCAAATAATATGGCAATAAAGAGTTGGGATCCATCAGTAATAATGGTGAAAGAGGCAGCACAAAGTACATGGAATGGTGATGGTGATGATAAATGCAGTCAGTCAGGTCAATCTCGTTCTCGGACATCTAAAAGTGGACGTAAAAAGGATTTAAACAATTTGGAGCCATTTGCAATTCAGGGAAAACAGATTAACCTTGGTGAAAGTGCAGTACCAGAGGAAGCTGTTGAAGATGCAAATGATTGTACTGAAGATATTCTAGCTTCTAGTGCGCATGGCATCAATGAAAACATAGGAGGAAGAACTGGCTATTTAATTGAGAAACCATGGCTAAGACTTGAAGTCCTGATTGAGAGACTTGAGAAGCTATCTTCTAGTTTGAAAGCAGCAAAATTTGATCAAACTGACCAGTGTAGTTGCTAGGAATCATGATATTGGTTTTCACATAGTAAATTACATGGTCTAATTAAAACAAAGTTAGCACGTTCATCAATAACCTATGATTGAATCTAGATGAGTTTGTTGTCCTAACTACTACCTTTTCTCGTCTTTCCTAAATCTGCATCAGATGTCAGTTTCAAGTTAGTTATTGCCGTGGATTGCGTTACTAAATTCCGTTATTGTGATAAGAGGAAGCAATGGTCGAGCCACTCGAACCTTTTCTGCCCGGTACCAAGAGTTGGACACTATGGTAAATCAGAAAGCGCGGATAGGATCAAATCTAAAATTTGGCTACATATGCGTCCTTTAATTTTTCACCATTTCCATCATATCTCTCATCACTGTTCTGATTTTGGCATCAAGTATGAATACTTGAAAGCGTTTGAAGTTGTTTTCTCCATAAATTTCATAGGTATGCTCACTCCATTTCACAAGCAGTTTAGTGCATCACAATCGAGTTTATCGAACTTTCGGAAGCAAGCTTGAATTTACCATTGGAGTGTATTTCTGGAACTTGGCTTATCATGAGTTCAAACTTGTCGCTCAGATGAGCTTTATCTGATACGTTTGCGATACAGTATGTCAGTAATGCTAAGCTACTGGATTTGTTTATGGGATCATTATGGAAAAAAGTTATCACAAAGTTAATAGAAAGCTACTGTTAACTATTTCTAGCATCTAAGCCTTTACATTATATTTCAAGAAAAAGGAAGTTCCCAAAACATAAAAACCTTCAACTTGGTACTAGTCAGGAGCTGGGTGTCTGAAAACACACTCGACAGATTCTTGACTAGCAGCATAGTTGATCAAGCTTAGTATTCATAATTATATAACTGGTTTTGTGGTGTCAGAGCCTATCCTTCAATATTACAGATAAGGGAACTAAGAGTTTCTGAGATTAGTAAATTTTTCCGCTCAATGCAAATTAAAGCATATACAGTATCAAATTTGCAATACTGCTACAAACAAGCAACAACAAGATTTTCGATAACAAGACCAATTGCTTCTACGAGTGCTACTATTTTCTTCAATTTTTGTAGCATGCCGTGAAGAAAATTAAGCCAGCTGCATAAGACATATGCAACCCGGAAGAAACAAATAACTTGTTCAAACAGGCAATCTTACTTGATTTTCATGTTTATAAGTAATTTTGCACAGATCTGATATGTAATCTCACTTGATTTTCATGCAGTGGAAAACTAGCAATCTCACTTGATTATCATGTTTATAAGTAATTCTGAACACATAAAGCAATGGTGGATCCTTTTATTTGAAATCTAAAGCAGGATCAAAGTTGTAACTTAAAACATGCATCTCTGCCTAGGCTGTTAAACCACTGAAACAAGGTGATCTACATCAAATGATTGCTTGTGCATAAATCCATCACTGACTTGATTCCATCACCAGGATGCTTTCTTTACACCATTTAGCATTCCATTTGATGCCAGAGTACGAAAAACAATTCGAGACATCCTGAAAAACTGGTAGACACCACGAGGACGACCGGTGAAGATACATCTGTTTCTCACCCTAGTAAAGGAACTGTTTCTTGGCAACTTAGAAAGCTTGTAGAAAGCATTCTCTCTAACCTCATTAGGAAGTGTTGGATCTCTAACAAGGGCCTTATAAAGCTTTCGCCTCAACTCAAATTTTTCCGCAAGTTCACGACGATGGTTGTCCTTTATACACCTATTCTCCTCATTAATAGCAGTCATCTTCTCAAGAAACGACATTTTCAACTTCCTCCTAAATAACAAAAATCAACCCCATAGCGCAAACATCAATCCGAGTGTGTTCTTGATGGGTAAAATAGGAAAGACAAGAACTTTAACAAAAACCCATCAATATTTTGCTAAGTTACTTACAGGGTTCAGTAGAGCGCAAAAGTAGATTTAGTTTCAGTAGCGAAACATACACATAACAAAGCGCGAGAATAAGAAAAACCTAAAAGACTTTAATTTGAATAAGAGAAAATGGAGTCACTAAAATTGTACCTGAGTAGTCAGACCTTCAAGTCTTATGACCGCGCAAGAGCAGGGTGGCCGGAGAAGAGACACGATAAGGTTTCTCAATAGAGGCTTTAAACTACTAGCGGCTGGTTGAGGCAAGTGTTCTGTTGTGTTGTGACGGCATAGGCAACTGTCCTAGAAACAATTATGAAACTTGAAACCCTGATTGATAAATATCTTTAATACTAACCCCTTATTTGCAATTTTACCAAAAATGAAAATTTGAGACAAGCACATAGATCGGCTCACGGCGAGTTTTGATGCGTCTAAAGATTAGAGAAGGTCTACACCTACGATGTGATGTCACTATAATGACGTAAATACCCCATTTAGCTACGCTATTCCTCTAAAACGGTTAGGGGCATTGAGGGAAAATCAAAAAAGAAAACCGTTGAATACGAGACTATTATAAACCTGGTATCCTTGTGTTCGTTGGAAAATGTTTTAGGCAGGCTATATATGCGTGTAACCGAGTGAAGGTTTGGTGATAGAAAGAAACAGGAGGAGGGTGGGATCATGTTTTGTTTGAAAATGATGATAGTTTGGGCGAAGAGGTTAAGGAGAGCATTTGGAGCTTCATTTCTATGGCTGGTTTGCTTGATTTATTTTACTCAGGTTCGCATCACTCGTCTCGCTTTATGAATGCTTTGTTTCTTGTTGATATAAATATGTGGGGTCTTTTTATTTTGGGGGATTGTGAAAAACTTTTCTAGGTTGGTGCTGTGAATGAAGAGAGAAGGGTTGTCAAGTTTGATTCTTTTTCTTCTTGTTTTCTTCTTCGTTCTTGAATTACATGAGAAGAGAAAGATAATAGACATGGAGATAATGGGGGTCTTTTCTTGTTATTGGTTTCCGGTTTTGTTAGGATTCCTGACTTTCTTTTGTTCTTTAAGTTTTCGTTGTTTCAGTATTCTAGTTGATGGAGATATTAACTGCGACGTGCAATTTTGAGGGCTTGTAATGCTTTTGAATTTCGGTGTCAATACATTGACGTATCTTATTTCTACAAGCTCAACACGAGTGCAGGGTTTCAGATCATTTGTTTGGACCGCGGTTTCGTATCATTTGAAGGACAGGCTTAAGTTGTCACCCTCAGCCTCTCAATTCGTGTCTTCAGTAGCGTTTTTCCCTTGGAGCATAAAACCAGTATACGGGTATATATCATCTTTCCTGCATTTATGGTGTGAGTTTTTGGTAATTATGCTGCGTTCATATTTATGAAACCGAAACAATAGCAAGTATTTTTTGTTTGGGACAAATTTTGCAATCTCATTGCATATTGTTCTGAATACGAACTTTAGAAGTTTAGCTTCACTGAATTGCCAATGCTTAGCTTCGTTTTTTTCTTTCGGAAATAGAATTTGAGAAATTAGAATGGCCGATTTCCTGATATCATTTCTGGAGTTATTCATTAAATCTATCTATTGTCCAAGCATTTCTATTTTTGTTGTGTTATTATATAATTGTAAAGACTGAACAATCTGGGGCACAAGTGTTATTGCTGCCCTATATGGAAAGTTGTTTCATCTATCTATCTTCTCCACTTGATGAAAAATCTATGTTACACTTCTATCAATCAGATTATGAATTTGTCTTTCTATGCAGGATTCTATCTGATTGCATCCCCATTAAGGGAAAAAGAAGGATACCATACTTAGTAGTTGCAACACTGCTCTCACTTGTGCCATGGCCTATTCTAGGGCTGAATGATTCATTGAGGAATTCCAGGTGGCACCTCATTATCTTCTTGACAGCACAAAACCTAGGCTCTGCTATGGCAGATGTTGTGGTTGATGCAATGATTGCTGAGGCAGTGAGATTTGAACGGTGCGTAACATATATTTATGTCTCTGTGAAAGAAAATTGAAGTCGTGAAAGAGCCTCCTTGGTGTCCTGAGTTGTTGGCTTAATATAGACTTTTTGGAATGCACAACACCATTTGTTCATGTATTTTAAGTTGGTTTCTATAATTTTCTCCTTAGTATATTACGGTTCTAAGAAGCTAGTCACTAGTATAGATATAAATGGGTCTATTTTATGTTTTTGGATTTTGGTGTTTCTGCTGATAATTATATCGATTTCTGTGAATTAAGCATTTAAAAGATTCTCCTTTCATAGATTACATATGTTTGATCATTAAACAGGTCCTCATTTGCTGGAGACCTCCAGTCAGTATCTTGGGTGTCAATGGCCATTGGTGGAATATGTGGCAGCTTGCTTGGAGGATATGCATTAAACAATCTAGAGATAAATAACATTTTCCTTCTTTTCTCTGTACTGCCAACCATACAGTTAGTATCATGTAGTCTGGTTGAGGAGAATTCTATAGGTTGTAAAGCTTTGCCAGATTTTGCTGATTTAAACAGCTCCCCTTTCATGAATGGGAATGGCATTAAGTTGGACGAAGACAATTTCTTCAACAAGAAGTCCAATAAGAGTGCTTCAAGAAGAAAGAAGGGACAAAAGAACGGAAATGGGAGGGCAGTTCTACATACAACATCCCAGATTTATGAGAAAAGTAATTCATTACCTGTTAACTGGTTCCACTCTGTCAAGATAGCCACATACAGTTTGTTGCGTGCTTTTAGCCAGCCAATTATTTTGAGGTAACTATGCATCCTTTTGGTGCTTAGCTTTTAGTTTTTACTTTTAACAATTGATGGCCATAGGTAAAGTTCCCAGTTTAAATGCTTTAGTTGTTAGTGTTTATTGTTATGCATGATATCGACTGCTACAGAGTCTGAGGAGAAGGCAGTTTTTTTCAAATCTTTCAGCACATTATCTCTACATGCAATTTCATTTTCTAATCACTTTTCTGTTCCTCTGATCTTGGGAAGACCAGACCAATGGCTTGGTTTTTCCTAGCACACATCACTGTTCCAAACATCTCAACAGTAATGTTCTATTACCAGACGGAGTTCTTGAACTTGGACGCATCATTTTTGGGGACGGCACGCGTTGTAGGATGGCTAGGCCTCATGATGGGAACCTTCATTTACAATCAGCACTTCAAGACTTTGAAGCTACGGAAGATTCTCCTGTAAGTAACAAGGTTATAAACACACTCCTGAGAGAATGTCTTTTGAAATTTGATCATCTTAATGCTGTTTTACTAGTCCAGTATACACAATGCAGGTGGGCACATACTGGGCTTGCTTTCTTGAGCCTCCTAGATATGGCTTTAGTGTCTCGGATGAGTGCCAGATATGGAATTTCAGATAGGAACATGGTCCTCTTTGGATCTGCCCTTTCTGATGCAATCAATCAATTCAAGTACGTGGATATTGCCCTTCAATCTTGATCTTCTTCTGATTAACATATGTATTAGAAATTACGGGATCATGAGCATACTTGAGCCTATGTCCTTATGTTTGTGTTCTGTCACATCTGCATCTGCCTGGAACCTTTGCATTAATTCTTTAAGATGAATATGAACATCAATTAACAATTACTGACATCTGTTGTAGTGTATTACTATTCATGCTCTTCACTTGCAGGTTCATGCCATTCCTGATCTTGTCTGGACAGTTATGCCCACCAGGAATCGAAGGAACTCTATTTGCTCTATTCATGTCAATAAACAATTTTGGTTCCACAGTGGGATCATTTGTTGGTGCCGTTTTGGCTTCAATTTTGAACCTGTCATCAGGATCCTTTGACAACCTGCTTCTGGGCATCTCCATTCAAGTTTTGTGCACTTTAATTCCCGTTGCTTTCCTATTTCTGATACCAAAAGAAGCAACAGGAATATCTGCATAGTTGGCATTCAAAGGTTGAAAAGGAAGGAACAAGTTGAAGTTTTTGCTGTTACAAACATTCACATTAAAGGAACATAGAACAGGTTCTGATATGTTGTCTTTTAGAACATTGGACTGGCAATTTGCCCATTTAGAAGACATTGTACGGTAAATTTTGGTTTCACAGTTCAGTTAGGGGGAAAAAAAGGTAGATAAGTGTTGAAATTCTTTAGTATTCGTAGCAAAGAACTGATATTGATAAAAGGTCATGTATTATTTTAAGGTTTTGTATCCAACAGAAGCTCCATATTCACACCATACAAAGGTTGATCAATTTGGAGGCAGGAGTCAAGATGGGTCTCAGGCTTGCCCTCGACCATACTTCTATATACGAGTCTCGTCATGTGAACATATTCAAGACAAAGTGATATTCTTTTTCTTTCATTATAACAAACAAAACAATGTTTACGTTTGACAACTGCTGATTGCCTTTGGATTTGTCATCTGTGCTTTGTTTATCCCAATTCAGAATTTGTAGGATTATTTGAATTGTGTGTCATACCTGTAATGCTAATGCTAATATGATAACAAGAACCAGTGCAAAACATGATTAAAAGCCAAATAAAGTTTTTTTTAAGGTGAAATAATGCTTGCTTAATCTTAAAGGCCATATTCAAATGAAACAGTTTTAAAAACATGCAGCAAAAAATGGGAAAAGTATGATTAAAAGGTCAAAAATCAAACGAAAGCAAAATGAAACGACGACGACTGGGAATGAAAAAGAGCAACAACAAAAAAGCAGAATCAGGGAAGCCACTTCATATCAGAGCCAGGTTTCGATCCTGGGACCTGTGGGTTATGGGCCCACCACGCTTCCGCTGCGCCACTCTGATTGTGTTAACTGCGAACGAACATTAGTCCCTTAGTCTAGTTGCCGCTGCAGGTCATGTACTCAAACAATTTATGTGACTGTTGATTGATGCGTGTGTGTGATAAGGGTTTCGTTATTGATTTTGAAACTGCAAAGCTCTTTCCTTTATATTTTGTTTTGAGGCTTTGGGATGAGGTCAAAAGGTTATATGGCCAGGTGATAATTGCGGCGTTATTAGAATGTCTAGAAGGGTTCTATAGTAATTTGATAATCGTAACGCGTCAAATTTTGGATTTTCTGAATAAGCATTCCAAGAATTGTTCTTCTGGTGAATAATGAATATCAAAGCTTTATGAAGTTGGCCATTAGTGTTTCCTTACGAACAATGTTGTGTTGAGAAAGCGACACTTGATGCTCTGGCTTGGAGCTTTTTGTTCCAAAGATGATATAATGGGGTATTCCAAGGCTTGACCACAGCACATTACAGGGATCCTTGTTATTTCATGGATGAAGAACTTGATATATTTTTTACGCAGCCTTACACGCCTCTGTGTCAATCCTTGGATAAGGAATACGATACCTTACGGGGACTCGTGTTTATTAAAAAGTTTAAGGTTTCAAATTTTATACTGATATTCTTTGTTTAATTCTGAAGTAAATTGAGGTTTGATATACTTGATTTATTCTTTAGTTTAATGAAAGTCTTCGTATGATTTATTCTTTAGCTTATCAAACCATCTTTTGCAAATTACTTCTTGCATGCATAACTTTGACAATCTTGGGAATCCTGAAATTGAAAGAACATTGCAGATAAGAAGAAGACTTCAGAGGAGAGTAAAAATTTGAGGAAGCAAAGATGGTTGCGAAAAACATAAGGTTATTAAAGGATTGTGCCGCACCAAATGCCCAGGGCATCAGTGTTGACAATGTGGAAGTTGTTAACTTCGAGCTAAAGTCCTCCTTGTTGTTTATGGTGCAACATAATTAGCTATAGAGTTTCACCATCTTAAGACTCCAACTGGCACCTGCCTACATTTCTGGAGTCTTGTGATACACTAAAGCCCAATGACGTATCCCCTGATGCCATCAAAGTTTGACTCTTTAAGGGATAGAGTTTGTAGGATCAGCTCTCTCGTACATTTTTAGCCAAGTAGCAAGCCCACACGGATAAGGAACTGGATCACCAGTTTTCTTCATACGAAAGGTGACTCCTTACATGAGACAAAAATTTGATGAGGTCATATTCATATCATGAATTGGAGAATTAGTTGACGGGTTAAACCTTGATAAATGAAATGACTTGAAACAAAATTTTGATAAATAACTACTGTAAACCATTTATCGGATCGAGAGATTTCGACATACCTGTATCCATGATCTCGTGTTCGTTTCGTTAGAGAAATCGTTAAACACTTTATTTCCTCTCGTCTTCTTGCTTTTCTGTTTTTCTCAATGGTTAAGAATGATCCAATTCTATAAGTTGTTTCAACTTATATCATCACCAAAGACATGTCCTTTGGTAAGTGGAAGAGAGAGGAAAAGGATCCGTGACCCATTCGAGTAATACCCAATAACCATTATCTTGGGTGCGTTTCATAGGACTCAATTCGATAAATTATATGGGACATTTAAATAGTCTAACAGCTAGCTTAGCTGGTTGTTATTGCATTGCCATTGATCCCAAAGGAACATGGGATTCGAAGTTTTCGAGCAGCTTCCTTTCACATAATGGAGGATTTCAATTGTATCACTTTCTTGCTACTAGCGAAAACCGTAGACAGTTGCGTAAACCATTCAATTCTTGATCTGGCCTCTTCCTGGCAGATATTTTGCTATGTTGAGAACATTCACCAAACCAAGTCCTCTTCCTGGCGGCAGATATTTGGCAATTGATTCAGGTGTGTTTTGAATTTTGGATTTGAAAGTGCAAGTGCATTGTCAATGATGTATAAACGAAGTTCCAATATTTCAAAGGTTGCGCTGGAATTTATTGATCGCAAGTTTTTGTTTGAAGCAGGTGAGAGTACACAAGCTGTGTTACTTTAAACCAATACAAAATCCAAGCTGAAGACTATCACGCCGTCACAATATGATGCTTTAACAGACGAAATCACCCTATGAATCCTGGAGGAACCTGCACCCTGATCTGCCTCTTAATTCTCTCATTGACTCATTTTCTGACGATGAGAATTTTAACAAAGATCATCGGACCAAAACGCTTCATCCCCTTGATAAAATCTCATGAGTGAGTGTTGATGGATCTTTTTTACTGCGAAATACCTGAAAAGGAAATGGAACATTAGCTAGAGAGAAAAACTAACTACTTGTGAAAATAGTTGTTCTTATTAACTCAAGCAATTTGACCGCTCTCTTGTTCTTAAATCTCCAAGTTCAGAACTTGCAAGTCTTACATTTTTGTCAAATCCCACTTAAAGGTTCAGATCGCATGCTTGACTAGTAGAAACTTCAAGACCATCACGTCTTCATGTTTCTAGAATCCACAGAGGATGAACTTGCACGCCGGAAGGACCAATCCTGCCAGACAAATTATACAAATAGTGATAAGATTGTGTGAGCACCAAGTGAGTCGCTTCCACTTGATCTGGACGCTGGAGCTCTTCAGTCTCTTGCCGCATTGAGGCTCCTTGGACAAGTCAAAGCTAGCCCCTTTCATCCTCAACTCTTGAATGCACCTTGTGAGCACCCTATTGTCATTTCTCTCCCTCTGCAACTGCCCCCACACCTTCCAGTACCTGCAAACATTAACCTGAACGAGAAACACAAACACAAGCGAGACTGATCCAGACATAAGACAAGGTACCCACCACTTCTTACAAGTGTTGTCCTTGTCGTTAAAAGAAGAAGTAAACAACATGGTTAAAAAGAAGCCATGAAAAACTAAGAAGAAACAACAAAGTTGGAAGATTTCGCGCTTTACAGAGTCCATTCTAGACTCTTTAACTGCAACGCGACGGCAAAACAGGTCCTCTTCTCTTTGCCAGAGCTTGAGAAGCAAGAGATGGCCGGGACTGTTAGAGATTTCAGTTAATGGGTGATTTTGTATAGCAGTGCTTGCGTCCACGGCAGACATTAGTTTATATTGCTGCTCTTCGTCTACCACAGGGATTTCTACGATGTGGGCATCTTTCATTTCAGCCATTGTTGCTCCCAAATGAATAAAGATCCAAACTTAATTTCAAATAAATAAATAAACTATCGCAGAGAAAACCTTAATGAACAGAAAAAATGAAATAGGAAAGAGCAATATGAAGCGAAAGAAGACAAATTGCTTGAAGAAGAGAAGATCGCTTTAGTTGGCCTTTGATGTAATTTTGGTAGGGATAAAAGAGAGTTGTAGATACATTTATAAGTGCTGAGAATCTAAAGAACGGATACTTGCCAACGGTCAGATTTCTTTCCTCTCTTGCATTTTATATTTCAGTTTCAACGGTTATATATTTGCGTAACGTGGCCTTGGAAGGCGAAGTTGGACTTTTTTGTCTTTCCTGTGCCAAGGCCCAATTCTTTTAAGCAAAGCTTCTTAATACTTAAAAATAACAATCAAATCTTGCAAAAAATTTTAAACTTAGGATCAGATCTTTTAAAAATTTAAAATTCGGTAACTGAATTTTTATATTTTTAGCAATTCAATTTAAAATACTAATTTTATTTAACACAATTTCTTATATTTCAAATTTACAACCTTTATTTACAATACAAGTCCAAATTTTAAAAATTGCTCGATGTTAGTTTATCATATGACTCTCACATATTATATGTTTAGCATGTATGAATTTTATTATTTAATAAATTAAAAATATTAATAACTTTAAAATAATTATACAATCCTTATTTATAATTATTTGAAGATATTTGATATTTTAATTTATTAAATAATAAAAATTTATATATGATATAAATATAATATATAATAATCAAGTGACAAAATATTAAGACGAGGTGATTCGCTACATTATTCAGATCAATAAAGAACATAAGTTATTTTCCTAAAAATTAAAATTAGTATTAAAAAATTCGGTAAAATTTAAAATTTTATAATAATTAATTCAAAATTTCTGTAGAATTGTGAAAGTACTGTACATCGAAAAAAAAGAGATGTTTACTTAGATTTGTACGTACATTTTTATTTCAATTAATATCAATTTGTTGACATTTCTCGTTTATTTCGAAAAAGAGTTATGTTTACATTTGTTACGATAAGAAATGAAAAGGGTATCCGGTCCCATGTTAAACCATAGGATTGATTAGATCATCAGATGGTAAATCCCATAAGACGCAGTTGGTACTAAACATACTGGAGCGTTCCCTATTCTCTTTTGCACCCACGGACTCCTGTGGGTTGTTGTCGTCCTCCAGCTTTTCATGCAATTGCCCTTGTTCGTCCCCTTCCATGCATGTGCTTCTGGTGCACATGTTCTGGCTCCAGGGCGATGACTCCCCATCATTTCCGAAAGGTGGGCCGCACTGGAATCCATTGATTGACGCAGAGTAGCGGCTGCAGGACCCTACAAAATTCATTGATGAAGCTAGAGCAGAGTCCCATGTCTTGTTGTGTGGTTGCACGCCAGGTTCTTGCATAGCCCTAGATAAACCAAGCTTGATTTTCTCCATAGTATCTTCGTTTTCATCATGTTTGACATCAACATAAGGGGAAGAGGAGTTTCCTGGTGCGGCATTAGTTTGCTGCAGCTGGAAGTCGATGCGTTTTTTAGTAAGGAGATGGAGCATTTCGTCTTTGAAGCATCCAAGGGCCGCTTCTGCAAGATGAGCAACTTGTGGTGGAGCTAGTGTGGTGGCAATCTCAGCCATGAGGTGGGAGAAGGGTTTGTGTGTTACAGGATCGATACCCACCCCTGTAAGCTTCTTTTTGAGTTTGGTGTTCCAGTAATTCTTAACGTCATTGTCAGTGCGTCCGGGAAGCTGAGCTGCTATTACTGACCATCTGCCATGGCATTTGGGATTGTTATTGTTGGTAATAAATAAACGAATAACATGGAGCTTGATTAGAATTTGTCCTACCGATTTCCCAAAACGGAGTGAAGCTTCACAATGGTTTGCTCTTCAACATCAGAAAATTGGCCACGCTTGAGGTCAGGACGGAGATAATTGGTCCATCTCAGGCGACAGCTCTTGCCACAACGCTGGAGCCCTTCATGTGTAGCAAAGAATCATGAGAAACAAACAAAGGATGTTTTTTTTAGATAAAAACAATGGTGGATTAAGTTAAAAGAGAGAGACGAAAGGTGACCAGCATTCTTGGGGATAAGGCGCCAGTTGCGAGTGCCATGTTGGGCAATGTAGGAAGACAGTTTGTTGTCTTCTTCGGGTGTCCATTGTCCCCTTTTCACGCTGTCCTTCTCACAACACGGAATCCTACCCATCTTTGCCTTATTAATTTTTGTCCTTAAGAAATGCTAATGCTTACTAAAAACATAAGATTATAGGAATGGATTATGGAGGAAAGCAAAAAAGAAAAAAACCAGAAGTGAAAGAGGGTTGTAATTAAGAAATGGGGGTTGGGGGATAAATTCTTATATACAAAAAAGACTTGGTTGGTTGGATGAAGAGATGGGAAAGAGAAAACAAAGGCATCAAAGGTGCATGATTTTGTTAAAGAATTCAACGCTGTTGAGCGTGTGAGACCTTGGCCGGTAGCTCACCCACAAGACACCCGGTCAACTCTCTCTTTCTCTTTCTTTCTTTCTGGTTGACATTTGACTCTCTCCACTTTCACCCTATTCTTGCTTTGCTAATTGCTCACTCACAGTCACACCACAGTGCCCCCTTCCAATGTAAGTAGAGATCCTAAGATCCCATGCACGTGATGCTCCTCATATAAACTTACCCTCCTGCATTCTATCCTCCCAATTTTCTTTGTTACTCCTATTCCCACTTGGAGATTTATTTATCATATACGCACTTCGTTGGTTTCTGATTATTGTATACTAATCATTTTTTCAATTGACAATAAACAACAACAAGCTTTTCAAGTGCAATTTCTGTTCTGAACTTAAATAGAGATTCTTTCCTGCAACGGATAGAAGTCTTTCTGATATATTCTTTTACATTGATGTTTTACATTCTTACATTAATCTCATTTGATGAATTTCTGTCCTCGGCTACGCATTGGATAGTATTTTTTAAGCATAGAAGGAACCATTGACCATAAGATGTGTTGTCCTTCTTTTACTGATACACGATGTCTTAGAATTGGACATATGCAATACTAATATCTTGGAACAGGACAGATGCAGTATTCTCATACTGACATAACCATATTTTTCTTAGGCAGGTCAAGTTTCATGGTTATTAGCTCTAGACTGAGTCTCACTCTTTTGAATGAAAGCCACTGCTGCTGCCAGGAAATTCTTCTATAAGCAGACTAATCATCCTAAGAAAAACTTTTAAGACTTAGTAACAAAGCATGTATGAAATCCACATTGAGTTCATTTTTTAATTCATTAATTGATTGATGCCTGGAAAGGCCAACTTGTACCCTCTGCCTGCTTCAGAAATAGTTGCAGCAATCTTCATAAATGTTACCATTGGTGGAACCATAACAGAATTTAATCCTGCTTCTTCCTTGTGCACAATTAAAGTTTTTAGCCTTTAGTTTCTTCTCCACAAGAAACAAAGTTTATGTTCAGTGAACGAAGTGAGAAATAAGTTGAGAAATTCATGTTTCCATCTTATTCCACGTGATAACCTTTCAGCTTGTAACTAACAAGCCCTTCCAGCTAAGCCAACTATGGATATAAGTAAGAAGCAAAAGCTAAATGCCCTGTGAACAATGAACTTTCTTTTTTCTTTCTTTTGGGTCTGACCCTTTAACCTTTCAACTTGGCACTGATAAGCCCATCTACCGTACCAATTAAGCCAACTATTGATATAATCAAGCAAAAGAAGCTAAATGCCCTGAGAACAATCCACTTTCTTGTCCAAGTTTCCACGTTTTTCTGCACAAAGCACATCTCCTTGGGAAGATATATGGCTAAGGGCCAAAAGTTTTAAGGCCCCAAGCACACCCAATATATGGTTGAAGTATGTGAAAGATTAGCAACTGCAGTAGTTGATGCAACATATGCAGTTCGAAATAATAGCCTGAAAAGACTCAGCTCAAGTGGAGGCAGCAATGGGAGTTTGATGATGGTCATCAGGCCACATTTTGAGAAATTGGCAAACGAACTTTCCACAAATGCAAACACTGGCTGACTATAGACCTAATAAAGAAAGAATTTCCCATGCTAAATGTTAATAACTCCAAGTAAAAACCATAACAAGATCTCCATGTTTGAAATCGGATAACATAATAAGGAACATGAAGTCCTCAATAGAGAAAACAGAGAACTTGTGGAAAAAAGAAGCAAGGAATCATTGTTTCTCATCTACTTAAAATCAGAAAGCATACAACTTTTCTGGTTGAATTAGCATGTTAATGAGCAAGTTTTGGTTTCCTTTCTTCTCAAAAAGCTAAGAAATTTATTCGTAACTTTTAAATGCTTGCCATCATATTAAGAACATGGATGAGTCTCCCAAGCATAATTAAATGCCAGTCACGAACTTCAAGCCCATTGCTTAAAGTTAAAGCAGAGGTAAAATTAGGACTTCAAAAGACTACATTAGACATCTGCTCTGGACAATAGAATAATGAAGCTTCAAAGTGACAATTCTATCAACAAGAAAGGGAAAGAATAATGTCAAGGAATGGAGTATATGCAACAAATGCGTTTGATTAGGACGCTAGCATAGTTTGTTACTTGCCTCCTCTGTAAGAAAACAACAGGAAGCTTACGTGTGGCTGGCCACCTGGACATAACCCAATAAGCACAATTTGATAATAATAGCTTGATATGAAAAGGATATATACCTGATATCTCCCACCAGATGAAGAATGACACAAGCATTAGCAATGCCGATGAGCCAGTAGGGTTCGTAGAATCCTGTCAAGATATTTCCTGGTGTATTGTCACCAAACGCTGCATATCCGAAGCATGCACAGCGGTAGTAAAAGAATGTTGTTAAAGAGATTGCAATCATTGAGGCCTTCTTCATGGTCTTATTCTCAGCTGGAGGTGACTTCAAGGTATCCTGTACCCGGCATATCTTTAAGATAGACTATCATAATCTTCTGATTTATAAAATTTCGACAAACAGAAAGTCTGATCTGAATTTCAAGGAGGAGCAGCGAGTATTGATAGGCATAAGCAATGTTCCCGAATGCTTCAAAGATTAACCATACTTTCTTAGCTTGTGTATCAACTTGAATGCCAGAGACACTACCCTTTAACTTCCCATTTTCTGCAGTCAGGAAACTAGTCTGGAAGGTAAAGCAGCTACTTCCACTAAACGATCCATAATCCATTATTTTCTTTTTGAGTGCTATTTTACCATTTCAACTTCAAAATAAAAACTCAATTGGCTTTATTCAAATCTTCAATTTTTGTGTTTGACATATTTATATATGTTACCAGATTTTGCCCAAGATTGAAAGTATAATGGAGAATTCATATGGTTACAACTAAAACTTCACTTGATAAGTTTTAACTGGAAAGAAAGAGTGATTGTTTCTTCGGGGAGTTTCATTTCTGGCTATAAAGCCTGACATTTCTATTGCCGAGCTGAAAACCTTGTTATGCAGACAAAAAGTACTAAGCAGACTAGTTGAGATACACGTTACTTTAGCTAAGCCAAGTCCTAACCCTACGAGAGAGTAGACAAAGGACATTATTGCAGCAATAACTGAGAGCCAGTCAATGCTGTGGAAATTTGGTATCAGTGATGCTACAATCTGAATAGCTTCAAACAGCATATAGGTTGTTATGTTCCCATGTGTGCATGCAGCATTATAGCCTTCTCTATGATAGCAGTTTGCAGTTTGAATGGCTCTGCAGGATAAACCAAGAAAGGATTAAGACAGGAAATCATTCAGAGAATTGAGGTCAACCAAATTAATAGGCCACCCTGTCATAAGAATGTAAAATATCCAAAAGGAAAAAAGGATATGAAAAAAGAAACTTCATGTTGAAACTAAGTAAAAAGTAACAAGGAGACATATCTTGGAAAGAATACCACGAAAGAATTCATTAACACAAGGATCACAGTACACTTTCTTCCATAAACTGATAACCAAGGTAGATAAGGTTCTGCAAGTTGGTATATGTATATGTGCTAAGGAATAACTATTGCCAACTATATATGCCTACACTCAATCCCAATATTCTCTATCAAACATTCTTCTATATTCACAACTAAAACATTTCAAATCCCTTTAGGTAAATCGTTAGTCATTTGAATCAGAAAATATACCATTGTGATCTTCATGTGGTCTGGACGATGGCATTATTACATGTGTTAATAAGATGCGAATGCAAAAATTAGAGAAGGCCTCAGTACCTCGTACTCGCTGCAACGGTTATAAAGTAAACTACACCCTAAGAAGCACAGACACGGACCCGGGGACAAACCAACTTCTAAAATTTGGTGGACATGGACACGACATATATATATATTATAAAATTTAGAATTAAGAAAAATATCAGAATTCATAATATGATATATATTGATTGATGTGTTTCAAGACTTCCAACATCTTGATAGTTCATACATATTTGG
>JAOQMP010000210.1:46708458-46723994 GCA_027563575.1 Erythroxylum pedicellare
ATTATTCAATTAAACCTATGATCGTATCTAGGTTGTTGTTTAATAAGAATGCTAGGATACATGTTTCTAGTCATTACTCTTGAGAGAAAATATTCCCAATGAATGTTTGTTAATGATTGCAATTTTATGTCGATGATCCATTTTAGCCCGATAACATCGGTGACCCGAAACTAAGGTTTGCCTCTTAATTTTTCAAATTCAATTATTTCTTTTTATTTACGATTTTTCTTATACTTTTTTTTATATTTTCGTGAATCAAAACCACCTGCCATTTCGTTACTTTGTTTTAGTTTTAAACTCGCTAATCTTTACCATTAAAAATTCCTCGTGGGAACGATATCCACTTACCACTGCTACATTAAATTGTATTAACGGAATTGATTTCTTTTGAATTTGGTTGCTGGCGACAGCAATACCACAATCACTTAGCTGATGAAGAGAGTGCCATCAAACGAATGAGAAAACTTTTAACCCATATTTAATTTCTTTCCTATTTCTACGTAATTCCCCCAAAAATAGCTTTTCTAATTCAACAATTTATATCCATAGATCAATTTTAACATCTAACAACACATTATAACTACCTAAATAATAGAAATGAAAAATCAAGTTTGACATCTATCAAACTTCAACGGATGATGACGAAGTTTGTCACTTTAAGCAAACTTGTCCTATCATTTCGCCTTGAATTCCTTACTAAGATCGGTACATTTAAGTGCTAATCTTGTTTATATTTATACCTCCTAATCGCGTGATGAGGAGGTACGAAAAAAACAACTAAAACAATGAAAGACATATGTCTCTTTGGTTAATATTTGGTTTTGAAAATGGCATGATCTTAATAGACTTAAAAATAGGTAAGAATGAGGATTGATTTTGTTTTATATCAAAAAAGAGTTGAAACACTTTTATTGATAATCAAAATAGTTATAAGTTATAGTAAAATTTAAGGCCGAAATTCTTGGTGCCATTTCATAGAATTTATAACCTTAATAATTATGCAAATAGAGTAGGATGGTGTGGTCATGTCAACTTTAACAAAATAATCTTTTATTTTGATGGATTTAAATTCTTCATAAATAGGAAATATAATATGCTTAGAGTTTTGATAATTTAATATTAGTAATGTCGAATTTTTTGGAAGAAGTTTTATACATATGTGGTATGATTGGAATTGTAAAAACTATTTTCTATTATCAAAAGATTTTGAAATGAATCTTTCACAAAATAGGTTTTCTTAGAATTAAGATATTTGTAAAGAGGAGTTTTTAAAATTTTAAGAAAGAGTTATCAAGGATTTGATTTTGTGAAGTATGTTGAGAGAGAGGTTTTGATTAATGTAAAATGATTTCTCCTTGTGTTTTGTGAAAATATTTATTTTTATAGGCATTCCTTAAGAGAATCGCTTAGAATTATTTCTAGCTTGAATATTTTATATAGGTAACAGAGCCATTCTTGTATATTTATTTAAGGGGGAGAAGGATGATGAGGCTTTACCTTATAAATTAAAAGAAATACATGAGATTGTCTTTTTCTCTTTAAGGATTTCTCTCTAAGATTTGGTTTGCTAGACTATTATGGTTGTTTTAGCTAGAGTTTTTATAGGAATTTGTGGGGTTTTGTTCATGGTATCATTTGAGGAGAATCTAGCTTATCTCTAATCTAAACCTGCATCTACAAACACCTATATGGTTATCTGTGAATCACCACAGAGTATCTAACATTCAAATATAAATACTAAATAAGAAATGTTATATCAAACCTCCGAGTCGCGAAAGGTCAAATAAAAATAATGTCTCAATCCTACCCACAAGTACTAAGGCAAACTATCATCATGTCATAAAGAGCAAGACTAAAAACCCACCTGTGTTGATTTAGACAACTTTTCACTAGGACCATACTTCTCGAACCTTTGCCATCAAAATTCAAGTTATTACTATTAAAGCCATACAATGGAATGAAAGATGTATATGATCACCCTATATGAATAAGTCAAATGATGGACATGTATAGGGCGACAAATGAAATAAAGTATCACACTTTCTTATCCATGTTAACAGGTCCAATAAGAGACTTATATCAAACACCTTTTACATGACAAATAATTTTTAAAAAGTTCAAGATTGAATTTTCCAACAACTGACGTAGACCTTGTGACTTAGTAATTATATTTGAGGTAATGCAAAAAAAAAAAATCTAGGTGAAATCCTTTGAGACTACACAAGAACATTTAACCTGCAAATGCCCTTTCTTAGTACCTCTATTACAGCTATTGTTTTTTTACAAAGGGTTAAAAAGACAACGTTGTGAAAATCTATGTAGATGGGGCATATACCTTCGAAGGAGATCAAGAAGGTAAATTGACTTTAAAGGGGTTTAATTTTCCATAGAACATTTTTTAAAATATCTTATATATAGAAAACATTATGAATATAGGAAAAAATACACACATTATACATGGAAGAGAAGCACCATAACAGGTCTATCGGGGAAAGAGGGCCACTAAGCATCCAAAGAAATAGCATTACCCTAGAGAAAAAAGTTTCCCGCATTAAATGCATCTATGAATTGCATTGTAAACTTCATAAAGGATCAAGATCTAACAAACCTTACTCGACCAATACCACCAAAGAGGTGATCAATAGAAAATTATTATAGATTCTATCGGGACTATGACTATGACATTGAGGAATCTAAGAACCTTAATGGTAATATCAATGAACTATTATTAGAATAAGGACATGTAGAATAATTTTTAAAAATAAATGGGGACATTTGCCTATAAAGACCTCTATCATATGGATAAGAATAGAATAGGTTGCATATTTTAGACTATAAAGAGGAGATAAAAGACCTACACATGTTATTAATATGATTATTGGTGGAGATAGTAGGTGTAGACGTGTAGTAGATCTTAGTTGGAGAGGTTTTCAGGTACAATCAAGCAAATTTCGTAGCAGATGTTAAGATCAAAGCTCAATAAAAGGGAGACAGATTAGGTTTGATGAAGAGGAAAATTTAAGCCAATATAAACCTTGTAAAGACTTATGTTCATCAAAGAAAACATCACAAAATTTTAATTAAAACCACATATGATGTATAACACTAATTTTCTTAATATCTTTTTCACAAGACCTTTGAAAAAAATCAAAGTTAAATTGTATCAGATTGATCAAACACATTTTCTATTTGATTGGTTTGAAGAATATTAGATCTTTCGTAAAGGGAAAATAGATCTTTGCATATAGCTCTCCACGCCATACATATACCAACTACATAAAATGTTTTATTTGGAAAATCTTTGTTATATGCAATAAGAGTCATCCTATCATTATACCGATTGCTTATAAAGTTTCCAAAGAAGAGAGGTACAAGGGAAATCTTGACACACCATCAAACCTCAAGATGGTGTTATATGGCTTCACTAGGAAAGAAGAATCCACCCCAACAGAAGAATATTGAAGAGATGGATCCTAAGCTTACGAAGAAAAAAACTATTGACGAAGCCATCAAGGAAATTTGAGACGTTCAAATAAGGGATGTAAAGTAATAAAGTTTTACAAAATAAGAGCGTACATAGTGATAAGTTATTTATCATGTCTAATTTGTATCTTTTTAGGAATAAGTTCTTTATCATTTTCAACCCAAACTAGTTTGCCAGTATGGTGATATTTAAAATTTTCAATAGAAAGTGATATATGTGCATCTATCGATATTTAAAATTTCCCCACTTTTATTTATACTCTTTTTTATTTTCTATAAATTTGTCTCATTAATTTCAAATTATGATTCTCTTATGTTTAATACATCTTATTAATTTCAATTTGCATTTGTTTACTTTTTATCATGTTTAATTTGTATCTTTTCTTTATCATTTTCAATTTTATTCATTTTAATTACTAATTAGTCTTAATTAAATTTATGTTTCAAATATTTATATATAACACAGTTTAATTAATAACTATTTTCTTTTAGTTAGAAATTTTACAAACACTTTATTTTAATTATGGGTCAAATGGTTTTATTAGGATATTTTCTTTTTATTTTGAAGAAATTTGGGTGAGTAAGAAAGGAAAAAATGAATAACAAGTGCAATTAAGTAACATTAACATTTTGAATATTTCCTAGGGAGGAAAAAAAGCTACAAGATAACTTCTAAGAAATTTCATTAATTAGTTAACCAAAAAAGGACCAAAAATTTGAAATTAGCTAAAAAAAGAGAAATGTATAATAAAATTTTTGTTAACCTTTGGATCTCTTGTTTAAATTAAGGCTTTTAGTGATCTAAAGGACTTTTGGTCATTTTAATAACTAAGATAAACCCTAATTGCTCTTCTACTTGGATGGTCTCCAAATAAAAAAGGGGATTTTTATTCTTTTCTTTTTCATAAACCCTTACCTTTTGTTCTAGTCGTCACCCATCTTCCTCTTCTTCTCTTCTCCATTTATGTGAGATTCTAGCAATGATTTGATTAACATTTTGCTTATTAAAATATGAGGTTATGATGTCTCATTGCAGGCCTAAAACTTCACTCACTAGCATCTTCTAAGAAAGGAGTATAAACTTTTTCTTTCAATTGTGAGTTCCCTTACGAGGTTTTCCTACTTTAGTCCTTATGTGAGAGAGTATTTAAATTATACCACTCAAGAAATCTCACAACAAACCATAATTAGTGCATGAATTTGAATAATTCAATAGTATGCTCTACTTTTCCTAATTAGTAGACTATAAGCAAATCCAATATCAAATACCAAGAATAAGGATGCAGTTGACCTAAGCTTGTACTTGTCTCCTTTAATAACTTGACACAGAAGTTATTGTCAAACCATACCTAAGGTATTCATGGTGACGATTAGCCTTACAAAACCTACAAAAGCATTCTCGTATAGGTATTTGCTTTTTAATCCTTATAGACAAAGGAAAGTTAAAAACTAATATTACATCATATAGGTTTACCCTAAACCTAAACTCACACTTATCAACATCAAAGTCTTTTATGAGGCTAAAAACAAACTCGAGATCACTGACTATCAGTACTAAGATTTTTTCATCTGTAAAAGTATAGGTTTGCATATCTTCAACTCTGACTCACCATTAGATATACTTGGCACTAAAACCCTCCTCACTCAAGGAATCACTATGTTTAAACATTAAAGGAAAGAAACTAGAACCTTACTATATGTAGATGATAGGCCTACATTGAATGCATTTGGTTAGTCTAGATTGATTGAACTCTTAAATTTTTAGTAAAGCGAAAAATAAGGTAAAGATATAAAGCTCCCCTATTATTTAAGTAAATTTCGAAAAAAAGTCATAATCTAAAAAAGTTTATGAAAATCCATATAGCTTTCAATTTACCCCAAAAAAAAACTTTTTTTAGAGTTTTGTTAAAAGATAATGATGAAACACGCATGACATTATCAACACATATCGACCAATCAAATGCTATTAACATGACGACCAAACTACTATTAACTTGACGACCAAACTCAACTCTTAAATTAAATCCAAACAAATAATTTAAGATAACTATAATAATTATTAGTTGGATCGAATTTAATTAGGTCAATTCAAATTTAAAAGCTAAATTAGGCCAACATGTTGCCAATATTTGATTAACCCTCATGTGATTTTTATACAACATATATTTCATTGTTATTTTTTAATGAAAGTGTAAAAGGAGTCTTCCTCAAAAATTAAAAATAAAAAAGAGAGTTTCTTTTGCAAATTTTAAAGATTAGGTTGAAATTTTCTTTAAGTTGAAATTTTAAGGTTACTGAAACTATAGGAGAACGATGTGTTATAAAAAAAGATAAGCACACAATAGGGCATTCTTCAAACGTAATATATATAATCACTCCCAACATCTTAATACATCTCTTTTCAACAAAGTGCTCACAAATTTAGAACATATTTCTTAACATACATTGGTAAAACTTGATCACTTCAAGGGCTTCCACCACATATAAGACCCTTCACCTTGTTCCATAATCAATTTAATGAATTTCAAGTTGATTAGACAAATCTGAGGTGAAAAACTCTATCTTTTGGTGCATCTACTATTTCTATCACAAAATAAGGTTAAAGACCATCACTACATACCAAAGGATCGCATGCAATATAAGTTTGATAAATTGATAGTCTAAAAAGTATGTGGTGTGAACTAGACAATAGATCTTCCCCTATAAAAATGAAGCTTTTAGAAACCAAATTTCAAAGTTTGTCACTTTATTTCAACCTCGTAATAGGCTTATGGTCAAAGCATGAAGAAAAATGATACTTATTTGCATTAATGACCCAAAGCTAAATAATGAGTATCATTCCATATTTTATAAGATGAAAACAAGTGTAATAATCATATGCACCTACAAGTCATTATAAAAGTAGTCACTTTTTACCTACAATTTTTTTATCTTTTTATTACATTTCCTCTCGTTTATTTTACTTAAAAAAAACTCATATATTATTTCCAACTCATCTCACCAGGCCTAACAATAGATGTTTAAAAATAAACATGGGTCATAATAATCCAAATAATAAAAAACATAATATCATAAAACAATTAAAATAGTTTTCCATTTAGCAAAATTTTGTTTCAATGTAATGTTTTAAATGTCTTTTTGTAATACTACTAATTTGCAATTAATGAGAAGAAGAAATTTTTAGTTTAACAAATCACTTTGAAAGTTTGTAATAATTAGTAAATAGAAAGAATTTTTTTAATAGTTGAATAATTACTTTTTGTTTTTTTTTGTTATATTATATAATTTGTTCTTTATTCTCAATAATATTTTCTAAAATTCCTCTATACCCTAAATCAAAGGCCTTTATTTCCACAATTTTGTAAGCATTATAATTAACTAAATGTGATATTTAAAGTGTCAAAAATTAAATACATCCTGTCAATAAGCTTATAAATCTAAAAGACCTTAATAAGTACCTTCAAGCTCGCACGTGCTCCATTCTATAAATTTTTTATTGTTTAATTCATTATTTTTATGTCAATTGTTTTATACAAATAGGATCGGAAGCATCTTCTAAGTAAGGAGTAGAAACTTTTTCTTTCAATTGTGAGTTCCTTGAGGAGGTTTTCCTACTTTAGTCCTCATGCGAGATCTAGTATCTAAATTATACCACTCGAGAAATCTCACAACAAATCATAATTAATGCATGAATTTGAATAATTCAATAGTATGCTCAACTTTTCCTAATTAGTATACTATAAGCAAATCGAATATCAAATACCAAGAATAAGGATGCAATTGACCTAAGCTTGTACTTGTCCCCCTTTAATAACTTGACACAAAAGTTACTGCCAAACCATATCTAAAGTATTCATGGTGAAGATTAATCTTACAAAACCTAAGATTTTGTCATCTTCCTCACTTAAGGAATCACTATATTTAAACATTAAAGGAAAGAAACTAGAACCTTACTATATGTAGATGATAGGCCTACATTGAGTGCATTTGGTTAGTCTAGATTGATTGAACTCTTAAATTTTTAGTAAAGCAAAAAATAAGTAAAAGATATAAAGCTCCCCTATTATTTAAGTAACTTTTGAAAAAAAGTCATAATCTTTAAAAGTTTATGAAAATCCATATACTTTTCAATTTACTAGAAAAACTCTTTTTTTAGAATTTCGTTAAAAGATAATAATTAAACACACGTGACATTATCAACATATGACGACTAATCAAATGCTATTAACATGACGACCAAACTACTAATAACATGATGACCAAACTCAACTCTTATATCAAATCCAAACTATTAATTTAAGATAATTATAATAAATTATTAGTTGGATTGAATTTAATTAGGTCAATTCAAATTTAAAAGCTAGGTTAGGCCAATATATTGCCAATATTTGATTGACCCTCGTGTGAAAAAATAAGGTAAAAGATATAGAGCTCCCCTATTATTTAAGTAACTTTTGAAAAAAAAGTCATAATCTTTAAAAGTTTATGAAAAATCATATAGTTTTCAATTTACTAGAAAAACACTTTTTTTAGAATTTTGTTAAAAGATAATAATGAAACACACATGACATTATCAAAACATGACGACCAATCAAATGCTATTAACATGACGACCAAACTAACTCTTAAATCAAATCCAAACTAATAATTTAAGATAATTATAATAAATTATTAGTTGTATTGAATTTAATTAGGTCAATTCAAATTTAAAAGCTAGATTAGGCCAATATGTTTCCAATATTTGATTGACCCTCATGTGATTTTTATACAACATATATTTCATTGTTATTTTTTAATGAAAGTGGAAAAGGAGTTTTTTCAAAAGTTAAAAATTAAAAGGAGTTTGTTTTGCAAATTTTAAAGATTAGGATGAAATTTTAAGGTTACTGGAGAGCTATGTGTTATGGAAAAAGGTAACCACACAATAGGACATTCTTCAAACGTAATATATATAATCATATATATATTTAATAAATCCCTTCCAGCTAGCCCGCGCTCCATTATATAAATTGTTTATTGTTTAATTCATTATTTTTATATCAATTGTTTTATACAAATATGATCGGTAGTCATAAACCGACCATCAAGTTGTTGTAGCATAGTCGTGGGTATTCCCGCCTGCCACGCGAGTGACTCGAGTTCGATCCTAGGCAACGGTAGAACTTGTGTCCGATAGTCTTTCTTGTCTCTTTTGCATCAAATATCCGCATTCCTAAGCAATTAAACAAAGATAACAGTTTGCGTTAGGTACCAACTTCGGCCCTCAAATCCTCTGTTCCCCTTCCTATCCCATTGACTCTCAGCCATCCATTTATGTGGCCCTCAAATTCTCTGTCCCCCTTCTTGTCCCATTGACTCTCTTTTGCATCAAATATCTGCATTCCTAAGCAATAAAACAAAGATAACAGTTTGCGTTAGCTACCAACTTAGTCCATCAAATCCTCTGTCCCCCTTCCTGACTCTCAGCTATCCATTTATGTGGTTACATAAATGAATGACTGAGATTCAATGGGATAGGGCAGAGAGGACAAAAGATCACGTCCCCTAACTTAGGCCTCTCACTTCCCGTTGAGGACAACAATTTGTTATCAAGTACATACGCAGCTAAATTACATTTTTATGCTTATAAATCAAATCAATCCAATTTTAAAACTTTATTTATAGAGTTCTGATATCAATTTAAATACAATTGAGAAATATTAACTGAAAATTTCTAATTACATCAAATTAAAAGTTTAATAAATTTGTAATATTAATACAAGTCGTAATGATTACATATTAATAGTAAAAAGTAAATATTCTTAACTTAAGTTTTACAGTAAATTGTTTTTATCCTTTATCGTAAATGATAATTATAGAGATTATTTTATATAAGATCACTAAATCGAGTTGCATTACTTTTTAAGTTGTTGACTTAACAATAGAGATTCCCCTTTTTTTCATTGATGTGATATTGCAAAAGAGTTTCCAAGTAATGGAATAAATTATAATGCATAATTTGCTTCCATATAGATTATAATTATGAAAATACAATGATTTGTTTAATTTTTATAATAAATTCATTTTTATAATATGCAATTATGCACTACAAGAGAAATTGTAAGACAAAAAATTGACGTATGTTGTTAATGTTCCTATAGATAATTTTTTCACGTTTCTTTCACAAATATTCATTTGACTTTTTAATATGTTCACATTCAAAGTGTTTCATCAACAAAGAATTTATTTAAACAAGTTAATTTCATAATTCATAACATATTATGAATATGGTAATATCATTTTCAAAACTTTGAATTTCTTATATAAAATGTACTTAAGCTTCGAATTTTCTTGAGAAATTATTTATATAAGTTTACTTACATGTCGAATTTTCTTAAGAAATCATTTTTATAAGGTTATAGAGTTCGTATGTATGATATGGTTGAGAACTTATTATTGTTCTATTTCTTCTTGTTATTTTGCAATTAAGATGTATCATGTATTTCTATTTTAGAATCTAAGATGTTCTTTGTTTTTATTTTTAGTTAAACAATACAAAAATTTGTGTAGAATAATAAAATTAAATTGGAAGACTGCTTTATTTTGACATGAAGTTATTAATTTAATTTTTGATATATTTTTTTATTTATTTTTACAGATAAATGAAAGAAAGTTCAATTCTAAAACTTCAACCGTTTTAGGAAGAGTCAATGATCCAACTTAAGCTTATGTTGAATTGATTCTTCGATTGAAGAACTATATTATTTGTTTTTATTGTAACAAACATTTAAAAGGTGGAGAAATCGTTAGATTAAATAAGTATTTAAATGCGATTAAAAATGATATAAAACCTTATAAGAAAGTCAATTATGGTGCGAAATGGTAAATGAAGATCATTTGAAGAGTATTAGCATAAAAAAGATAGAAGAGAAAGTTGGAAGTAAGCAGTTGGGCGAGAGTTTTTTTTTTTTTCCAATGGTTAGGATAATAGTAAGGATGTTGAAGGTGGTGATACTCTTGTCGTATCGAGTTGTACTAAAATTATTTTATTTGTAATAGTTAGTTCAATAAAATAATAAAACATTAGGAAGGAAAAGAAAAAAAAAAGGATTACTCTCTCTTATCTGTTTCACTGTACATGTTTGGAAAAACTTCCCTTCAACACTAGGAAAAAACTTGGAAATCATCTGATCACTTATGGGAAGTGTTACTCATCAAATCCCAGATAATAATGGACACATTGCAAAAAAAATTCGTACCAGGGAACGGGAAGAAGATCCCCCCCACTAACGATCTCCACCTCCGACACAACACAGCTCCAGTGCAGCAGTCATCGGCCACCTGGAATCCAGCACAAACACATTAGCATGGCCTCCGAAAGACCCTATTGAAATTGAAGAGGGGTATTAATCTGATACCTGGGGAATTCGGATTTGGCATCGAACTCTCCAATTCCTTCAAGAACCGCCTAGATAAAAAAAAATGGGAGCACGCCATCATAGTTAAAACTTCTTGGCCAAAGAATTGGATTCAATGTGCTACAAAACCGACTGTCCTCCTTGTGGAATCTTATGGGACCGATGAAAATCGTGGACGTTGAAAACGAATTTTTCTTGATTAATTTCCTAAACGTTGATGATTACATCCACGCTCTTACCCAAGGACCTTGGATTCTGTTCGGCCACACTTTGTCAGTTCAGCCCTGGACCCTGACGTTCCGGCCCTCCTCCGACAAGATCTCCCATATCGTCGCCTGGGTACGATTCCTAAACTGTCGATCTCTCGCTACCATCCCTCAATCCTCACTGCGCTAGGTAATCTAGTTGGGCGCACGGTCAAGATCGACGTAACCACCTAGCAAACGCAGAGAGGCAAATACACCCGGGTGGCTGTGCAACTCGACATCACACAACCTCTCCTCCCTATTGTTGAACTCAACGGTGAAAAAATCTGGGTCGTCTACGATGGCTTGCCTTAGATCTGTCTATCTTGTGGACGTGTTGGCCATTGCACGATGAACTGCCCTTCATGCCCTGCGACATTCTAGGCCCCGACCCCCAACCCGACTGAACAACCACCTGAACCACCATCGACCCTACACCCCGAAACACCAGCACCGACACCGCTTGTAGAACTGTATGGTCCCTGGACCCAAGTCCAACGAAACAGTCGCCAAGTGCCTCCAACAGCAACGGTCACAAGACGTGACAAAGGCCACCTCCACCCCTCCGACATCGGGCAAGGCTCGAGGTTCCAACCTTTGACAGCTAACAGACACTTAGTTGATTCTCTGTCCTTTCCATCGCCTTGCGACTCTTGCCCTCCAAAAGCCTCTCACCCCTGTCAGATAACATGCTCGCGTACTCTGGACCGTCTCCCACCTTCCACTGGGCTAGCCAGCAAGAGGTTGCTCGAACCAAGGCATGGGCCAACAACCTGACCCAATTGCCCCTTCTGGCCTAAATGTCCCAAGAAGCGCACTCCACCATCCCAAGGTAGGAGGCTAGTACATCACAACCCAAAAACCAGCAACATATTGCCATTTCCATTCCCTCGCACCACGATTTAGTTATACCAGAGCACTCCCTCGCTCCGGCCATGCAAGAGAATGAAGTCAGTGGAATTGGAGGCTGATATGCTTACCGATGACTCCTCTTCTCCACAATTGCAGGACTAACCACTTATGCCTCTGACCAAACCACCCGATTCCATGCCTCATGAACTTTCGACTAATAAGGTTATGGTGATATCAGATTCCCCGATGGATGATCTGTCGTAATATCCTTTGGGCAACACAGAAACTGGACATATGGAGATCTTCGGATCCTATTCTGACCACTAGAGTGCCCCTCTTCTTTCACCGAACCTTTATCATGTCTATCGTCATCTGGAATTGTCAAGGGGTTAGGGGTAAGAAATTTAAACTAATTCTGAAGAATTATCTCCGAGTTCACAAACCCATGATTGTAGTACTACTCGAGACTTAAATTAGTGGGGCTCGTGCTCAAAATACCATCAAATCCCTACCTTTCCCCAATTCTTACCGAGTGGAAGCAAAATGGGTTTTCTGGTGATATCTGGCTTTTATGGACTTCAGACCTCGAGGTGCAAATCTTGCTAGCACATAGACAGTTTATCCATATGAATATTAAGTAGGAGTAGGCTTCTTTTGATTTCACGGCCATCTACGGAAGCCCCACCTATTTGCTTCAACATTTCTTATGGAAGTATCTGCGGAAAATAGCTAGCATTACTTCTCACCCGTGGATCATAGGTGGCGACTTTAATGCTAAATTAGAACATCTCGACAAATGAGGAGGGGCGGCCATTAACCCCCAGTTTCGAGATTGTGTCCACGACTGCCAGCTTTATGATCTTGGATTTAACAGGCCCAGGTTTACTTGGCGTCACGGCCCGCATCTCGCTCGTCTAGACCGAGTTTTCTACACCATTTCTTAGCTCACATCTTATCCAAACACGACAGTCACGCATCTCCCTTTCCTCAAATCTGATCATAGACCCCTCCTTGTTAGATCCAACCAATACAGAATAACACTTCACCGCCTCGACCCTTTCGTTTTCAATCTGCCTAGTTAACCCACGACCGTTTTACCCAAATTGTTCAAGACTTTTAGACCCCCAACCCTCCTACTGTTTGCGGTGCTATTAGAAATCTGGCCACAAAATTGCAGCATTGGAATCATTCTACCTTTGGGAACATCTTTCACCGCAAGTAGCGCCTCATGGCCTGTCTCAAAGGCATCCAAAAGTCTTTGGAAGAAGTAAATTCTGACTCACTTCGCTTACTGGAAACCTACCTTCATACTGAGCTTAAACAAGTCCTTTGTCAGGAAGAGTTGTATTGGCATCAATAATCGAGATGTTAGTGGCTAGCGCCAGGATACAAGAACACTAAGTACTATCATGTCGTGACCACTGCCAAACGTCGAACACTCTGCAACAGCGCACTCACAGATGAACAGGGACGACTTAGTTCTGACCCAGCTAGCCTTCGACAGACGGCTAAGTCCTACATAGAAAAGTTGTATTCGGTAGATTCTTCCACCTCTACGATTCTATTGCTCCAAGGTCACTTCCCGACTCTCTCGACCAGCATTACTCAGGATTTAGCGCATCCACTCATTCCCACGGAGGTTCAATCAGCCTTTTTTTCCATGGCTCTTAATAAAGCTCCTGGATATGATGGCTTTAATGCCCTTTTCTTCCAATTGCAATGGGCCATATTAGGACCTTCTTTGACTCGTTTTTTCCAACAAGTTTTCTGGCACGAGGTTTGGGAGTCTGAGCTCAACCGAACGATCTTGGTTCTCATTCCCAAAATTCCCTCCCAACTTCGATTACTCAATTCCGCCCCATAGCCCTATGTTCTGTAGTTTATAAAGCTATTACCAAGATCATCGTGAACTAACTGAAACCCCACCTCGATTTGCTTGTAGCCCATAACCAATCCAGCTTTGTCTTCGGGCGATTGATCACTGATAATATTATCCTGGCCCAAGAAATCATACATACTATGACAAGAAAATCTGGCAAGAAGGGATTCCTGGCTATCAAGGTCGACCTGGAAAAAGCCTATGATCGCCTCTCTTGGGGCTTTATCAACGACACTCTTATCAATATTGGACTTCCTGGCTCGTTGATTTCTCTCATCATGAAGTGTATCTCTTCGACGTCCATGCAAGTGAATTGGGGAGGTGAGCTCAACGATACCTTCACCCTAACTTGGGGAATCCGCCAGGGAGACCCATTATCTCCCTACCTTTTCGTCTTGTGTCTAAAAAGACTGGGGCATCTTATCAATCGCTCCGTTGCTCAAGGATGATGGAAGCCAATTAGACTTAGCAAACGGGGTTCCTCCCTATCTCATCTTTTCTTTGCTGATGACCTAATCCTTTTCTCTGAAGCCTCTGTCGACCAAACCCCCATTATTCGAGAAGTGTTAAATATATTTTGCACAGCCTCTAGTCAACAGATTAGCCAAAGCAAAACTCGATGCTCTTTTTTCGAGAATGTTTCCTCTTCCTTTGCAAGAAGCCTAAGCCGAGAGCGGGGTTTTCCACACACTACCGACTTAGGCTACTACCTAGGGGTCCCTTTGTTACATGAGAAAGTTCACAAATGTACTTATTATCATATCCTTAACAAGGTTCAACAACGACTCTCTGGCTAGGCTGGCAACCTGTTATCGTTGGCGGGTCGGGCCACTCTTACTCAAGCTGTTATTTCGGGCCTCCCACTCTACATGATGCAAACGGTTCGACTCCCCCGACGTCTGTGCGATGAGTTGGAAAGACTAATGTGCAACTTCTTGTGGGGCTCCTCTTAAGGCTTAAGGAAAATACACCTTGTCCAATGGAACAAAGTTTGTCAAGCCAAAGGGAGGGGCGGTCTCGGAATTTGCAATATCCGCGAAACCAATGATGCCTTGCTCACTAAGCTTGGATGGACTCTGATTTCGACGCCCAATGCATTATAGGTGCGAGTCCTCGCTGCTAAATACAACTTTGATGACGACAATCTCCCCGTTGCCCTCAAAGCCAGGGGCAGCTCGATGACCTGGCGAAGCATAGCAGCGATTTGGCCTAACGTCCTCAACGGCCTGCAATGGGTTATTTGTGACGGGTCCAAGGCCCACTTCTGCTTAGATCCCTAGGTGGCGGATGTCGGTCCCCTCATATCCCATGCTCAGTCCCCCATATCTCAGGAAGCCCTTGGTTTGCATGTTAAATACTTTGTGGATACCTCAATTAATTGGTGTTGGGATGAGTTTCAATTTCTTCTTCCTCACTATATTTGTTTGATCATTGCAGGCACATTACCGCCCCAGCCTCACTTTGGACCTGACAAAAGGATCTGGGGAAAGTCCAACTCTGGCATATTCATAACCATGTCTGCATACGCTACACTCAAGGACTCTCCCACCCATGATTCTAGTGGATTCTGGAAACTCATTTGACATTGGAACGGCCCCTAACGGATCCGTTCTTTCCTTTGGCTTTTCACCCAGGATCGACTTCTCTCCAACCAACAACACTTCCGTAGAGGCTTGACTA
>JAOQMP010000210.1:46735243-46756587 GCA_027563575.1 Erythroxylum pedicellare
CAAAACCTAGTTTAGAAATCCATAAAAATCCATCTAGGGTTTCTCCTCTTTCTTCCTACACAAACTCATTCTCTTCTTTAATCCCTTTTTTTTCTACTAAGCAAGAAGAAAGATGATACTTACCTTAGGTTCAGCCTAAATCTTCTTCTTTCTCGTTCTTTCTCCTTTTTCGCTAGCTTCCACGCACTCTTCTTTCTTTTCTCCTCTCTTCTCACAACTTTCTCTTCTCTTTTCTAACTCCCATGATTTTCCTATTCTTCTTTAAAATCATATCACATTATGCTTGCTCTTCCCTTTCTACCCTTCATTTAATTAGTTCTCCCAATTTTGCCCCATTTTGTCCATCAACTACTAACATTTTAACTCCTTATTCTGATTAGGTAAATGAAGAAATTTGATAACACTTCCTTCTATAATAATTTTCCCCATTGTCTTAAGTTTCTAATGACATCAAAATCATTCAATTTGATTCAGAAATCTGAAAGTTATACTTTAAACATATTTGAACTGTTCTTATGCTAAACCAACACTCTATGGTCAACTTCCATAAAAATATTGAAACTCTTATAGACTGAATTAAAACTCTATTTCTTCATACACTTTGTATCCCTATGTCTCTAGTTTTCTTCAAATCAAAAATCATCTCATTCCGATCATTAAAAAAAAAGTTATACCCAAAATACTGAAACATGTTTAGTGTAGAAAAAAGTTCGCCACGGCAAACTCCTCCAGAGAGGAATTCTCACGAAAAATTCACAAGTTCGCCACGGCGAAACCTAGAGTTGGCGGAGAACTTTATCCAAGAGGAATCCTATCCAAATTCTTCAAGTTTGTCGCAACAAAGCAAAGAGTTTGCCGCGGGAAAATTTTTATAAAAGCAACCCAGTGTTTCAACTTCAGGTCAGATTTTGAGACTTTGAAAACATAATTTGAATTCAACATCTACATGAAACATGTAACCATACCTCTCTAGTTTAATCCAAGTAAAGAATCATGGCGTTTGGATAACTAAAGAAAAAGTTATAGCTAAAAGACTAAAGCATACTCAGTAAACATGCTACTGCTACATTTTCCAGATCATCTTCCAAATTTTGATTCCAGATTTTATCCTAACCCATTTTATACTAAGATCACCTCTTCTACTTTATTTACTCCTCATTCTCAACTCCATTTCAACTCAATATCATCTATAAATAATTTATAGTCCATGATTGATAGTGAACACTAATAACAGAACATACACACATATACCCACTCATCATCAACTTACTACATTTACTACCTTAATCTTGTCTATCATTTCAAATTCAAGAATTCTGCTTTTTCTTTACTCATGACTAATCACTAATAATTTCTCATTTAATACTTATAATTTCCAAGAAAAGTACAGGGTCCAACAGTAAGAGTGAGATGGCAGGAGAAACTAAAGCAAAAAAGAGTTAGGTAGGGGTATGAATTTAGGATTTTTTTAATTAAGTCCCTAAATTTTTGTAATTTGTATACTAGAAATGACTGATACTAATACATCCATCTAGGAGAATTCAAAACCACCTGAGATATTAAATAAGAAAGTTAGCATATGTAGCAATATTCTTCAGAGTTTGTTAAACTATCACCAGGGCTCCCACTTGTTCTCTGTATGTATTAGTAATGCATATTCAGGTGATGGTTTCGTGCTATAAACTAAAAATACCAATAGATGAAATTTCCATTTTTTCAGAAACATAAAAATTTAGAAACGTAACTCTCATGGGCCTAAAACTACCAGACGAATATATAACAAACCAAATACGATACGTCGTTACAGAACGATCCCCACTCAATATTAAGATAAATATTTATTTATTTATTGATGTTTAATGTTTAGTTCGTGTTATATATGTATAAAGCTAATTAAGTGTCTAAAACTATATATACATTTAAAAATTAATAATTGCTCGGCAATATCAATAAATCCTGAATCACAAATGACTTAATTTGCTTTGAAAGTCATAAAGAATTAAATGAAGATATGGGGCTAACTCTCTTTTCAACTCGTAATAAGCAAAAGTTAATCATGGAATGAAGAGTTTATAGTGTCATTGATTCACTGAGCCTAGGGTCAAGAAAGTTGTAATTGTATATTTAATTATAATGTTGTTCTACTTTTATTGTACAACCCATAGCCTTGGACCAGACCAGTTGCAAGAACGTTGAATGTAGTGAATAAACCAAGATCAAAATAAGAACTTTCTATTCTACTACCTCATAATTACTATTCCTTCCTTGTCAAAAGTATAATAACCACCAATAACATAGCTTGGTAGAATAAACCGGTATTATTTCCCTTGTTTGGAAGTAATATGACCTCTAGAACTAAAGTAAGGAATATGTCTCAATCTATCCTTGAAAAACCTTTATGATTTCAACAGGGTTGCAGTTGTTTTGATAAAGCCATCCAAGGAAATAGTAGCACTAAGGTAAATCACAAGACTGAGATTCTTAATATGGATAAAGTACATACATTGTTGATGTGTTCTCGAAGAAACTGGTTTCATATGAAATACATCATCTGGTATCTTGGGAAGGTCTTGGATGCATTGCATCATGCAGCCATCGTAATATCGACAAGGTTGTTTGTGGAACCATTATGAATCAATTTACATTTCTCTTGTCTTACCCTTTTATATTATTGCTTAAGTGTTTTATTCAAATAATCAACCCAATTATAAAAAATAATCAACACCCAAACAATATAGATGATGAAAAAATAAAAAACAGATTTACGTAAAAAAACCTTTTAGTGTAAAGGAACAAATTACGAGTCAAATCGATAAGTAAATTCACTAATCAAAGAGCAAACTTATAAAAGTTCAAGTTCTAAGCTATTGACTCTAACTTGAAGTACCACCATAATATAATAATAGGTAACCCCACAAGATTCAAGGATGGAGTACAAATTGATATCCCAGTTAATACTTACTCAAATCTAATCCCGAATCATCAAACCTTAAAACCTGCAACTAAGGAATACTTATGTTCTCTCTCTCTCTCTCTCTCTCGTTCTTTTTCTCTTTTTTTCTATGTCTTATGATTCCCATTATGTTTACTTTTATATTTCATAAAATAGGATTTTTTATACCGAAAATGGTCACCTAAATAGGAATGTTTGGTGATCATGTCCCTCAAAATCACTTTGATATTCGACAGTCACGGAGATACACAATTATAATAGCTTATACAATCATTGGACACGACTATGTTTAGTACCACATGGAAGTGTCTGACCTTCACACGAGAGAAACATCATCCTTCAACCTATACACAATTACAGAAGTATACACAAACATACATACAGTCGTGTCCACCAACGACACAGGTATGTTCAACCTTAACATAGGTGTGTCTTTTAGAAACATCTTTAATTCATTAGTTTTTTACCTCAAATTTTCCCCAATCTTTGTTCCTTTTGATTCATAAATGCAACTAAGACTCCTGAAATTTAAATATGATGGTATAGATCAAACAAATATTTCTAAAATGGGGTTGTACCCATAATAATCCTTTAAGAGATTTAGGAGGAGAAATAAAACACTCCATCATTCACTTAAAAGTCATCCCAACGAGCTTTCTATAAAGCTTAAGCTTACTTTAAGGAACCACCTTCATCAATATATTAGCACCATTCTTATATGTGTGAATGTTCTTCAATTTCATTAGTTGCTCCTCAACCATAGATTGCAACCAATGACACCTAACATCAAAATGTTTGATGCAGGAATGATACATGAAATTTTTGCTCAAATTCATAGCACTTTGACCGTTACAAAATACCATATACTAATTTTATTCCGCAACAAATTCTCAAAGAAAATGCTTCAACCAAAGCATCTCCTTTCGTACTTCCATGACTACAGTATACTCTACTTCAATTATAGACAAGTCCACAAACTTATGTAATTTGGATTGCTCAGAAATGGCTCCCCTATATATTTGAACAAGTAACTTGAAATGGACATTCTATGATCAAGATCTACAACCATGTTTGCATCTATGTATCCTTCTAAAATTGGCTCACTACTATGAAATTATAAACTCCATCTAAAAATGTCGCAAGTATCTAACGATCCAACTCATTACTTCCCAGTGAATCTTTTTCAGATTGGATAAATACCTAGTCACTAACCTAACAGCATGTGTGATATCTGACCTAGTACATATCATGACAATTATTAAAGAACCAATAATAGAGGAATATGAAATAAAGTACATACTAGCTTTGTCCTTTTTGGTGGTAGGACAAGCTTGCTTGCTCAACTTGAAATAAGCTGATAATAGTGTGCTAACAGATTTGGCATGCTTCATATTAAACCTTTTATACTTTTCTTGTAATAACCACAACTTTCCAATATTCCTGTTATGAGTGATTTTCATGACTAAAATCTATTTTGCATGACCCAAATCTTTCATGTCAAAGGACTTAGATGAATCCTCCTTTAACTTGCGAATCATGTTAATGTCTTATCCCATTATCAACATACCATCAACATTTAAGAGGAGAATAATAAATTTACCACCAATAAACTTCCTAAAATACACACAAAGGTTAGCTAAAGTTTGCTTCTAATCGTTTTCAGTCATAAACAAGTCAAAGTTTTTGTACAAATGCTTTGGTGCCTATTTGAGCCCATAAAGACTCTTCTTTAATTTTTAGATTAGGTCTTCTTTTCCTTGAAGGTTGAACCCTTTTGACTACTCCATATATATCTCCTCATGGAGGTCTTCATGTAAGAAAATGATTTTCACATCAATTTGTTTAAGTTCAAGATCCAAACTAGTAGTTAGACCTAATACAGTGCAAATCGAAGTCTTCTTGATTATTGGCAAAAATATCTCATCTGAGTTAACACCCTTTATTTGATTGCATCCCTTCGTCACTAACCTTGCTTATACTTCATTAGTTTATCACCATCTTTCTGAATCTTAAACACCCATCTATTATTCAATGTCTTATTTCTTTTGGGAAGCTTCACTAACTTGTATGTCTTATTAATAGCTAAGAGATATTCCAGTCTTAGGTATCTAGTTAAAAGATTTTTCTCTCTAGCTGAACTTTAAAATTGAATATCTTCCAACACTAATGTAGGTTAATGCCCTAACTCATGATGTTTATGCACTTAATCTATGTCATCTATAGGATGTGGCTCATATGGCTCATCACCATCAAATTGCACCTGATCATTATCATCATGTACCAACTCATATTCTTCACCCTCTTCACCTGTAGGCTGATCAACAGAAGTCAAAATAGGAGAAACATCAGTAGCACTATACGACGAACTATTAGAAATATTCTTACCTCTTTTGACTAAATTTGCACCCATCTTTTTCTAATATAAGACTATATCTCTGTTTATGACAACCTTTTTTGTCATATAGCTTGCAGCCAAACTCTTCATTACCATACCCAATAAATACACAAGATGTAGTCTTCAAATCAAGCTTCAATCTTTGCACCTTTGACATATGTTTGAAGGCCTTACATTTAAATACCCTTGGCTGAGAATAAGAGGGGGGGTATTTCCCTATCAACACAACCTCTTAGGAATATCAATACCCAAAGGGACTGATAGTGCTTAGTTGATCAAGTGTACAATGGTTTTAAATGCCTCACTTTAACAAATCTTTGGTAGGTTGGACAATGCCAGCATGCTTCGAATCTCGTCCACAGTGGTCCTACTCATCCTCTCAATGACACCATTGTGTTGTGGATTACTAGGTTCTGTTTTCTCATATCTTATGTCATGTCTCACACAATAATCCCAAACTTATTGGAACTGTACCATCCTCTATTATCAATTTTAAGACTTTAATTTTTCTTTTTAGCTCTCTTTCCAACATAACATGAATTTTTTGAAAGGTCTCAAACACCTAGCCTTTTTCTTTCAACATATAAACCTAAGATTTACGTGAACTGTCGTCAATAAAAGTAACAAAATATTGTTTACCTCCCAAGGATGTTACCTTAAAAGGACCACATACATCAAAATACATCAACTTCAATTTAGCGATCTTTTTTGACAAATCTTTTATGGAAGAAAATTTTATGTTACTTTTCGTCCAAGCAATGACTATAGGGATCAAGGGGGACAAAAGTGTTTGTTGAAATAAGAGATTTACCAATTAGCAACTTGATCCACTTCTCACTAATATGGCCTAATCTACAATGCCACAAACTTGGAAAAATGTTCTCCTCAATGACATGTTATTCACCACCATACACCTTCCAGTGTGTCTTGTACAAGGTGCAACATAACTCACCACGAGCAACCGTCATTGCTCCCTTAGACAACTTCTACTTGTCATCCTCAAATGTATGTTGATGCCCTTCTTAGTCAAGCACATTAGTGGAAAAAAATTGAAGCGCAAATCAGGAATGTGTCGTATATTCTCTCAAAAATAGCATGCGCTTAACATTGATCTAAATCTGGATGTCAACAATGTTGATGATGCTAGCCAAACTCTGGTTAACCATCTTGACACTCCTATAATTAGTAAAGTACTCCCTCTTTGTAACACAACGATATGAAGCTCCTATATTGACAAGTCGCTCGGTATTTGAGTCACTAATATGAAAACACTCACTAATTGCATAAATAAATGACACTTCATTATGTATGCTTAAAATTATTGGTGTCATGTTTTTGTCATCATCATTTTTTTAATGATCTTTCCTCTTTTGATCTCTCTTCCACTTATAGAAAAATTTCCTTATATGACCAAGCTCAGTGTAATAATGACGTGTCAGGGTCTCTTTGTCATTTCTAGACACATTTTTTTTATGATCTTTCCTCTTTTGATCTCTCTTCCACTTACAAAAAAATTTCCTTATATGACCAAGCTTAGTGTAATAATGACGTGTCAGGGTCTCTTTGTCATTTATAGACTTTGACCAATTCTTAGACTTGCCACGTCCCTTAGAACCTTTATTGTTGCTTATTTCTCTACTTTCTACAACACGATCCTGTGCATTATTAACACTCGTGTCCTTTTTTTGTAATCTTTTTTTTAACATGCTCTTTTTGATCAGATCCAAAGAAAGTATACCATTCAAAATAGAGTTGATGATGGTCAGTTTCTTTTATGATGATGTTTTGTGAGAAGATATAAACTTATTATTAGGTAGAGACAAAACTCTAAGCATCTCAATAAATTGACAACTATTAATCAGTTTTAAAACCGTTCATTATAACGGACCAAAAACCTAAAGGTCTATTTATTAAATTATTAAATCTCTTAACCACAACAGATGAGCCACGTAAAGGATGAATTTATAAGATGGGGAATACAATGTTTCTTTTGAATTTTCTCACAGACACAGAGGGATATCGATTATTAAATTTGTATGTGACTTGATGGGTTGAACATATTAGTAGGGTTGGTGGTATCTTTTGGATGCAGCGATAGTTTAATCTTCAAGTTTGCAAAATAGGAAGTCAAAGGATTCTCTAATGATAGTACTTGAAAACTTGAGCTAAATTTCAAATTTGTGTGAAAATGTTTGTGGTGTACAAAAGAATCATTTATGCCCTTTTTTATACTCTGGGTAATAATAGGGGAACAAATCGTCTATTCCTCCTGTTCGTAACCCATTCCAATCATTCAATTTCTGTGGGTCTCATTTATTAAATGTATGAATCTTCATAAAACAGAGTAGGCACAAAATAATAGAAACAAGTAATCTGGAGTAACAGGCATAAAATCATGATATTGGAAGAGGAACATGTTGCGATGACCGGATACTGCAAGTCGTCATTCCTTCAAGGTATAAGACAGCGACATCATCATAAAGTCATGTCGACCATGTCCTATGATTGTTTAGGAGCCTTCGTTGTTCCTGCAAATATGGTCGGTCCTTTGAGAGCCACGACAATCCACTCAATTAGGCCATATGACTCTACCACCAATTCCTTTGTTTTCTAAGTTCTTTCTCTAATTAATTTTAACCATTTTTTTATGTTCAATAAAAAAATTAATTAACAATGGTGCAACAAGGTAGCTGCACATGGGTTCTCTCCAAATTTATAATTAAAATCTTGGATTAATTGACAAACATCATTTGCCTAACCACTAAACAAGTTATTCGATTGTTAAATCACTGCCTTTTTTATAATTAATTATACGTATGTATAGATGTTTTGATTTAGTCTTCGTGTCTGACAGTAGGCTTCTGCAACCTTTGATGATTTTAACTAATATGAACTCAAAATCTAATAACTGGACTACTGTGTTGTTGATTCATCATCACTTTTGTACATCGCATATAATAAGCATAGGCGATTCAGTTTTATAGAAAAACAAACTACTCGCGACTTATACTCACTATGTTCCATTTTTGGATATATCTAAAGCAATTTGTCATCTCGAGTTAATCCTCTTTCTTCTGCAACTCAACGTCTGTATTGGAATTCCTCCAATTTCTTGAAATTCGCTGTAATTTAGTAGGACTCAACATTTAGCCATTCTCTGTACATTCTTTAAACGAAAGAGATCAAGTATGAATCGATTGTCTTAAATATGACATTTAATTCATGTACATCTTTTTCGTGACACAAATTAGAACTTATCATTATAGTGAATGCATTATTTATGGAAATATGATAATTTATGTCACCAATTCATGCACTCAATTATTTATATCAGTTATCATAAAAACATTAGTTTAAATTATGAATTAGTTTTATCAGTTATACTAAATTTTATTATATATAGGTAAATTATCAGTGATTCCTTTTGTCCAAAGAGACGGAGTTGGACATCTAGAAGCACTTACAACTGCCAGTCTTTTTCTGCCGCAACCGAACTCACCTATATGTGTAGGATCATTATGCGGAGTCATTGATCCTTAGATGGGGGCAGTCCTCTAGAAGAGTATGAAACGACTTGACCGCCAAGTGTTTTATGTTCTAGGCGAAAACATGTACATCATTACGGACTATTCTTAATTAGTTCCCCCTTGAATTGTTTCATAATGTTCCATTCTTAAACTAATAAGGTAAGTATTTATAAATCCACTCGTTGGACAAAACACTAACGTTGACCGTAATTAGGATATGTGTTATTAAGAAAACAAAGTAAATACTGAAGTGGGTCTAATCAATAATCACCACTCTTTTGTTAATAATAAACGGTGTTACTATCAACACGCTGGTATATGTGATCATAATATTGGGTACAATCAAAGAGACAAATAGGAGTTACTTTGTAGATAATCAAGAGAACCGGGGAGGTTACGGCTGTCCACGAACAGAAAGTTGGAAAATAAAGTGGTGTAATCTCTAAGTCGCAGTTAAGATAATAAGGGGTTCTCTTGATTTAAGTAAGGTCATAGATTTAAATTTTTTATGTATGCATCTATTTCAAATTTAGCGTCAGAACTTTACCTCTAATAAAAAACCTATTTAACACGAACAAAGATTAATCTGAATTTGAATTACTTACTCTCGGTGAAATACATGATAAGGAAAAGAAGAAAAAAAAAAAAAGGACGACAGCAAGGAAAGTGGGGGTACGGCTTAAAAGGGCTCATAATTGAAGGGCAGAGCAGAGTGGGATGGGACAAATTAAGTGCTTCTAGAAGGGAGGGCCTCTCAAACTGAAAACGCAAACCCATGTATGGTGAGTAGTTGGTTGGATGGATTGTCGCAATCTGGTTACAGACAGTTGCTGCTTACTTTTTTACCAGCCAACCCAATGTCTTGGGTTTCTAGAAACTCTAGGGCACGTGCCCGCCTCCCCATTTGTTTTTACTTAAGTAGATTTACTTTACATGATATAAGATTAAATAAAAATGAATCTTTTTTACAATTAAATAAAAGAAATTAGGAAGAAATATGAGAAAAGTAATTAAAATTTAAAGCAACGTTGTATGCAGAAGAGAATAAAGACTTTTAATTGATTTGATTAAATTTAATTTAATTTAAGAGCAAGAGCAAGAGCAAGTGCGGCCCTTGGAATATATGTATCCCATCCAAGTCCAACCAATTGACACACCCCACCCATTGTTTTGCTTTTATTATTATTATTTTCTTTTACTTCCACACACCTTCTTCCTCTCTATATATAAATACAAATCCACCACTTAAAACCCAATCCAAACAGTACCCCACCTTCCTTCCCTCCCTCCTTTCTTCCTTCTTTTGTCTACGGTAAGATGTATGCCGCAACTTCTGCGCCTCACCGTCTTCAATTGAGCGTCAAACAGGAACCCTTCCGATCCCCGAAATTCCGTATGAAAGCCTTGGCCCAAGTCAAAGAGAAAGAGTCGCTCTACGAGGTTCTTCAGGTGAAGCAGTCTGCGTCACAGAGAGAGATCAAGACTGCCTACAGAACCCTGGCTAAGCTATATCATCCCGATGCTCTCAAATCCGACGGCCAAGATTTCATACAGATTCACAACGCATACGAGACGCTCTCTGATCCAGCGGCCAGGGCGCTTTATGACATGAGCTTCTTCTATAAGACCAAGAGAGCGGTGGTTGGGGTTGGGTATTATCAAACACGGAGATGGGAAACGGACCAATGCTGGTAGACGCGACGCTAGACCCTAGACTAAGACTAATTGAGAGATTAGAGGAAATGTCTGATCATCGTTTTCGTGTTTCTTTTTGTTTTTTATTTCCTTTTAATTTTAATTTGGTGATACGTCCATTTATCATCATGATTGACACGGCTGTACATTCTACATTAGACCACACCCACCGATTTCTGGTTCTACATCAATGAAAGTGGCTGAGCTTATATGTTATCACATCATATATTTTGTTAAGCCTCACCACTTATCTAAAATTCACTCTCTTTTTATTATTATTTCATAAATATTGATTACTTTATTTGTAAACTAACGGGTCAAAATTAGTCAATTTAACTATATTTGAAATGGCATTGCCTATGAGGCTCAAAAAACTGATAAAAGAAAGAAAAAATTCATATCAAAGAAAAAAAAAGTACAAGGGTTTTTCTTGTCTTATGCTTCCGTCCAACATCAATGTTCCCTAAATCCTTGTTTATAGCCTAAAACCTACTTGATCACAGACCAAAAGAAAAAAAAGAAAACACTATCGTTTCATTTGACCTCTACATAGGAATTTGTGAATAGAAATTTGTACATAGGCAGGAGATAATTTTCACTTGCAGCTAGACAGGATGGAATTGATAACATGCACCAGAACCCGGAAGTTAGAGAACGTAGGTGAAGTGCAAGTGCGTTGATGATGGTGTATGATCTGATAAACTTGATCAACGATGGGTCTGACATGCATTGCGATCATAGGGTCTGCTGGGTTTATGACAGACCCAACATCTGTCATCCATCCAACCTTTTTGGCAGTGTCCTTGTTCAGATCGCAGGCCAACTGTTGTAGAAGTGAAAGCAGCACTCCTTGGCTCAAGGGCACAGGATGCAATGACAATATCCCACTCAAATCAACCTACATTTTTTGTAATGCAGCATATCAGATCATAACTAAGAATATTTAAAGACTTAATCAATTTACATCGAATGTATGCAGAACAGCACCTGAGAGCACAGCCATGACACAATTGACACATCACTTCTTTGCAGGGCAATAGTAAAAGCTTCTTCAAATTTGCGTTCAGAGACCAATCTTGACAACTCTTTTGTTGGATCTAAGTGCGTCTCAACCTTAAATCATAACAAAGATAAAAATTAACGTTTATCTAAACCCACCAGATATCTGACATTTACAATCACAAAACAAAACTAAATTTCAAGCAAACCTACCTTCTCATGGAGACCAGCCAAAGGTCCATTACTAAGCTGAGAAACCAATGGATTCGCAGTACTTGAGTTTGCTCCAGCAGCCGCAAGAGCTAACAGCTTTCTTTGACCATCAGCCAATTCCCCGCTCAAGGTTTGGGTTATGGATGACACCGAGTTGAGGGCTTCCTGCATTCAGTAAATAAACTGATATCGTAATGCCAGCAGACATATTGCTTGAAACTTGTGCTAGACTGTCTAAACTACAGAATTCTACACTTGCTAACTTCAATTCGGGTAGTAACAAACAGCATTCAAGATATCCCCCTATCCCTAAGCATAAAACATAAAAACTTAAGTGGTAAAGAAACAATCACATCATCAACCAACCTAAATGAATGCCGGTTATCAAACAATAACCTCAAGCCTTCCAAGGCATGGTAATCCAGAGAGATAATTAGAAGGAACAAATGCTTAGCATGTTAGTAAATATCATTGATAGTTGGTGTAAGTAGATGTCAGGTAGTGAGCAGATTTATTTTGAGCTCAGAAAGATGGACATCTGCACCCACTATCTACATTATATTCATAAAATGGCAAACTACGTTTGATGCCATGTCATTTTCAGAACTATAGCACCAATGTCAAGAAGCACACACCCTTAGAGCAAGTGCCAAAGAAGAATGAGCAGCATCAAAATGCTGCTGGGCTGCAGTTGTATGTTCTTCCATCCCCTTCCTAAAAGTAGCATTTACTTGCTCAAACATGGCTTTGCATGTCATCTCGAAGGCAGGGATTAGTGATGCTTCCAGACCAGCCTTCAAAGAATCCTGCAGGATCCAGTTAAAAAGATCAGAAAACTATTAGAATTAAATCTAGGCTCGTGCAAATAATCCATTTTTCAGGTAATGCTAAGGTCCCTGATGTAAGTATGCCCTTGGGAAGTTCATAATCTTTTCCCTCCTTTAGGGGTTTTTTTGCCACGAATTACTTGCAACTGAAATCTTACCATTGCTCAGGTGAAAGCTTACACATACCTTCTCTTACCGACCACTACCATAACTCATACAACTGAGCACAAAACACACTTGAGCATACCTGCAGAGCTTGTTTGCCAGATGTTTGAAACTGGGCTTGGATTTGGCGAGCAACTGTAGCTTCCAGTTTTGAATTAACTGATTTGTCCAGTTGATTCACTGCTTTATCTCCAACTCCTCTCTGGAGCTCAGTTTCAGTCAGAAATACTGAATTTCAAAATGAAAAAACGGAAACAGATATTCAGATTTCTAACCTGGAAGGACTCTGTAATAGCTGAAGATATGGTCTTCTCAATTACTGGGGAAACTGTTCGAGTTATGACAGGCCCAACTGACGATAATTCCTTCTTAACTGCTTTTTCCAGCATGGTTGCCAAATCCTTATTAATAAAACTAGAAATCAAATTTGATATTTGCTGTGTACGCTCACGCAATAACTTGTCATTTTTTGCATTCTCTTCTTGAAAACGAGCCCACAATGCCTCGGTATTTGACTTGATAGATTTTTCAATGCTCTTTCCTAAAGCTGCCTCCAGTTTTCTACATTCTTTAGAAATAGGAACAGCAACCATATTTGACATCTGCTTCTGCATTTCCTTTTGTGCAGCCACAAGCTGCAGAAAAAGGTGAAAATATAAAGATCGTAGAGGAAGGACAATAGACGGCCAGGTAAAACAGCGTAACAGTTTGATACCATTGGTTAGATGACACCTAGAAAATCTTTGCGAAGGAATGAGAGTATAACGACAAATTATGGATATCATGACCAAAAAGAGACTCCAGGTAGATACAGAAGTCTTTGTTATTTTTTCATGGAAACAAAGAGGACAATGTACTCCATTAAAATTAAGAACATCATGATGAATTACCATGTCCAATCCACTCAAACAACAAGAAATCATTATGAATTACCATGTCCAATCCACTCAAACAACAAGAAACATTAACTTTGGTGCTGCAAATGTGGAGCATAGAATATGAGGGGGTGATTTGGGCTGCTGATCCAGAACATCATTAGTTGATTTTTCTTAGGGAGAAAGAAAATATTTTCATTTTAGTTTTTCTTTACTAAGAAAAATTTTCTATTTTAGTCTGTCTTTATTAATTCAGATTTTAAGTCAATGAAGGAAAAATAAGAATCACTATTAAATATGATTTTGGAATTTCGGATGTTCCTCTCTGGTAGGACTAGGGTCTCAAGGCCTTTTCTATATACATGTTTATGTCTTCAATGTTTCAAGGAATAAGAGACTGGTTTTTCAAGTGTGAAACTTTCTATCTCTAAGAATGATTCTTAGACACCTGAGAGCAATAACTAAGCTGTAAAAGTAAGTTCTAGGAATCTACCGGTGTGATTTCAATAGTTTTTTTATTTTAAAATCCTATGTGTCATTCCTAATTCTTGACACAATCCTAAGAGTAATTCCCATGACTATCCTTTTTTTTATTTTGCAAGTTCCAGTCTTAACATCTTAGATTCCAGCGCCCTAAAAATTTTCAGTAGCCATAGTTCTACAGTTTATTTCATCAAATTGTTGGTATGTCCTCCCTCTGCCCATCCTACACCAGTTGCAGTTTGAGGCCAGTTGTGTTTCAGCTAAATCTGTTATGATATGAAAGGACAGGAGACTGTGCAAGATGGTACCTACTAGACTTCTACCATGAACCATGTTCCACCCTTGAAAAATGTTCAATACATATTTTCTTAAGATATTAAATTAGCAAATGCATAACACAGCACAGATTACAATAAGTATATACTGTAGCATCTTACATAGATCAAGCGTAACAATCACCTGATTAAGCGTCTCCTGCACTGAAACAATTTGAGGAAGCACAGGTTCTACAGAGCTTAGATTTGAAGTCCCACCCACTTCATTGTAAGAATCTGTTGAATTAAAAGTGCTAGGAGACGGTGAAGACGGACCTGATGCTTGAGCATTTTTACCTTTCTGTTTTTTCCCTTTTGTACTTGGAGTTGTCGGTTGTGGAGTACTTGCAGGCAGAGCTGTCTCAAGAACTCTTCCATTTACATCTTTAGAGGAGTGATTAACTTCCTCGTCTCCCACATCAGTACATTGAGCTATAAACTCTGCTGCTCCTATACTATTGAGTTGCTGAGGTTCCTCCACAGCATAATTTTCAGCTGATACAGCTCGGAATTCTCTGGTTATCTGCATGCCAAGATCAGATGCCTGAGAGCAAAAATATTTTTCTTTGTTTTCGGACACAAGCTTTTTAGATTCTCCTTGGCCAAATTCATCACTCCTAGCGGATCTTGTTTCATCAACTACTTTAACCTCCAATTCTGTACTGCCAGCATCACTATTTACAACCACTTCTTGAATATTTGTATCAACCTCACTTTTGCTACCATTAGCATCAACAACGTCAGAGGATGAAATGCTCCTGAACATCTCAGGCGTCACTAAAGTTGGATGTTTAAATGTAACTGGAGTGAGCCTCTCAGAATCATCACTTAGTGCAATTTTCTTCTCTTCATTTCTTGAATCACTAGTCATTGAAGGCACATCAGACACGCTCACGTGAATTTCATCCATTTTCCTGTCAATGGGATAATCATTTACTGGTTGACTTGAACCTTGGTCACTGAATGGAGGACCTGATTCAGACCTTACTGCAACTGGAACCTCAGAATGATCCCTAGATAACATGGGTCTTAGAGGGAGAGGAGATGACAGAACACAAACTACATTGGCATCACTAATCGTCGGAGATGAAGTATGAGCTTTAGCGTCCACGTTCAAAGTGCCAGTATCCTGCAAAGTGGCAGCATCACTTGAAGTAGAGCTTATGGGAACATCAGGATATTTGCTTCCACTCAATTCCAGTGCAGCAAATCCTTCAGTACTAGGACCATCCCGTGGAACAACAGACTCTTTCTCTGGACCCAAATTGTCCAGAGGTGGTGGCAAACATTGGCATAAGTCCAAAGTGTATTGCTGAATAGCCTGTGTTTGAACACAATAAATTTGGGCAACACACTGGCCAGGCAACACATCACTTGTCCCTGTCAGACTCAAAATTGGCATTTTGACAGTAAATTCTGATATGTAATCAAAGCGGGTTGCTGCTGGATAAGGACCATAATCTAAATGAACGGCATATATAGCATTCTTCTTTGCATTTGCCAGTAAAAGAAGACCCCCTTGAGAAAGAGATACAACTTGGTTAAAAAAAGCCTCCTCAACATTAGGCTCTGCTGAACTCTGAAGCTCCAACGTATGGATACAATTCAGTGAATCAGCATCACTAGGCAATAGCCAACCTTCTTCATGGTCAGAGGCCCATACCTTTATTTCCCGATTTTGAGGCCCCTGCAAGAAAATGACAGGCAACGATTATTAACAACAAAGAAACAATCCTAAAGAGTCACATAAGAAATCAACTTGAAATGTTTACAACTCTACACTGAACAGATACAAAATATAGTTGCATAAAATAAACCTTATAAACTCCATTCCACCAAGCAAAAATCAGTTATTAACTACAGAAAATAAGGGCCTCCAAAGTTGCAATGCCCAGCACAACTGCAAACATAGGTCTTTCGATAAAAATATCTCAAAGATGAATTATGCATGTACCGCAGTAACAAGTATGATGTGGTCTGGCCGTTCAGCAGCTGTCAGAAAGATGGAAGAATAAACAGGAAGGCCATCATGAGGTCTCAATACTGCTAGAGGTGATGCCTTGAGGTCTTCCCATATCTTTATCTGTTACACAAAATTGAATGTACATACATCTTTAAATTTCAAAATCTATACTGTGTGCAACCAAATATGAGTATGCATGCATATCGCACCAGTATGATGAATATTGACTTATAAGCTCTAATTTTTTATTTTGTTTCTATTCATAACACGTTACTAAGGTATGAAGTGCAGTTTCTTGCTTGGTTTACATAAAGTGCATCAACAATATAACAAATGTTTACCTTTTTCACCGCAAAAGCATTCAATAGTCCTCCAAAAATACATTAGTTTATCAGAAACACTAGGAATATATTGAAACTAGAAAAACAGGCATATGGTCGATGAGTCTGAAAAGAAACAAGTTTTATCCCGACCAGTTAATTAGGTAATCCCCAAATGATTGCTCCCTCCATATCTGATCTGTATAAGTGCGAAAAGCACAAAAGACCGAAAAAATAATACCAAAACATTAATACTGAGAAATGAAGGTAAGCATGCCCAACTAGAACAAGAGTGTTGGAGGAAAGATTAAAAGAAGGGAGAAGTCCTACTTTTTCTGGAAAGAAACCCTCGTGAACAGAACAAGAGGCACATTTAAAAGGAATAAAAATGTAACTATAAAAATCAAGACCAATTAAATGAAAATCTAGATTTTGGAGAGGTAGGGCTTTTTACCACGTTAGCTACCTATTAGCTAAGCAGTGACTTCCAGAATATTAATAAGAACTCCAAGACTAGCTTCTGATCTCCAAGGCTTCGTCATCATGGTAATGTTTCATTTCAATTTTCTGCTCTATAAGATTTTTATGATGCCAATGGAAGCTAATCGGCTCTACTTTCCCATATATTTCACTCGGAGTTTAACACATGCCCACAGGAAATGTAATTTGCATTTTAAAGTTTACATTGCAGATCATAAGTGCGTTTATTAAAAAGATATATTAAGAGCGTATATACAGGCCTAGAAAGAAATCAAAAGCATGGGTCAAAGATTTGAGGTCAAAATACTAACCATGCCATCCATAGATGCGGAGACCAACCGGGTGGTCATCCACTGGCACATTGACAAATCAGTAACTTCCCCATCATGTTTACCAACAAGTTGAATCCCATCAATCAGCTTGTCAACATGACAATGTAGAGGTGCCTCTGGAGAGTAGTCATCTCCCTTTCCAACTTTGTTGGTATCAATTCTCAAAACACGTTTTCCAACTCCAACCACCAAGATTTCCTATAACAAAGGCGTTGAAGGGGCATAACATAGATGGGAAGCAAAGTAAGAGGCAAGAGTAATGAGCAAATATTGTACGGGAATGGTAATAGTTAATCGGGAACACGTCAAAATCCATAAAAACAAAAGAGGAGTTAAAAATTTGTCATACTTGCTTGTAACAATGCCAACAAACTCGAGGATTTTTAATATCAGATTCTCCAATAATTTGAATGGCAATAACAGTGTTTCCAGTAATTTGTGGTTTATCCTCTTCATCAGAACCCTCAGAAATCTTCCAAACATTAATGCGCCCATCTACTCCGGCACTGAAAAAAAAAGAAGCAGATAAAAATGTAACCCTACGCCAAGACAAATTTAGAAGAGGAAATGGTAGAATTCAGAGAAGAAGCTACCTGGCCAGAAGATGAACATCCTCGGCAAAGAAAGTCATGTCCGTAACCCTCTGAGAGAGGAAGGCATCACATAGGTTAGCATAAGAGTAGAACAAAAAATGTAACGAATTAAAAACATTTCAATTTATCCATCCTTTTGAAGAACAACCACTGAACCAATCTTCTCTTCTTATTCTTCTTCTTCTTCTTCTTTCTTTTTGAAATAGTAAATGCTGACATGCATACATACATACATGCACAAGCACATAAAATAGAGCAAAACCAAGTCGTGCCAATGACATTCGTATATGCACCACCTATGAAGTAACAGAAGAAACGAAAAAGAGAAAAGGAAGAAAACTTCGAAAAGAGAAAATAATAGATAAGTTAAGCAAACCTGAGAGTGGGTGCGAAACAAGGAGCGGAGAGCAGTATTAATATTGAGAATGCGAATGTTTCCTTGCTTGAGTCCGTAAGAGATATAAGACTTATTAACAGCAATTTGGCGACCCAAACACAGTTGTGGATCTGTTGTATACTTTGTGATGGGAGTGACCTCAAGCTGAGGCTGAACCTCTCCTTGTAACCTCATGTCCACGTCATACACCACCGAAGGTGCTGCCTTGTCGATCCGGCGACCACGCGGCATCTTGCTGCTGGGCATCCGGGCAACACCTGGACCCGGAGGAGGAGGAGAAGGAGAAGGACTATTGGGCGAAGGGCGGAGGAGGGCCATGATTTCAGCGCCGCGTTCGTTAGAAGGGTTTGGGTTTGGGTTTTGGGGTTGGAGAGGTGGGGTAGGGAAAGAGAGTGAGCGCTGGGGATGGTGGTGTGTAGTAGTATCAGTAGTAGGAGAAGGTGATTGAGGAGGGTAAGAGGGAAGATTAGGGAGGTGATGGTGGTAGAATTGATGTTGTTGTTGAGGAGGAGGAGAAGGGTATTGGAAGAAACCAGCACCTGGGTATTGGTGATTAGGGCCGGTTGGTGGAGGATAGGAAGAGGTTGGAAGTAACGAAATCGGAAGATTGGGCCCTTGGCTAAGTGGTGGTGGTGGGTTGGCGGTGGTGGCGGTGGAGGTGGAGGACATGAACAACTTGTTCATGTCAAATTGGGTCGGGGAAGCCATGGGCAACAAGATTTGGGGGGAGAAGGGGGAGGGAGGGCTTTCAGATTCAGATCTAATCCTCGAAATGAAATGAACTGAATAAGCACCGAGAATGAATAAATAATAATAATAATAATAATAGGAGTGAGCGAGTAGCAGTGAAGAGAGTGGAGAATAGATTGCGCTTTGAGAGAGAAAGAGAGAGGTGTTCAGTGTTTGGACGATGGAATGTATTAACTGTAATTGGGAACGAAAGAAAAACCCAAGTCAGTAACACTTTACGAAGAGGCAAGGACCATGGAAAGACCTTGACCAGTCTTAAAAATACACATAAATTGCAATTATGTATATAAATAAAAATAAAAATAAAAATAGCTTCCCCCCAATATTTCACGTTCTCACCCTTTTTTGAAATGCTTATCAATTGATGACTTTTCTCAAAAGTTCTAGCAAAGTCAGACAAAGTAAAAAATGATGTAGAAACATGTCATTAATCAAATTGAATACCCTGCTTTGCTCATCACCCCATTTGAAATTAACATTCTTTTTTAACAATTTCATTTAATGGTGCAGCTTAAGGATGACAATAGGTCGAGTTAAGCCAATCCTAAATTTTATTTTTTTAGAAAAGCAAAATGACGTCTTTTTATGGCAAAACAATGTCCTTTATATTACCAGGCCTGGACAGTTCGCAAAAAAATGTCATTTTGTGTTACCGGGCTTAGGCAATCTGAACCCTAGCTTGGTTTAAGGCTTGGCAGCCTAGGCTTGTGGTACTAAAATCCTTAATAAACATCCTATAAAAGTTAGTCAAACTATGAAAACTACACACATTAGTGATAAATCTAGGTGTTGGCCAATCACAAATTTCCCTCACCTTTTCCTCATCAACCAAAATTCCCTTAGCACAATCAATATAACTGAGAAATATAATAGGATTTATGCAAAAGGAATACTTCTTAAGTTTAGCATACAACTTTTGATCACGTAAAACACTTCCTAAATGATCAATATATTCATATAAGCTTTTGCTATAAATCAAAATATCATAAAAATAGACAACCACATATTTACTAATGAAAATATGAAAAACAGGTTCATTAATCTCATGAAAGTGCTTGGAGCGTTAGTTAATCCAAATGATATAACTAACCACATATATAAACTATATTTTATTTTAAAGGTTAGTTTTCACTCATCTCCCTCACACATTATAATTTGATGATATCCAATTTTCAAATCAATTTTAAAAAATACACAAGAAATATAAAATTCATCAAGTATATCACCTAATCTATGAATGAGATGTCTATACTTTATAGTGATTTTATTAATGGTTTGAAAATCAACATACATCCTCTATATCCCATCTTTTTGAGGCACAAGTAACTCCGAAATTGTGTACAGGCTCATGTTTTCTCTTACACATCCCTTTTCCATGAGTTCCTTTACTTGCCTTTAAAGTTCTTCTGTTTTCTCAAGATTACTTTTATAGGCTGATCGGTTCAAAATTAAAGCACTAGGGATAAAATCAATTGATGTTCTATTACCCAAATTGGTGTGAAAACACTTGGAACTTCTTTAGGAATCATGTCTCTTAAGGCTTTCAAAACAAAAACAATAACAATTAGTGATGAAGAGTTAATGTCATTAGTGTTAATTAAAGCCTCTTTGTACAAAAGTATAAGCCTATGCTATTTAGAATAAAAAACTCTCTTGACATCACTTTCTTTTACAAAGAAATTCTCACATTATAAGATAAGTTTGAATTAGTGATGAAAAATTACCGACGGTAAAGAAACCGTAGCCAATTACCAACAAAAATAGTATATTTGTCGGAAAAGTTGTCTAGAAAATGGAAAAAGATGGGAATAATAAATTGTAGTTTGCCGACGAAAATTTCCGTCGATAAAATGTAAAGTTATGCGTCGTCATCCGTCGTTTGCCTCTACTGACAAACCAAATGACATCGTTTTATTATACTTAAAAATGTTCAAGCCTTCGGCAACAAAACAACGTCGTTTGGTTTTAAACCAAATGATGTTGTTTTGGTATACTTAAAAACGTTCTACCTTCAACAACAAAATAAGAAAACCAAACGACGTCATTTTGGTATCCTTAAAATG
>JAOQMP010000210.1:46759043-46770258 GCA_027563575.1 Erythroxylum pedicellare
CGTATGTTCGGAGGTACTTACTGTGACGGTGGACCATCACAGTCTTCAGCTGCAACTGAATCACCACCTCACCCTCAGGGCCTACAGTTGTAGATGACCCATCACCTGCTACTCCTCATGCTACATCATCCACTACCCCTATAGTAGATGAAGGGACGGTTGCCAACCTGAAGCTGAGGGACCTAATGGAAGAAAGTACCTAGCAATTGTCAATAATCTGTAAGTGAATCACATGAAACAATATATATGTTTATAATTAAGTTATGAATTTAAATTTTTACAAATGCTATAAAATTATTTGTTCTTATATTAGGTAGATTCTGTCTAGACCATGTTCCAGAAATATGACATCTAAATTTAAGGAGAGGATTGATACTGAGGGTTATGTATAGAAGAATATCTCTGAGGCCACAAAGATATTTTACTTTCAGGAGTTTGAGGTACAATAAAAATCTTTTTTTCTTTTTTAATTGATTTGTATACATTAATTAGATAAATATCATTACATTATAAGTTATCAATTTTTTCTTTTTATTTCAAAAAGAATTTTTCTGAGATTTTGGTTTCAACACAGTTAAACATAAAATATAGGAGAGGTGAACCCGTATACGTTATCGTAACTTTATTGGTGTGATACACAAGGCTGGTGTACAACCACCTTATATTTTTTAGCAAATATGGACTCTTTGGTAGGAGTATTGGACATCACTTGAGGCCCTGTCCATATCAGGGCGTAACTCGAGCAATATACGTGGAGGCCAGAGGGGAGACAGTCTTCCCATAAATAGGGGAGGATCAATTACCCACCACGAGCATGTAGAGAGACTTGCAAGTATCTAAACTTTACACTTATATTCTAATTGTTTTACTTTGTTGTATTTCAATTTAAATTGATGTATTAATGTCGGAATGAAATATGTGTATTATGGATAATGATGATGGTATAAATGTCCAGTGCTATATATAACTGTGTTGAGTTATTTTCTTTATTCAACAGGAGATAAATATCATAAAAATAAAGGAGATTTTGCCGAAATTTTATAAATTCTAGTTAACTTATAACATTGTATTGTTATGCAAGAAAAGTCTATAAGCATTAGGCCTACAACCCATCAACTGTTTTTGCATACTCACACAAAGAAACATAACGGTGTGACATTCGTTAACAACCGATATAGAGAAATGAATGTATGTGAAATTGATGCTTTAATATTCGTTCCTAATAATTATCACTTACTAATATAAACATTACCTCCTAATATGACCAAATACAAGAAAGCATTCAGCGACAGTCTCAGCATGAACAAGCTGTTGATGAGAGTCAAGCATATCTTGATGCAGTGGGTGGTAGGGACCGTCGTGGAAGGATCTTCGGGCTAGGTTCATTTACGAACATATGTTATTCGCAGTCCTTTATGTCTAGTACAGTAGCATCTAGTAGACGACCGACAATGGAACAATACCATCAGCTTCAAAGTACAGTGCAGACATTGACAAGTTAGTTGCAATAGACAATGGAGTACATGCCTAAGCTCCAAAATGACATGGAGTAGTTGAAGGGAAGGATTAGCACCTCAGACCATTCGCGATCACCAGGATAATAGGATTGTTGTAGCCATTTCATTTGAATTACCAAAGACTTATTATGTACAATTTAATGTTTTTATTATCAATAAAGAAAATTTTAACTTTATATGATCAATTAACTTTCTATTTAAACAATTTAAATATATAAACAAATCAAAAAAATTATGTACAGATAATTCATAACTGTTGAAATTATGCATTAATCATAAGATTATGAAATAAAATTTATTGTCGTGATTTTTTTAAAAATTTAATATCTTTACCGACGAAATTTTATTTTTCGAATTTTATTTTTCGTTGGTACAATGCGTTATATTTTTTGAGGGTTTATCATAAACCATTGGCAAAATGTAAGATATTTACCGACAAACATTCAGTACCGTCAGTAAAAATATTGACGGATTATTCTTTCCGTCGGTAAATTTACCGACGATTAATGTTTTGATCGTCGGTAAATATACCGACAGATAGTGTAATCCGTCTGTATATTTACCAACGGTACTGAATGTTCGTCAGTAAATTTACCGACAGCCTCTTTAACGACGCCTTTATCTTTCAGTTAATTCTGTCGCTAAATTATTTTACCAACGAAATATGACCGTTTTCTGTTGGTAATTTCCGCCGCTAAACCACCTTTTCTCGTAGTGTCATGCTTTCTCTCTCTTTTTTTTCATTCTCTTGCTCTTTTCTTTTTCTGTTTTACCTTGTTTTATCTTTTCCCTCTTTTGCAATTATTTTTTCTGCTACTCTTGCCCTCACTCACTCTTTTCTTTTAACTCTCATTTTAAAGTCTTAACTGATCCTTATAGACTTGTTGAGGTGTTAATGGTATAAGAGTGATTGTTTTTATATATTATTATAAAGGAATATTACCTTTTGAATCTAACATGCATCACACACATATCGAATTTCGATAGCTCGCCCAAAAGAATGTAACCAGTATGCATAGCACCACATTGCATAAGACCTCATCATAATATCTTACAATGGAGAATGAAACCGAAACCTACTTATCTACCTTCACTTCTCTGCAATCACTCAACAATTGAAGTGTATATGGCTTAGGATGTTTTAAAGTAAGCAAATTTAGTTTCAAGACCATCATCTCACTAGCTATATTAATGCAACTGCTTCCATTTATGATCATACTATATGCCTTTTCTTGGATATGACAACAAGTATGGAAGATGTTTTCACGTTACACATCATCCTCTTCCTTCACTTGCATACTTAGTGCATACCTTATAACTAACTCTTCTCCCTTCACTGGATATTATTTCATGTCACTCTCAACATCATTTGGTTGCAAATCATCATCATATTCACTCTTAAACTCAATGCCTCCATTTTCCCTCAAAATCATTGTGGGTCGATCAAGACATTGAGAAGCAATATGTCCCCTGTCCAAACACTTAATATCTTTTTATAAAGTTTAGGAATCAGAATAATCTTTGTCCTTGCTGAAACTCACCTCGTTGCTCTTAGAATGCTTAAATTTAGGCTTGTTGTCACCATTGGAATTGTAGTCTACTTTCTCCACCTTTTTACTCTAATTTAATTTCCGTGAGGAAATGGAACTCACATTCTACCTAACTAACATGGAACCCTTTCTTTTGAGTTACTTCATTATTTTTATGGCCATATAAACCATGTCCTTAAGCTCTATTACTACAACTCAACGATATTATATACACCTCAGTTCAACCTATGTGTCATGGTTGCCACCCTATCCTCTTCTACATTCGCTCTAATCATGGAAATCTTCATCCCTTTATAGTAATCTTCAATATTTTTGCTGCCTTGACTGAGACCTTGCATTTTTCGATACAACTCTTTATAATAGTGATTTAGGAAGAACCTCTTTCTCATGATAGCCTCCATTTCTGCCTATGTACTAATATGTCTCTCTCAGTTCCTTATTCTAGCCAAAACAATCTGATCCTACCAAATAATAGCAAAATTGATGAATTTAACATCTGTAAGCTTAAACTTCTTCTCCTTAGAATAACTACGACAATCAAAAACCAACTCCACCTTCTTCCTTTACTCCATTTAAGCTTATAGGTCATAAGCATCACACCTCCCTTCAAACCTCCTACCACCTTTATTATTGTTGAATTTGGCTAATTAGTCATTATCATCAAAATCAACATCACTTCGGTTGTCATTATAGGACTCATTATAACCATGCCTTTCTTGCCTTCTAGTATTAAGGGCATCATGAACTTACGCTTTCTACAAATTTGCAATTTTGGCTTCTTGTTTATCCATTATATCCCTTATCTCACTAAACATTTTAGTAATACGCTCAAATTATTGTTAGCATTGCTTTGAGTTCTTTTTTTTTTTCTCCTTCCCCAAATACACATTTATCTTTGGAAGTCATGTTTATGAACTTGCAAGAAAATCATAAACTACCTCATCAACACTCCCTCACGTACTTTCCCTCAAATTAATCACTCAGCCCTTGTGTTTGAACTCTTGAATGACTTTTGTTGTAATAACTTCCTACCTTTGCCACTCAAACTACTAAGAAAATTTAATTTCAAGTGAACCAACTTATAATTATAAAGCAAACAAGCAAATTTTAGGATGAGTGTGGCACAAGGATAAAAAAAATGAAAATGGAGCAAAACAAATGTTTAAACTTGACAAGATAGTGACTTATCATGCTTAAGGAACAAAATATACATTTTGGATTGCACAAAAATTTGACGTCCTTAGATTTAAATGTTTTGGTATTATCGAAATTGAATAAATTATGATTTGCACCTGTTTTCTTTTTTTCTTTGCTTTTGTTTTTTACTACAAATCAAAACTTTAAGTAGAAAATAAATAGATAATACTAGAATAGCTTTCAAAATTCAAATAAACATTTCTAGCAACAAAAGGAACAAAGAGAACAAATAGACACTCGAAACACATTATGGGTGTGGAAAATGCAAAGAGACTTAAAACTTGAGAAAACAAAGAATTTCAAACAAGAAACGAACAAAAAATGAATATGACTAGAAAATGAAGAAAACACACTTATAGAAAATGCAAAGTCACAAATGAACATACATATTTTTATAAATGAAAAGGATTTAGAGGCTAAAGCTTTTAGACAAATTGTTGTGAACCCCAAATGGACAAAGCCTTGAAACCCATAATAAGTAAGAACATTTTTATAGAAGAAAGCCAAACTAGGTTATGAATAATGAAAATTCTGACTGAAGCTTATGTAAAAGCACGAACCAAAGTTAACAAAAGAAGATATAGACACCACACTCCAAAAATAAATAAGAAAGGGAGTGATAAGTCAAGAAGTTCTCTCTTAACTTTCATAAAATGTCAAGTATGATTCTTAAGTATAGTACCACGCCTATTTTGTGGCTCCCTTGCAATTCGTAGAAAAAGGGGGAACAATGAAGTTTGTTGCATGCCTAGTAATACTTAAAAACTCAAATAATACCTAGAAACTCAGATTAATCTAGACACTCAAATAAGTTTTACCTAGAAATTCAGATAAGAATGTCTAGAAACTCCAATTTGCTAAGAAATTTGTACAAGGCATCCAAAGTGCATTGCTCAAGATATTTATGACCTATTTGACTGTAAAAGAGGTACATTAAGTACTTGAAGCATATTAATGACATGCTGGCAACATTTTCTATCTTTCATATTTATTTTCTAACTTAAAATAACTTGTTTGGCCCAAATCTCTTGAATAAGTCCATTTAGCGCTTCCTTATTTGCTTAGCCTTTAATATTTTAATTAGACCATTTGCAATGTGTAATGAGTCTTTGGCAGCTTTTCTGCATCATCTCCTTAGTTCTCATATAAATTCAACTTAAATCATTTTTTCCATTTTTAATTATTTTTTGAATACGACATATTATTTAACTAAATATATTAACAATAAATATAAATAATTATCCTAAATTATATTACAGTAAGATAAATTAAAAGTCCTTAATTTATCATTAATTATTTAATTAAATACTTTATATTTATAGATTGATTGACATTTAGCGTCATATCATAATAACACAAATATTAAGAATCTTAAAATGATACTAATTAACTTTTTTGTATATGATTTTTCATACAATTTAATTATTTTATCATACAATATCTCAATAAGATATAAAGTATAAATTTAGTATTCACTTTATTTGAGTCAAATCATATTATTTCTTTACTATTAGTAATTAATTATTTTAATGATATTTGAAAACTAATTTTAAGTGTCATTTCACATTAGTTAAGAAATTTTTAAATCAATATTATTAAAGAATAGTAAAACATTCTCTTTAATTATATTAAGGTGATGAATTATATATTGACCACTCAACCATCTCCATGTATTTCTTGTCTAATAACTACCTTTTAAACTATCATAGTTAAGTAGTATTAGGACATGTCAATTCCTATACTAGATACTTGAAAAAATATTAATTTGAGCAACTACTTATATAATTATCACAATAATTATTCTTATAAATACACAAGTAATATTTTATATGAAATTCTCGTTTCAGGTTAGTTCAGTAAATTTGTTATTTTACAAAACCTACATGTTTATATAAATATCTTTATATTTTAGTCTATAAGAGAAACTAGTTAAAAGAAACATAATTTGTGTTAAATTTCCAACTTTAATAAAGCAATAATTATAAATGATTCATAACGAACATGTAAATGTAGTATGAATCTCTTAATTATGATCTTATTATACTTTTACTTTCTAACGTAAAATTTTCCAATAGACTTTATCTTACAAGTAAGATAATTAAACAAACATATATTATATAAATAAAAATGATATAAATATATAACATAATAATTGATTGAATGACATAAAGTAATATATAATCTATACTAATTTTATCGTTGTTTAACCTTTACTTATAAAATCTTGTTATTTAGAAATAAGCATCTTATGAATTGAAAATATTTAATTTTCGTATATCAAATTATTTTAATAAAAATTATCAAATGATTGATTATCTTTGGAATTATATATAAGTGTTATCACCTAATTTTAATAGAAACTTATATAAAAATAATTAAAAATAATAATAATAATACTTTGAAGATTTTAATAGTATAAAATATTTTTTAATTTAGATAAAAATATTTTTAATAAATGAGTAAAATTACAAAGAATATGAGGCAAATATTTGGGCTTTCAAAGCCAGCCATGTTTCTAAAAGCGGGCCCAATGATTCAGAGGGAGTAGACAAGGTATTGGCCCCAAAGAAATTACAGCTTTTGGGGTAAACGGCTTTCCCAATTTCTGCAATCAGAGGAAGCCACATCAGACCCAATTTCAAAACGACTTTGAAAAAGCAATAACCCTTTTTCATCTTTCACCTAAATATAAACAAAAAGTTGGCGTCGTCCCTGACAATGAGGAACAATTTCTATTTCTTCAAAATATCTTGATAGGTCCGAAGTCCCAGTCTTTTCACTCGTTTTACAGTTAAAGAGTTTGCTTTCCTTTTAAGCCAACATCCTATCTCTATCTATCTCTCTAACAACAAGCCCACCAAACCCATTCACATTTCTTCCACGTTTCTCAGATCAAATCCGCTTTCCTCTCACCCGTCACACAAACGCAAGATCCAAGAGCTGAAGAAGCTTAACAAAACAAGAAGATGTGCTGCGGATGTAGGATTTGTATGCTGTGCGTATGCCTCATAGCGGTGGTGATATTGATCGGATTGTTGTTCGGGTTTGGGGTGTTCAATCATGGGTTTCACAAATTGAAGGACACCATTCATGTAAGTGATCATCCATCTTCATACTACTACAACATCAATGCCAATGGGTGATCCTTCTTCTCTGCCGATGGAGCTCCTCCTCCCCACCCCAATTTTAATTCACTTCCGCAGCTCTTTGTTCCAAGTTGGTTTATTCTTGTGTTGCATTGTTTGGGTTTGTAGTTGATGGTGATGTTATGATTCTTGTTATTGGGATTTCACATATTGATTCTGTGTTCTATACGTATTCCGCTTTGACGAGCGTGTGATTCATTCGTTTTTCTCCAAACAAAGCTTAGGCGGAAATTTCTCCCGTCGCCCCAACTCAAATCATCATCCCAACTTTTTTTATTTCTTCATAAAGCATTAGCATGCATCCCATGTTTGACACCGGAAAATAAAAGCTATGGTTCATAAGAATTTCCACTTTGACAATATTTTTATCAAATAATTATCTAATTTTGAAATCTTTTTATTTTAAATTTTGATTTAATTATAAAATAAATTGAATGATTTATATTTTTATTATTAATTAAATGAACATCTTTAATTGCACACTGTAATGTCAACTATATATGTTCTAAGATATAACAACTTGCCAAGAAGCCTTTGATAAGTAGTTATATTAGATAGAGGAATTCCTTGGTTTTTTGTCAACTTGGAGTTACCAAACATAGGCGTCCAAGTTGGCTTATAATCCAAGAAAATGAAGTAAATCCAAAGTATATTTAAATTGATCTAAGAATTAGGAAGTTTAACCACCACAATGTCAATTGATCTATATGTAGAGAAAAGACCAATAAAACTAACATTATGATTAGGTCAACTATCCAAATAGCTTTAGTAGGAGAAACAAAATCCTTAAAAGAACACATAACTATAGCCTCACAAGAAAACTTGGTAGTTGTAAAAGAATATTATGATTTATAATAACACATCCTCTCACTGCACCGATTATAATGTCAGTAGAATCCATTTCTCAATGAAAAATAACCTTTACACTGCCTTCGCCATATGCTTTATGACCAGGTCAATGGCCATGTTTTTTGCAACATTTGTCCACTGTATGGCCAATAGGACCACGATAAGAACATATAGTGCATTTGTTACTAAAACGCCTATAATAACCAGTATAGTGACCATACCCAAATCTTTGACAGGCCATATTGTAATTACTTATATTTCATAACACTCTAAAAGCATTAAAAAGAATCTTTTAAAGAAATAACCTTTCCCATAGTGGCATAGAGAATAATAAATTCAATAACCGTTTGACTATTAATTCCTAGATGCCTTTCATACTGCAAGGCTTTAGCAAAAACTTTATTTAAATAAGGCAAACGATCAATCAATAAAATTTAGGAATTTATCATAGGAAAATTATCGTTTAATTAATTTTAATTCTAAAAACAACTTTTTTTTTAAATTTAAATTCATGAATCAATCTAATTATTAATTTTAATCATATTAAAATAATTGATTTAATTTTAAAATTATTTTTTATTTTAAAATAATTTAAAATTTTTATTTGGTATCAATTTTAATTTATTCAAATTTAGAATGCATAATTCTATACTTGAAAAATGATTTTATTAGGTTTACATATTCCTAAACAAGCCTTACTCTTAGTTTAGGGTACACTGACCTTACAATCAAATAAGACAGATACTAATCTAGTGTCCAAACCATTTAAATCTTACGTCAAACACTGCATTCTAACCTTAGGGTAATTTTGTCCATGCGTTCAAAAAATCTATTTCTTCCTCAAAGGACAAACTTAATTTGTCTTAACCCTAGATGCCACTCTCCTACCATAAACACTTTATCAGTTGTTGCCACTGCTTGACCAATCGTGTCGACGATTAGTCGTGAAGCCACATCCTTCCAATGCTATCAACTATGGAAGCCTCACATAGCTGCTTAGCCCCATCATCTTCTTTTGTCTGCCGTCATTACTCCAGGTGTTACAGCTTTTACTTACGCCTACATCAGCCTTTTTCATCGGGCACCTCGACAACTACTTCTTTAATGTCATCTATCCTCGCTGCCAGTCACCTGCATCTCTCGCACCCCCACGTTCGTAACTTTCAGTTGCCATATAACTCTCTAATATCACTAGCTTATTCAGTCGTAGCTGCTTCTTACCTGATTTGTTGAGTCAATACTATTCGAGAATAATATATTCTTCCTAATTATTTTATGGCATATTGTTTACTTAACTATTTTTATATAGTTTATATCATATCCAGTGACTACCTACTGAGCTATACTTAACTAGAATAGATCATAAATGTTATCAAAACATAACAATTACTATATGAGATCCTTCGAGAATCTGAAGTCAAATAATTACTTATTCAATATTTACAATTAGAATTTTCATATATATACAATTGATGTTTCAAATGAAATTCTCTTATGATGTCAGTTCAATGAACTTGTTCTTTAACAAGCACTCACATGATTAGTCTACAAGATCAACTATTTCCTTAAAAAAAAAAACATAACAGGTGCTAATCTTTTTATATTATGGTAATGTCCAATATCAATAAAATAATAATAAGAAACAATTTAGAGATAATACATAAATGTAATATAAACCTTATAATTATGATCTCTTCGTAATTTCATTTACAATATATATTTATCCTATGGATTTTATCATATATATCTAAATATGTATAAGATAAAGAATGTCTTTAAATAATTATGTTACTAAACTATAAGCAACCAATTGACTGTAGGGTAAGTAATCATTATCAACTAGACATAACATTGGTCACCGTTACTCAGCAATTGTAGTTAGATATTCCTCCCTCCAAACCCACCATTGCAAAAAGAGCATAGTTAGATATTCCTCCCTCCAAACCCACCATTGCAAAAAGAGCATAATCCTTTAGCTAATCATTTGAATTTTTTCCTTTTTCTTCTTCTTCTCCAAATCGCCCAACCTAATTAAACTTGATAAAAGATGAGGAATCCATTGTGTTTGTTACTTTTCCTATTTTCTTTAGATAAGAAAGATATAGAAATAACTACAACAATAGTAATGATTGTTGACGAATACCCGCTATGAGCTTTATATGTATTATGCAACCATCCCAAATCTCAAAATTTTCAACATGAATATAAAATGCATAAAGATTATCAATGAAATTATATATTTTATATAATTATAAAAGATATGTCAAACAAGGAGACCTAATGCATGTAAAAGTTTTGGCATTCCTTTTGTGCTTAAAAATATTTTGTAGTCAATATTGATAGTTATTAATAATTTATTAGTTGATTTTTGTGGTCAAAATAAAAATATTTACTTTTTAGGTCGTGGTTTAAATGATAAGAAAAGATTTTATACGAGTTTTTACATAATAAAGTCCTTGATCTTACGCTATATAATTTTTTGAATTCTATAAATCTTATCTCAACCAATAACTTAATTTGAAGTTATTTTCATTCTTAAACAACTTAATTAGAGCATGGTAAACATGGTGAAATAAAGAGATGAAGATGAGTAATTTATTCTTAATTTTTGTCTTTTTAAAATTAGTTACCGATTTGAATTTTAATTTGCATTACAATCAAACATACTTTTGGGCAAGTTAACAAAAAGTTTTCTCTCTTTAATCTCCCTCTACAACCCGATACCCTAAAGATGGGAGCTCTGTGTAACATCTCATCCCCATACTAAGGGTTAGAACCTAGATTTCAATAATAGAGAGAATAGCAATGTGACAGTTAGAAAATTTGCATTTCATGCTCAGCAGAATGTCAGCATACATGCATGTGAATTTGAATCTTCACACACATGAAAATAATTGTACATGCACTCATTGACATTTCGGGTATATTGAATAGTAATGGGATAGATTGAGGATTG
>JAOQMP010000210.1:46775493-46798285 GCA_027563575.1 Erythroxylum pedicellare
TTTAGATAGTGGAGTAGAAAGTTATGATCTTTATAAGGGGAAGATGTTCAGGAGCATAGATGTATCGTCTGTAAAGATGCATCGTCTATAAAGATGTATCGTCTATAAAGACGTATCGTCTGTGATGATGTTACATCGTCTGTAATGACATTATATCGTCTGTAAAGATGCATCATCTGTAAAGATGTATCGTCTGTAATGAAGTCACATTGCCTACGATGACATCATATTATCTTAAGAGTTGCATCGTATTAAGTTGACTTTTTTCCATCTTAAGTTGACTTTGATTAGTCTTAAGAGTTACATCGTCTTAAGTTGACCTTGCTTCGTCTTAAGTTGACTTTTGCTTCATCTGCTTATTACTTCATCTGCTTTTAGCTTCGTTTGCTTAATGCGTCGTTTGCTTTTTGGCATCGCCTGTTTATTGCTTCGTCTGCCTTTTAGCTTCGTCTGCTTATTGCTTCGTCTACTTTTTGCTGCGTCTGCTTTATGCTTCGTATGCTTTCTGCTTATGTGACCAAAACTTCTTCTTTTGTATACTATTCATCTGTTGCTATCGTCTGGTCTATTTTTGACCTTACAAGTGATAGAATTTGTCTCCAATGTCTTCATGAAAGTTATAGACCTATAAGTCCTCTTTCAAAACATCTAATAATGATCTTGATTCGAGACCTATAGTGAAAATTATACTAGTTGCACCAAAAGAAAAAAGTTCAATATGGTTGAGGACAGAACCAAATTGAATGATTTTGGTGTCAATGGAGACATAACACATAGGGGAATATGTTTTTACAAGAAAGTGAGTAAGAGGTTATGACTTGTGATTGCAGTAGAATTACTGAGTTTTAAACTTAAGTGTAAATTATACTTAAGTGAGTTCTAATAAAGGGAAGTGGATAAGTGGATAACAAATGGGCAGGTGTCCTAGCTAAAGTTAAGATTTTTATTACCTTGAAAGACAAGTTGCTGTGCTTGTCTTTATCTTTTCTTGAAACTTCTTTCTTTAAAGTTCCTCCAACCTAGAGCTTTTTATCAAATATTCACTGAAGGTAAACCTTGTTTTTCTCTGTTTGTTATCACTTCCACTCTGATATTTCTTTCTTTTATTCTAAAAAAAAACGAACCTCCCTTTCAACTTTCAAGTTGATGTACGTGGGTGCTTAAGAGATTAAGGTTACGTAATTTTACAGAGATTGAAGCTTCAAACAAGTAAGCTTGTTATGCTTATATAGTTTTGCATGAAATAATGCATGCATCGTTAGTTCACTGTTAAATGGTTAAGAACAGTGATATTCTTATTTTCTGAAAAATCAGTAAAGAGATTTAGTGTGCCATACATGGTGATTTTCTTTGGATTGATGACTGAAATATTATAGGATAGTGTTAAACCAATTTTGGAGTTGAAAGATCAATGAAAGTGTTTAATGGTGTGAAAGAACAATTAAAGTGATAGTTAGAGGAAATATTAAGTTTGAAGCAGAAAGTTGATAGTGATATACACATAGTTATATACTTTGTTTTCCTCATCACTAGTCATATATGTGATTTTATTGGTAAATTAGTGAATGAGCTATTGATATCAAAGTACCTCAATCCATATCAAAGTACCAAAGGATTGAGGTTGTAGTTCAAAGAACTGATGAGTGATTAAGTTATGAAATGAGAATGTGCATAAGATATGAAGTTCGTTAAAGTACCCGGGATTGTCATTGAGCATGCATTGTACATAGTCCATTTATACATTTATGCATAAATAAATGCTTATACGTGTGTAATTATTAATGAGTGTGCAATGTATGTCTTGCATAAATGGATTGTGCAGATTAAGTGTCCGCATTCAGGCGTTCCCAGAATTTGGAAGCAAATGCTAATCTGGAGTGTACTGTGAGTAGACCGAGATGGTCTCACTTTATTGTTTGCTTTGTTTCAATTTTGTATTAATTGATTACTGAATGTGATTTAGTATGTTGGTTTCCGGACAGGAGGTCCGATGATTATGATGTTTGATTTGGATATTGAAGTGCTACTTGAATGTGAATGGGATGAACTATGTGTACTCGATGTGATTGTTAAATGTGTTCTGAATGCACATTTGCATATGAATGAAAGTGTAAATTCTCAACTCTAATGTTGAATGCCGGACTAAGGTCTGATGATATGGGAAGGTGATTGAATGAGATTATGCAAATGTGAGCGATGCATTCCATCTCATGAATGCGTGAAATATGATGGCAGTTGTGACCAGAGTAGCCACCGAAAGTGAAAAAGAGCTTAAAACTCAGAAAGTAAAAATGAGTCTCGAGCTCCAAAGTGATTAAGAGCCTAAGGCTCACTATATATAATGAGCCCTATATCCCCCAAGCGGATAAGGAACAGTTAGTAATGAATCCAGTATCCAATGGATACGGGACAATTTAGGCACTCGATCACAACAAATTAACAAATAGAAAGTGAATCTCATGTACATTGCATATGCATAATATGAATAATTAAGTGAATTGAATGTGAAATGTGCAATAATGTGATTTATGTGACTGGGTGAGCCATCAATGACGGTCACTCATTGAGTCCACAAAACTCACCCAAAATTTGTAATTATTTTTCAGGATCGGAAGAATACCCCGTTAGGCTAATGGGAGTATACCTACAATATAAAAGTGAAGAATAGAGGTTGAGATCAGTTTACGTCTGCATTGCATTTCTTCATTTTTGTATTAAATTGCTTATTCCGCAACTTTTTGTATAAATTTGTATTTCAAAATGGCTAAAGTGTTTTGTATTTATGAAAGGATCCAAATGGCTATTGAAAATACTGTTGACTGTATTGTGTTGATTGAAATTGTTTATGAATGAAAGTGGGCCCTATGTGATGATTGACTTTCGCATAATATGTTTGATTGTGGTTTCAAAAAAAAGTTTATACCGAGTTTTTGAATGACTGAGTGTCTTAGCACGCCACCCTCGCAAGGCACGAGCTTAGACATCACCTATCGATGTCAGATTCGGGTCTTATGGGAGTGGGGTGCTACACTCTGTCCCTTAGGCTTGTTCATCCTCATCCAACACTCTGATATCCATGGTCAACCATATCCTCCTTTTTTGTTCATTCCCTCATATCATCAAATCCAAATCCCCTATAATCACCTCCTCTTAAATGCCTTCCTTCTTTCCTTTTCTCCCTTACCTCTAAGTCAACTAGATAGCGACATTTAGATCCTTCAATTTCCTTTGTATTCCCACCGTTGAATAGTTACCATATTTGGTAACAAAAAATTGAAAATATCTTCATAGCTTTGATCAACTTTCCTTATAATACTGATAATTATGTAAAACCTTAAAGCTCCAACCTTTTATACAGAATCCCAATTGATTTTTCCTTATTACCTTCTCGAAACCTTGCTCTTCACCCTACCTTTAAGCCAGCTAAGAAGGGCTCTTTTTCCTCCTTTGAATTTAAGAAAAGTTGGAATCAGGTGATTGCTTTTGATGAAGACCCAATACTCCATATCTATCCTCTCACAGAAGAAAAGGGTAGAGTCATTATCCGTCCTGGATTGGAAGTTCTCCAAAAAGGAGCAAGAACCTAGGAAGCTTCATTAGTGGGCATCTCCTTAGAGATGAGACCTCTATTTCCAGCACTGCAAAAATGGGTAAACAATTTATGGAAGAACAAAGTCTTAGTAGCTAATAAAAATTTAGCTTTATTTACCTTTCCCTCTAAGGTTCATATACTCAAAGTTCTAAAGGAAGGCCCCTGACATGTGATAAATCTACCATTGTTTCTTCAAAGCTAGAAACTTAGCTTTCATGATGAAACAGAAGAATGCAAGTCAGTTCCTTTATGGATTAACTTGTAAAATTTTCCCTTGGAATACTGGACTACCATGGGACTGATAGGAAGCTATTTGCGGCAACTTTATATATGGATGAAAAATATAGCAAAAAAAATAGACTAGGTTATACTCGTTTATGTATTAATATGGATATCTCTAAAAGTTTACCATATTAAATACATGTTATGAGAATAAGCTTAAATGGGACAGTATATGAAGACAATGTAACAATGGACTACCACAAGAAGCCTTTACTAAAACTATAGGGTAAGATGTGGAAGCTAACTGGAAAATTATTTGAGAAAGGGGATTATATGGAATTAATGAGACTAGAGTAGGGGGATAAAGAATAAAATGAAGAGATGAACTAAAGTCAGGAGGTAACTCTAGAGGTTTTAGCTCAAATTTACTTCAAATAAGCGACATAAGCCTAAGGAGAAATTAGAAACAACCATCACTAGTGAAGATCCAATAAAGGATAAGATGGTCCCCTGACATGGAGAATAGTTAGATACTAAATAGATGGAAAGGGTGGCAAGTTCCTCCCCTTCAACCTTAAGTCATATTAGGGAAAGGAACTCGAGAAACTATTCACCAATGTTAAAAGGATAAAAGAAAATAGGAGTAGAGGTAAGGGCTCTAAAGGCATTTCATTATATTTATTATAATTTGGAATGTTAGGGTTCTTAATTGCCCTAAAAAAACTTTTGGCTCTAAAAGATTTTATAACTAAGGAAAACCCTTGGATTTTTACACCACTAGAAACAAAAATAAAATATGAGAATCTCATGTTTCAAAATAAAGTAGGACATAAGTGGAGTTTCATCTTAAAGCAACAAGCTCATGCATATGGTAAAATTATAATTGGATTTGATCTAACCAATATTGATGTTGAGGTACTGGAAATATAGATGCAAGTTATCTATATAAGGTGACATTTTATTGAGGAGAATATGTCCATCCTTGCCTCTATAGTTATGGATTCAACCATGCTTTTTAGAAGAAGGATCTTTTGGGGAGTTTGTTGAGTTTTTAGAGATGAGTGGTAGGACCTTGGTTAATTATAAGTGACTTCAATTCCATCCTTTATAGAGCAGAAGCTAAAGGGTGCTTTTCATTGAGAAATTACTCTCTAAATTTTAAGGAATTTGTTAATCTATTAGGAGTCTTAGACCTTAAGGCGTATGGGTGCATCTTCTCCTAGAGCAACAAGTAAACTAATGGATGGTCCCTAAAAAGACAGCTAGATTAAGCTATGATCAATTAGACATGGTTACAACAATTTCTAGAAAACAGGGTCTCCTTATTAGATCATATGTTCTCTGACCATACCCTAATTAAAGTGTGTGGTTTGTTCTTAAAGGAGAAAAGAAGCTTCCTTTTAGGTTTAACAACCTGGATACTTTATGGAAAGGTGTAGAGGCAAATGTCAAGGAAACATTCTAATACAAATGCGTATAGAAGCTTATGATAATCAAGGAAGGATTGAAGTCTGGTGTTCTTGGATACCTTAAGGAAAGGTGTGGAGGCAAATGTCAAGGAAACATTCCAATAAGGGTGAATATAAAAGCTTAAGATAATTAAGGAAGTATTGAAGTCTCTCAAGAAGTCGATAGGAGAGAGTACCTCTCAAGCTATTACCATATCCAAAGACAAGCTCTCTCATGTTCATATTATCATGTTTTCTAAACCTGGAGATAGTTCTCTCTTAACTTTGGAGAAGACTGCATTAAAAGATTACTTGCAAACTTTAAATAGTCGTGCCGGTTTAATGAAGTAGAGGGCTAGGATTAGGCGGGAAGGAGATAAAAGCATTCAATTTTTCTTCAACTCCTTAATTGCTACGAGGAATTCTAACTCATTAAATGCTATCACCATATAAGATGAGATAATGATATGCAAATATGAAAACTATTGAAAGAGCCTGAGATGTATTTCAAGGAATTCTAATTGCTCTCAAAAGAAAACATTACATAACTCCTGAAATCAGTTACTAAGAACAAATTATCTAATATGGAGGTGAAATCAATAATCAGGAATGCTGAGGATTTTGAAATAGAAAAGGTGGTCTTTCAATTGAACCCTAGAAAGGCACTAGGGCCAGATGGATTTAATGGTCTTTTTTTTATAAGGCTTGGCCTGAGATAGGACCAATGGTAGCAGAAGTTGTCAAAGAATTCTTTTGAAAGAAATCAATAAAACTTATCTATGTCTTATCCCTATACTAAATAACCCCACTTTGAGTATTACCTACTTCAATTTCCTCTACAAAGTGATTGCAAAAATTATTGCTAACAGACTAAAACTGGTTCTGGGATCCTTGGTTACTGATAACTAAAGTGCTTTTATGCAAGGTAGGCAAACAGGAAATAACATCTCCATAATGCAATAACTTTTGAGAAGTTATTTAAGGAGGAATTTTCCAAGGAATTGTTCCTTCTAAATTGACTTCAAAAAGGCATTGGATAGGAATGGAATTTAATACTAAAACTCCTTGAAATGATGGGCTTCCTAATAGGTTCACTAAATGGATTAAAGCCTTACTTCTCCAGCTTATGCTATTATGGTTAGTAAAACTCTAACAAGTGTTTTCCATAAAGAAAGGGGGCTTAAATAGGGGGATCCCTTGTCACCTTATCTCTTCATATTATATATGGAAGCTCTAACTTCTTTATTAAATTACAATATTAGTAGGGAAGACATTTTAAATATAATAACAAATGATTTATTTTTATTCTTTGAAGTTGATTATGACTTAGTTGATCTCCTAATGTCTAATTTGAATCAATTCAGTTCCATGTTTAGATTGACTATCAACTATACTAAAAGCCATTTTGTTTTAACTGATGTAAGGGAATTATAGTTAGCGGGCTAATTTGTAATTCTACACTCCTTTTATTAATTAAAATTTTCTTTAATATCTAAGAAAACATGTTATTGTTGTTCTATTTGTTTTATCTGAGGTTAGGGCAAGATTTTAGATTTCATATCGTACCGACCAAAAAACGGTATGAATTCTGGTTACTTGGTACCGATGTTTGGTACCGTCAATTTTGCTTGGTACCAGCCAGTACCCGTCGATATTTGAAATACTGGCTAAATACTGACCAGTATTATAAAATTTTAAAAATTGAGGGACTTATTTGTAAAAATAAAAATATAAATACCCCTCCTTCCTTTCGAGAGCCGCCTCTCAGTCTCTCTCACTCCTCTTTGCTCCACTCCCTAGTTGATGTGCCACTATGCCCAGCTAAGCCTTAGCGTCGTACTTGTCGACCACCATTGCCCCAAGAGTTGTCGACCACCACCTGCCATCACACCACACGAGTCACCGGTCATGCCCTCTATCTCTCTAACATTAAAAGCCACACGAGAGCATTAGGTTCATAACATTAAAAGCCAAGAAAAGCATCTTGAAACCCCACTTGCAAAGACACAAAAGGCTAAAACTTTGCTTAAAAAATTTTGATCACAAACCATTTTGCACTTTGGAGACAACATTTTTGAAGAACCCAGAAACAAAGCCATTATTAGAATGAGACTTATCGATCTGTTTAGGCGGCAGTTGAACTGGAGGCAGGGAAACCACTTTATTTGGTGAGTTGAAAAGGGGTTGTTGGTCTACAGACTTAGGAGTGGAAGCATAAGTCTTGAAGACCATGCATAGACCCATTTTGGCAAATCATGGGGGTGGGGTAGAATGGCCTTTATTGATTGACATTATCGCTGTTAGTAGAGCAAATGAGAAGGAAAATCAAGGATTTAGCTTTAGTTTCGAAAGAGAAACAATAAAGACTTACAAAGAAGCTGAAATAATGTTGTTAGAGAGATTTGGGGGAGAGAGAGAGAGAAGTTACAAAGAAGCTACACTATTTTTCATTGATTATTTTAATAGAAATTAAAAAATTAGATTTTTTGTGATTTTTGTTGGAAGGTAATAAATTTGGACTATATTATAAAATTTTTTAAAGATTATTTCATAAATTAAAAAAATTACTCTCAACGGTATTTAAAATTAACCGATATCAATACAATACCGTATCAAAATTAAATCTGGTATCAATTTCGGTACAATATTTATAACATTGGATTAAGGCATCTAGTTGAGGATTGATTTGTAATTCCACACTCTTTTTATTAATTAAATTCTTCTTTAATATCTACAAAAACAAAATTTAAATTTAATTTCAATACAAATGAGAGGGAGAGTTGGTGTAGTAAAAAGTTTATCGTTATCAGTCGTCTTTTAAGGCTGAAGCTCATAGTGAGTGAATGTAAAAAGAGTCCTAGCTGATATGGAGTTTCGATGTAAAAGGAACAAATAATGGAAAGACCAAAACTATAGTAACAGCCCACCAAGTTACCGACTTTATCTAAAAACTTACGCCGTCTGGTCAACATCATCGACAAAAACCCCTTCTTCTCTTGCAAGAAACCGAAAAGATCAGTTTACAATCACAACCCAGAGACTGTAACTGGCAGAGATCTATTCCCAGAGAGAGAGAGACAGAGAGGAAAGGAAACATGAAAATTACCGTAATGACAGCTGACGAACAGATCATATCTCTGGATGTGGATCCTCATGAATCTGTACGTATTCTACCCTCTCACTCGTTTTATCCCGCATGTATGTATTCTGTTTTTTTAGGTTTGTATTTGTCTGTATATGCTGACCAACATTGATGATTTGCTGTATTGGGATTGGTAATTCAATTGTAGGTTGAAAATGTAAAGGCTCTACTCGAAGTGGAGGTGGGTTTTCTCTCTTTTTGTATTTAGTTGAACTTTTCCTATTTTTCGCTGGTCGTAATTGCTTTTGCAAGAAAGTATATTCAAAAGGGAAGGAGGAAAAAAGTTGAGATTTTTAATGATTCAGTTTTTTATTTACTTAATGACATTGTTGAGTACAGGGTTTGTTCAAGAATCGAGTTAAAAGGATATTAGATTCCAGAGTATTACATTGTCATGTCTGACTACTAAGCTCGCGGTGCCGGTTCTTTTAGTCTAATCTTTGTTTTAGTATTGACGAGCAGACACAAGTGCCGCTTCAACAACAGCAGCTGCTGTACAATGGGAAGGAGATGAGAAATAATGACAAATTAAGTGCACTGGGCGTTAAGGATGAGGATTTGGTTATGATGGTTTCCAATGTTCCTGGATCTAGGTACAATCTATAACTGACCTATTAATCACTTAGTCACTTCCATCTCCTCAGTGGAATATCCTAATTTCAGTCGATGTCTAGCTGGTTGTGTCCAAACATTAATATTCTTGCTTAAAATTTTTGGTTGGATGGACATTGTAATTTTACCAGAATACCACACTATTTTAAAATTGAAGATGGAACAGAGCAATACAAGGTCTGAACTATCCATAACATAGTTTCTCAATAATATGTAATTCAAATATTTTGATTTGTCAGAGCATAACTTGAGTTGAACAGTGGCAAATAATCTAGTGGCACCAAATATTTGGTAAAACAGGTCTGATTTTTTCCCTGATGTCATTATATTTGGTCTTGAGGCTACTTATTGTTGATTGATCTGTTGTCAAATCATAGTTAAAGACTAAGCCCTTGTAATTTTTTGGGAGTTGGGTGGTTGAATGGTTTATACAAATAAAAAGGAAGATGTTGATATGCACAGCAATGAAAATTCAAGTTATGCAGCTGAACTTTTGTGGATTCATAGAAGTGTTCCATATATGCTGTATAGTGTATAGGATAACCTTAATTATCAAAAAGTTTCCAACAGTTGATCTTTTGCTGACTTGTGGCTATTCTGTTAGAAATTCTTATAGTTCTGACATTTAAAATCATTGCTGGACTCCATAAAGTTTTTCTCAGCACATTTTTTCGATAGAATATATATGCATCATGACATCCTTTGCCTCAACTAAAGAATAGAATGGAATTTATTTCAGTGCACCTGCTAATGATTTGGGGTTGAAGCCTGATGGTTCTGCTGTGAATCCTGGAGCTTTGCAGCAACACTTTCGGAATGATTCTAATATGATGGCACAATTATTCCAGGTAAGATCAGTGGTCAATTTAGACAAAGTTCCTTGGTCTCCCTCTTTAAATTGTAAATGGAGCATACGAACATTCCATTAGTGCTTTTCTATTCTGTTGGGAAAGATTCTGCTAGTCATTTGACTAAGTTATTTTTGTACTATCGGAATGGATATGGCTTCTAACATTTCTTATTTCTTTGCTGCTTGGTCTGTCAGCATTGGATGCTTATAAAATATAAAAAGTATTGGTTTAAGTTATCTTTTATTGTTGTGTTTTCACCTTTTTATTCTGTGGGGAGAGATATCTTAATCAATATTTCAGTGTCAACTCTTAAAACACACGATCAAATTACCGTTTCTTTTTTATATTGGTTCAGTTATTTACATGGGATTTTTTCATACTGTTGGTTTACATTTGAACTCACAGACTGATCCGGAACTTGCACAAGCTATTCTTGGAAATGATCTCAACAAACTGCAGAATGTTTTGAGGCAGCGGCACGAACAGAGAGCTGTATTACAACGGCAACAAGTGGAAGAACTTGTGAGTGATTAACTATTATTAGTAGTCAATCACCTAGTTTCATAAGCTCGAATTTATCATGCCAATCTGTATAGTCAGTCCACTAATGTTTTTCATGTTGGGTTGCATCTGACGATGATTCGAGGTAGTTCAGTGCATTTAACTGACAAGTATCAAATTTCTATCCTTTTACTTAGTTCAGTATGTTTTATTTGAATTAACACATTAAAGGATGTTATATTAGTTGTGATTGGTGATCTGAGAACCTGATTTGCTTCTTTTTTTGTACCATGGTGCATTATAGGCTCTTCTGGCTGCAGATCCTTTTGATATCGAGGCACAAAAGAAAATTGAAGCTGCCATTCGGCAGGTATTGGTTGGCAACAAGTAGTGTTCCTTTCTTTCTTATAAGCATTTTTATCACCGTTCTTGCTCTCTGCATTCTTTATAAAATCATTGAATTGCATCAGTCCTTGAAAATTCTTTCCTTTCTAAAGATGGAATGAGGATGATACATGAGAGGTTTCAAATTGTCACATTAAGACATGATGCATGTGCCGATGTCTCTGGTTCATCGTCCCACGCTTGTTAACGAAGTGTAATGCTGCTCTTTTAACTTGTATGCACTTTTTTGTTGATCATATTATCTCCAATAACATGGTTCCAGAAATGATATTTCCCTGAGATGCTGCATCCGTTCATTTCAGTGGTCATCCTATTGCATTTCTTTTTACATCTTACAAACTGATACGAATGCAGAAAGGAATTGATGAGAATTGGGCAGCAGCCTTAGAGTATAATCCTGAAGGTTTTGCTAGGGTGGTATGTATTCCTTCTTGGCCTGATGTGCCGAAAAATGTTCAACAGTGCAAGTGCACTGGCCATGTTTTTATGTGAAATTTTTTATGCAACTTCTCAGGTTATGCTGTATGTTGACATGGAGGTCAATGGCGTCCCATTAAAGGTAGAGACAAGATGAAAGCTTTCAGAATGCAACCGTGATAACTATATTGCGTTTCCAACAGAATCCTAGGGTTATTTGTGTCACCCTTATTATTCTTTTCATGTATTATTCTTCAGTATATCTGTTATCTTCGATGTGTTGTTCTATTATTCTTTATATCTGTTCTCACTTATATACTCAATATATATGAGTTCGTTTATATTGATTTTAAATTTGACTGAGGCAGAAACTTGTATGCATAACCTATTTTCTTCCAGGCTTTTGTTGATAGTGGAGCTCAGTCTACTATAATATCAAAAAGTTGTGCTGAGCGGTGTGGGTAAGTACTGTTCAATATATATTTAGCCCTTTCTGGAGTTTCCGGCTATCTGTATTCACGGTTTGGAGGATACTTAAATATTTCGGTCACTAATGCTGCTTTATACAAACACCCAAAAACCTCCTTTATGTTGATCATATGTAATATATCATGTCCACATAAAGCTACATTTTCAGTTGTACAGCAAGATCTATGAGTGTATTATATAAGTTGTTATCCCTTCTAAATTACCTATTGAATTTGTCGCACCAATATGAACTGTATGTTGAATTACTTTCCTCTGAAGTTCTGATAAGCTCTATTTACTAACATTGTCGTAAGAGCATGTTTGTTATAGAATACCAAATTTCTTTTTTGTTGGTATGATACAGAATGTTGATACTTCCTTTTATTTTGGATTCTGCAGATTGTTGAGACTTTTAGATCAGCGTTATAAGGGAATTGCTCATGGAGTAGGTCAATCAGAGATATTGGGGCGTATTCATGTAGCATCAATCAAGGTTGGATGTTCATTTGCCTTTTTAGTGAGATTTTTGGTGTTTATGCATCTCTGAATGTATTCATCTGCTTGAGGTTCATAAAATTAGGTCACATGTTTTGTCCTTTTGTTCGTGCTTGTAGGTAAACACCGGAGGGTGGCCCTTATCTCCATTTGGGAAATTTATTTAGTTTTGACCATATACTTTCTATACCCCTTTTAACATGACTTCTTGCATTCTGTGCTTCTTCACTGTTCTTTCTCTTGCTTATTGGTATAATTGTATTTTGGAATTGGAATCATCAAATTGCTTATTCGTAATTTCAGTCTTACCTATAGTTTTCTATGACTATGAATAGCATGTAATTCTTGCTGTTTGAATGATAGAGGAGTTTGATGAATTTATATTCTCATTGATCCTTTTACTTGTGTAGATTGGCAGCATATTTTATCCTTGCTCCTTCTTGGTGCTAGATTCTCCAAATATGGAATTCCTTTTTGGGCTTGATATGCTTCGCAAGCACCAGGTAGTATTCTTACATGTCCTTACTAATAATCTTCCTTAATGTTCCTTGTATTGATAAATTTAACTCGAGCTAATTTCTGCAGTGCATTATTGATTTAAAGGAGAATGTTTTAAGAGTTGGTGGTGGGGAAGTTTCTGTACCCTTTCTGCATGGTTGGCCTTCTAACTATCAGATTTCTTGAGGTCACATAATGATGGCTTGCTTGACTTGCTTTGTTTATTGAGATGCTGCATGTTGGTGTTCATTGTTTTCTTTTCAGAAAAAGACATCCCATCTCGTTTTTTGGACGAAGATCGGTACTCCAAAGAAGCATCCAGCTCGGCAAATCCAGTAAGTTTGATCTTTATGGTTCATGCTTTACCAAAAACACTAATCCTTGTTATTTGGGCATCTAATTATTTTGTATTCAGGCATTTGAAATGCTATTTTTGTTATTGGATGAGTTGACTTCTGTACTTGTGTGAGGAATTTCTTGGGATTCTTCATTTAACTTCTTCAATAAAAAGGTTTTAATCTGCTTACATGCGAACTCACAAGGAGAGCATGCATTTATAACCTAACGAAGTGAACCAACTTAATTGTCAAGAATTCTGGAATGTTATATTTGGTATCGGCTTCTGCGGCTAACCTGGATATCTCTCTCTCTCTCCCTCCTTAACTCTTCAGTTGGCATCGGGAAGAACAGAGAAGAATGCACCAACAGGAGGTCAATCGTCTGGTTAGTTTAGCAATAAAATTTTCTGGATTGATGCTCCATTCTGCTGTTGTTTTAACATATTTATTGAGTCTTAAGTGTGCTTTTGGTGTGCCTTGAAAGCACAAGTGATGGATTAACTTCTAGGATTTTCTTTACTGACTATACTTCTTATGTGTTTCTTTCTCGTATTTTCAGGGGTTGCACATGGAGCTGCTACTCAGGTACTCTTAAAACTGCATTTTTTAAACACTATTAGAAACTGTTTTCCGATATAATTTGGGTGTAGTTTTTTAACCATTTGCTTAGGTTATTTTATGAGATATCTTCCTTGAATATGTTAGTATTAAGGGTGAAAGTATGTGATTTTGAAACCAAGAGTTTCAAAATGCTTGGATTATGTTTGTAAAGGCCTATTAACGTTGTCTGAGATTGCAGGGTCCAGATTTTGAAGTCAAAGTTTCAAAGCTTGTTGAGCTTGGGTTTGGGAGAGATGCAGTGGTGCATGCTCTTAAATTATTTAATGGGAATGAAGACCAAGCAGCCTCATTTCTTTTTGGCGGCTGAAGATGAGATTTTTATTTTTGGTATGCTTAAACAATTGAAAATTTCAAAGTTTGAGGAATTGTGTACTCAGCTTCATTATACCACAGCCCAGCGTTATGATTCAAAGAAAAGCGAATAATCAAACTTTCTTGCATCCCATTGCTCTTAGGCCTTTGAATTTCGTTGTGTTGAAGTGTATATAAGTGAAGTTTCGATGTGGATGAATTTGCCAAAATCGTGGAACCATATAGAAATTTATTCAGTTGTATGATATTTTGGAATCTGAATCTTGGTATCCAGATAATCACTGTTACTGATATTCTGTTTTTAAAGTATAAATGTTTTTAAAATCAAATTGGACTCGTCTGTTTGACCGGCTTAAGCGCGAACTTAATAATAAACCGGGCTGATTTTTTATTAATTGTGAAGGACTAAAAAATTAGTTTTCTTCTTCTTCGATCAAAATAGAGTCGGGTTATCGGCACAACACATTAACATGCTCTTTCTTTTGAGATTTCTCAACCAATTCAAGAAACAAACAAATTAGCAAGAACTTGTATAGTTCCTTCAACAAATTCCATTCTAAAAACAAAAACAATTTAAAGATCACTAAGCATCTTATCATTATCATTATCAAACATTTAATTGAAGTTTCACATAGTTGTGGGATCTACAGAGGTCCGATAATACACAAATTAACCCTTATCTAATAAAAAGGTTGTTCCAATCACTAAACTTCGTACTTGTGATGATAAAAACTAGTGATAATAGTCAGAGGCTATACTTAATTGCGTAAGGTAACAATCCATATTTGTCAGATGATCATCAAGCTTGGTCCTTTTTAAGTTGCATCCAATGACCATCGTGAATTCTCACCATAGTCTTGTTCTCATCTTGACTCCAATAAGGTGTAATGGTCTTTCAGAAAATCAGATGATTTGTTCTTTGATGATTGATCCCTTTTACTTGCCAAAACCTGTGGCCTTTACGATGATATCTGCGTACACAAGCAGAGTTGTGATTTGATAGTTAAGAGATGTTTGTTTCATTAGTGGACATCGCAAAATATTTTAGTCTCGGAACATTTTTTAGTACTCTGTTGAGTTGTGCGCATGATGTATGGCTTAGCAACTTGACTGCAAGTACTTAAATAGTTGAACGTTTTCCAATGCGCTTTTCTTAAATAGGCGAATGGTCATTCTGGAAGTTAAATTTTACTTATTACAAAATGAAAATATCCTAAATTAAGTTGTTCTAACTTTATTTAATTTAAAATGATATGTAATGTGGATTGCATTACACAATAACTACGATTATATGTCATAACTGATTTTTACTCCATCAATCCAGCGAGTTCGATGACTCTATATGGATAGTTAGTTTTTGATCCCTCTCACCCTATTCTTGATTTAATCTCAAGATAAGGTATGCTTATATTGTTTATGATTTGTTAAGAAATTACCAATTTATAGCGCATTTAGATCAACATGAAGATTGAATCCTAGTTTAATAATTAGACATTGTTCTTTACTATAAACATACTATTAATATTTTATCATATCATCCACATATAAACATACTATTAATATTTTATCATCAACCTGCTTCACATCTAATTTATGCTTGTAAGGATTACTACAAAAGCCTTATTTCATAAAGCACCAATCAATGATGAAAACCATTTTTTTGTTTGTTTATATAACCGATTAGTTTATAAAAATTAACTAAATTAATCGATTTTTAACAATAAAGATTATTAAAGTAACTTGAATTAGAAAGTTAAAAATTGAATCTAAAAGTTGGGAGTTTTAAGGTTTTCACGGTTGAACCGATCGAATCAATTTAATTTTTTAATCATTACATTCTTATTGTATCCAGGGATGTTCCTAACATTTTATAGGCCCTGGGCAAAGTAATTAGAAGGGCCCCAATAAATTGGCAATATAAAAATACGTAAGCTTTAAAAACATATTTTTATTATTAAAATTTAATATCCATAAGTAAATGACTGAATTTATAAGTCTACATACTATAAAAAAAAGATCATAACATCAACTAATAACATCTTGCAAATGTTAGCAACAATAAAATCACTAAAAATAGTAGCAATAACAACAAAATAATAGTACTGATAATTGAAGATCAATATCAAATTGTAAAGCATAAACATAATTACCCTAACAAGCATACATATGATCATGATTTATGAAAAACAATTTTTCGTACATTTTTAAATACAAAATCATTAATAATAGTATCAAGATCAATATTGTCCAATATATCCTTCTCGATACATAAAATAGTTGAATCATTCAACCTTTCTTGTGACATTGATGACCTTAAATAGGTTTTCAATAATTTTAACTTTGAAAAACTTCTCTTAATTGATGCTAGTCACAAGTATAGTCAATATAATTCGATAAGCAATTGAAACATTTGGATAATAATTTATAACACTAACAAATTCTAAAATTTCAACTAATGATATTAACTCATTTAGCAAAGTCATTTGCAACACTTTTAATTTGGAAAAAGATCATCTAAATCCACATCCGACACATTATCATGAGAAAAAATTATTGTAAAATAAGTGCAACATTCTTTCAATTTGTTATCATCCAATGAACTCATCTTCTTTGAATCAAATAAGAATCCAAAAATATTTTCAAATGTCATTAATTGTTCAAATCTATTCTTCAACGAAGCGATTGCCATATCCATAACAACTAGAAAGTAATTAACTTTGAAAGAATCCTCAGCTGATTGTATTTCTCCATCGTGATCATTTTCATCAAATTGTCTTTTCCTAATAATACAACATCTAATTGGAAATGTAGCCTCTATATTAATCTAATGTGCAAGACTTTTGACAATATCCATATTAGAGCTAAACCTTTCATCTCTATATTTATCAAAAAAATATCATAACACATTCTAATTGCTTTATGGTAGTGTCAATGCACATAAATTTAGACTGCAACTTTTTACTCATCATTTTAATAGAGAATAAAATATCATACCAAATAACTATATCAAGTAAAAACTCAAAATTCTCAAGTACACTAGCCAAACTTTCCGCTTCACTCTTTAACTTGGCATCATTATAAGATCTAGATAATTTGATCAAAGTCAATCTTATTTGAGGAGCTTGAAATCAAATAGCTTCACTTTTTATTCGACTCTCCCAATTAATGTTAGACAATGATTTCATAGTTAAGCCCAAAATATTATCAAATAAAACCTCCACCTTTTAGGAGAACTTGAAAATAATACATATATGCGTCACATAGCTTTAACAAATGAAACAACTTTAACATAACAATTTGTCATATCACTAACAGTAAGATTAAGATTATGACAAGAACATGACATATATAATGCTCTTGGATTTATTTCAAGTAATCGCTTTTAAACCCCTTCGTATTTTCCTTTCATATTAGAACCATTGTCATAACCTTGACCCGTCACATTATAGACATTAAGATTAAGAGACATAATTACATTCAATAAGTCATTGAAAAGTCCTAATCCAGATGTGTCATCTACCTTCAAAAACTCTAAAAAGTACTCATTTATTTTTTTATTTGACATATTCATACATCGTACTAACAAACTTTTTTGTTTTTTAAGGCTCAAATTTAGGATACAATCGAGAATAATAGAAAAGTATTTTGCCTCTTTAATGATCCTTATGATAGAACTTCTAACACTATGGGCTAATAGAGAAATCAACTCATTTCGAAATTTGCGATCAAGATAGTGATGATGAATTTCATAATTTTGAATACGTCTAACACAATCTTGCATTATTACATCAAATTCAGCAATCATCCCAATCAATCCTAAAAAATTCCCATTACTATCTTGGTAAAGTTTCTTATTAGATCCTTAAAAAGCTAAATTATATTTAGCAAGATATTTCACAATAGAAACTGTTTTTATTAAAATTTGTCTCCAACGTTTTTTTTCCTTTATAATTTCTTGTTGCAAATATTTATCAACTATTTGATTTTTACTCGATCTTACTCTTAATTCATTCCAAATTCTCGTATTAGTCATATGCTCAATGCAATACTCATGTTCTTTAAGTCTCTCACTAAGATGCTCCCAATCTCTAAATTCATCATTTACTAATGCACTTTGTTTACTATTAGATTTGAACAATGTACAACAAAAACATTATTCTTTATCTATATGTTTAGAGTAAACCAACCATTTCTATTACTAATCTCTCCATTACTCAAATTTCTATAATAATAAGAATATGAAAAATGCCAAGAGGTATTGTTTAAAGGAAACACAAGATTCAATTCTCTTATAGGTCCTTTTTTTTTTTACTAAAATGCCCCTTACTTTATTATCAAGATTATCCCAATTTCTAGGATCATAAATACCCAATGTAGGGATTAGTTGCTCATTTGCCCTTAAATTTTCTAAAGTGGATGTATTTGGTACATGATCATACTCACTCAAATTTCTAATATCCTCATGAATATGAATCTCATCACTTAAATTTTCTTTATGTTGTTCAAAACTACCTTCACTTAATTCCTAAGGATTCTCACTAGAGAAATCTACTCTTTTAATAAATTTATTAATTGTTCCTTTTTGAGATTCTATTAATTGTTCTATTTGTTCCCCCCCCCCCTTTTGAACTTCCAAACAAATAATTTTTAGCAACATAATATAAACCAATTATAACACAATTAGATTAGGCAAAGAACAAAAGCACCTGTATGGAACTAGAAGAAATATCCAGGCATAACAGAACACCAATAACTTGACTATATATAACAGAGATATATCAATAGTATTATATCTGTGACAAAGAAAAAAATAAAAACCATCTTATATTAAAACAAAAAGACAAAAAGCAAATTTTAATGATAGAGAAACACTAATTTCTAAAAATACAAGAAATTAAGATACTTAGGAGAAAATATAGTAAATTATATTCTAATTTATTAACCATTCTAAGCTTGCCCAAATATTATCTTATTCTGTCAGTTATGGAAATGATTGAATATTATCTTGTTAAGTAACTAGATAAAGATCTAAATTATTAAATCAAATATTTTCAGTAGTTTTTGAATTTAATTAACGTTATTGATTTTTTAATAAAAAATTTCTTTTATGGGAATTAACATAATGGTAAATGTAGTATATCATATCAACTATTTACGGTATTATTTAATTGACAAATAATTTTTATTATGTTTTATTGAAATTTAAAATAAATTTAATATTAGGTTAGGTTAAATAAATATAAATAAAATAAAAAAGAATAAATTTTGTGACACTTAAATAATATACAAATAAATAATACTTTTTTTAGAATACAATAAATTTAGGGATTTATAATAATAAAAGAAAAAGGAATGCAAGTAGATGAATCACAAGTGTTGCAATGAATTATTATCACTAAGATATTCAAATATTTAATAATTTCAATTAAGTTGAAAATTTTTTAAATATAAGGTAAAGTACGAAATGTTCCTTCTATCAAAATAAGATGGTTGTCAATTAATAATAATAATTATGTATCAGGGTCCCTCTTTTAGTCGTAGTACAATTATATTTTAAAAATATTAGGAAATTAATTGAAAAATAAAAGGATTGATACTAAATAATTCATTATTCCTTAATTATTTCATGAAAAAGACATTGCACATAGGAAATGGTTTACGAAACAATGTATGTGGCTAGAAGGAATAATGACTTAATTGGGTGGAAAGACATCGCAAATTCTAACCCCAACAAAAAATCGAAAAAGAATTTTTTATTGATTCACCTCCTATTTTTTATAAGGGGGATTAACATTATAATTATATTATCTCTTTTCAGGTTCAAAATTCGTTATCTTTCTCCTACACTTGTCCAATTTTTATGAAATACAAGATGACAACGGGGTCTCCAACATGAGGTGATCAGTCTCACTCCCTCGAATACGTCCTTTTTGCTTGTTGAGCTGAAATCGATCCCCTTTGATTGTACAAGACTATATGGAGCTCAGCATGTCTAAAAGCATAAGAGAACATTCTTTTGTTGATATTATCACCAGCATTCGACATTAGATTATTCATAGCATTATTATACCCCATATTAATTTCAAGTTGGCTATTTGTCAGTACCAGTTTAGCTTACGATGTTTATGAAAGACCCTGTCTAAATGAATATTTTATATAGAGCAAACAAGGGATTCCATTAATAACTGGCCGTTTTGATCATTTGGACAAATGCTAGTCATATTATGAATTTCAACAAAGTCAATTTATTCATTAGTAAAGCCAAATTTAATGAAGGGACTATGGTAAAAAAAAATTAAAACTTTGGGCTCGCAGACAAGTTTATCTCATAAAAACACTGACTTGCTATATAACTATTATATTAAAAGACCTATCATTATATGAATTATATGAAGGCTGATCTATTATGGGACATATAATGCATTATAAACGTTTGATCATTACACTTCAACCGAGTTATTCTTTTCAACCTCTTAAAAAGAAAAGAACTTAAATCAAAATACATTCGATCACAATGGTAGGGGAGCAAGCCAAATAGAAAAACTTACATTGAGTTTAGGGATAATCAAGCTCAAACCAATAATTTTCACCACTTCAAGGTGACATTCTACTGTTGAGTTTTATCCCTTCACTTATCCCCATCAAGAAATATAACTGGTTAATCTTAAAGCAACTGATTAATCCTAAAAAAGTTAACTTTGAAATAGCATATCCAAATTATAAGAAAGTCACTCAAAGCAATAAAAAAGGCTATTGAATTAACTGAATAGGCAGATACAAAATGAATTTCTTTATTCCATAGTCTGGGTGAGGCTATTTATAACTAGCCAATTAAGAATTTTCAGATGTCCTCATACTAGCAAGTGCATCAAAGATGCAATCATCGATTCTCCTAAGAGGCCATAATTACCGTGAGTAAACATATTAATGATGAAGAAAACATTTTTCTTATGCTACTAATACTTGTACTTGCTTTGCTATTATACCCAAGCCTGACTGAGGAAGAGTTATGAGGCGTAAAACACATGAAGACATGATCTAATAGATAGATAAATCTTGTTTATTATATATAAATCTTATAGAGGTCTAAATATCAATAGAAATGGATCTTGTTTGTTTGGAAATTTTCCGAAAAGCTAATCATTTCTTATCTCCATCAGAACAATAGGCTCATTATACTTATTATTGAACTTGTTACTGATCAAATGGATCAAAAAAAATGGGCATGATGTTAGGATCATTTAATATTTATCTTAATAAGAAATTACCGACCTAATAAAATATGTATTACAAGCATAAAGGCTGCTGAAGTAATAAATAATAAAAAATGGAGTGATTCATTTTTCTAAGGTTTACCATTGCAAAAATTTAGTTCTTAAAATTAAATGCTCAATACACAAGTTGGTCTTACAACGGCAATCATGACCAAGCATTTTTTAGGCCATCTCTTTAAAAGGTAACTTTTATTTTACTTTTTTTATTATGTCATGGCAATAAAAGTGGATATCGTCACTCTAATAGAGAAAAACATTAGGTGTGAGTTAAAATAATATTATTGGATTGAACAACATAAAATTTCCCCCCCTTTTTCTATTATGTTGCAACATATATAAATAGAAAATATTCGAATTTCATTTCTTGCTTTGACCTCCCTCGAAGACAAGACAAATACTGGAAATATGCATGCATGACCAAGTGACATCTTCTTGACCTAATGACCTTACGTTGATATTCCTTCTAAAGTTAGAATGAAGACAGTAGGGATCTTGATAACATATACTAAATAATATTTAATCCTGTACCTGTTGTATTTGCTATTACTTGTGATATCTTCAAATTAATAACATTAATCAACAGTTGGTGACTGAATATTTTGGGGGTGGAGGGTAATTAATATTAACAATGATCACCGACCTCCACATGATTTTACGCGTTGAATGATGATGATTAAATGAGGAATTGGGAGATGAGGAGCTAAACAAGAAGCTTCAAATTATATATTCTGATACGATCTCCATTTATATATTATTTCGTTGCTATCTTTACAAGAGCACGCGAGTGAGAGAGACAAGCCATGTGAAAAAGCCGACAATTTATGCTTCCAAACTAAATATGAAATAATTTACCCCTGACCCCTATCACTGCTCATGAGTCATGAGACAACACTTCACCACCCACTAGCTTTAACTTGTAATGTCTACACTTGCTCTATTCTTTTTGTTTGTAAAAGTCTCATCAAAGGTGGCCTACAAATGAGTTTATACTTTCAATAGTTATATTGGTCTTTTCTCCCTTAAGCGGGCGTGCTGACTCGTTTCCTAGGCCTTGCCATCTTGCAAGTGATCACTTGTACTGTTTTTCATTTGTAACTTACAGCTATTTGAATATTAATGACTATACTACTGCGTCATGTCTTAATTGTAAACTATGGCTGCAATTATTAACAGTGTAGCATGAAGAGAAAAATAACAAGCATAGCAAAAATAGAGAAAAGTGAGGTGAGAGAAAAGAAAGAGGAAGAGAGAGACAAAAATATTATGTATATTTTTGTGGGTTTAGTTTTTTCTTGTAATTTTCCAGTTTTCCCAAGTAGTAAAAGTTTTCTATCCTTGCTCGTGGTTTTTACTCTAATTTGGGAGTTTTTCATGTAAAATTCGTGTGTTCATTACTATTCTCTTAATCCTATTTAGCTGCGAATATGCTCTAATCTGGTCTATTTTAACAAGTGGTATCAGAGTGAGGTCAAAAAATTACGACGAATTTTTTGGCGTAATCCGTTCGAAGTTCCGGTGAGCACAGTGAAAGTTGATGAATAGTAACCTCAAAGGTGACAACTGTTCATTCATTTAATTTTGCATTAAACTGTGTAG
>JAOQMP010000210.1:46799971-46812855 GCA_027563575.1 Erythroxylum pedicellare
TTTTGTAGCTATTGATCTCTGTAAGACAGTATTTGTGATAGTGGATTTCATTTGCTTGGACCAAGAGAGGTCCCGTGATTTTTTATCCTTCACACCGAAGGAGTTTTTGCCACGTTAAATAATTGTTGTGTTTTGTGATTGGTTTTTGATTTGTGCATTATTGGGGCAGCTTGTGATCATTTGGTTTGCTGCCAATTTCTGCTCATTATTACTCCTAATAGATTCATTCAAGTGGGGAAAGATTTATTGATTGATCGTTGTGTGTGTTATACCCACTTCTTTCCCAACAAGCCTAGCCACTCATGCAAATAATTCAGTATAATTTACTTATATTCTACTTGTAAGCCTTAACAATAAGTCAGCTTTGTATTGATCTACTTCGGTTTTATAAATCTGTTCCACTCCAGTAACCTCTCCCCTCCAGGCTGATTAACAAGCTCCTATGTATTATTCTTTTTAATGGATTTTATCTCCTCTAACATCGTCTCTTGCCATTTTCAGTCCAACACAACACTTTTAGAATTGACTAAATCAGAATCTACAAAAAAAAAAAAGAAACCATCAGTAAGCTTGTTTGTTGAGGCCAGGAATTGATTCCTTCATCTTTTGTGTTGTTACTAATAATCAAAAAGTTGTAAGAACTATTGCGAAACCATCTCTTTGTTGTGTTTTAACTTCATCATCATCAAGAACATATATCTTTTGTGTTTCCTTCAAAGGATTCCAATGCTAAACTTTTTCTTCATTAAAAATGACTTCCTTGTTGATGATAAGCTTCTTTGTGTCAGGATTGAATAGCTTGTACACCTTTGATTCACCACTGACTCCTAAGAAAATTCATTTCTCCCCCTTTTCATTTAAATTGGATCTTTTCTAGTCAGATACATGTATGTATGTTGCTATGTACCCAAAGAGAATAAAAGGCCCTTTTCAAATCCATGCTTCTTCTAATGTTTTGATGAAAGAACTTAATGAGGACATCTCTTAAGCAAATGGACGCTCTTAAACTGCTATAAAGTCTTTGATAAGTTGCTCCTCTTCAAGATGCTTCGAACTACGTCAAGTATGGTCGTATTTTTTCTTTCATAAACTCTATTTTACTGTAGGGGTATTTTATAAATTCATGTGAATTGCTTTCTTGACCTTTGTCTGAATTTAGCATTTGAATGTATCTATAAGTTTCCTTTTTAACCAGCAACTTGAATTTCCGAAATGTCTCAAATGTGTTAAGACATTTTTTCTATCAACCTCACCATACCACACAACTTGCATATAAGAAGCACAAATACCTAATGTTACTTTCTTTACAAAGATACGTCAACTTCTTTATCTTTATGCTTAACATAGTTTAATTTTTTCTCCTTTACCAATGTTTGTTATGCACTGTGATTAGTGGCATTTAAAGCATTCAATGTGTACTCCACATTTGGCTTTGCTACTTTCTCCCTTCTGCTTCTCTCGAACCCACTTTTTTTTTCTGTCATCCTTCTACTTCTCTATTGTTGATCCTCTTTCCACACATTCTAGACTTTATTTTTTAATATTGTTACTTGCAAAGCTTAATTATGTGCTTCCATTATTTGCTCCTACTTCTCCTAGTTCTTAACTATCTACTCATGAATTTTGAGAGAGTTTTATGCTTCATCAAGAGTTAAATTATGGGACTCTTTTATAGTTATAACAACAAAATAAAATTTTGCTGCTTCTATGATTGTAACAACAAAATCATTAATCTCAATAATGGTGATATCCTCCATACAATCACCATGATTTCTCAATTTGCTAGCAATGGCCATGGTTTTAGAGAAGTACTCGGCCACTATTTTCATTTGTAAAGTCTCAAACTCTGCCCTTAAGCATTGTAGTTATTGTCTCTTAGCTTGGCATTATCATGATATTTCTTCTTCTTAGAAACCCACGTATGGATTGTACTTGCTTTATGCAAGATTATTTCCAAAACATGCTGTCAATTGCCTAAAATGGATAAGTACAAGTTAATAATTCATTAACAGATGATTATAACCTTGTGAGTGCCAGTGCGATGCTAATTTACTCTTTTTCTGAAAAAAAAAATTTTCTTCAGCTTTGTAATTGAAGCTACACTGTTCCAGGAAATTAGGAAATACAAGATCGCATCAAGTAAATCCCCTCCAACAGTTATCATTGAAATGTTCAGAAGATCTCAGTCAGAGTTGTACTGCAAACATGGAATGCTTCCCTTCCGCATGCTCTTGGACACTTAAATTTGGAGATTTAACCCTTGCATATTTGATGCGTGGTTAATGACTTGACTACTGCAAGTATAGAAAGTAAATCATTCTTAGAACCTTCAAGAATGTTTCTTTTTAGTCATCTCGGTCATCCTCTTTGGTCTCTAAATCCTTTAAGAAGCCAAGGAAACCCAAAATTCCCAAAAGTATGAAGCCACCGGATGAGTTTCCTCCACCCCCACCGCCACCGCCGCCACCACCGCCACCAGATCTGGGCGGAAATCCATTTCCTCCACCACTAAGTTTAGGAGTCACCGATGGATCTGAATTTAAATTAAGATCATTGGGACACGTTGAACAAACCGAAAGTAACTTGCACATCATCTAAGAAAAGGTAGTAGGATCAATGTGCAGTCATATGATTAATTAAAGCTGAATTTCATGCCAGCCAAGGGCAATCTTTTGCAGCACTATGTAAGAACGTAAATTTATGTTTAGATCTCAAGATATCCATCACATTGCCGGAAGAAAGGCTGTTACCTCGCACAGGAGCCTTGGTGATTGTTGGAGCTTCGCGTGTAATTGTCTGTTTTTGGCCAGAAGCTCTGCATCTTAAATTCTGCAGGGAAAAGCAAGTAATTGTAAATTCAACCAATGAAATCTCATGATGATGTAGAAATTACAATTATATAACCCAAAGTCTAAACGAAATTATTCTTAGATTCATGATACAGTGGAAAATTAAGAGACGAACGTAGTCAATTCTATTGAACACTGAAAGCTAATGGATTTTCTCTATGTTTTACAAACTAACAAATTGTAAACAAACTAAACCAACCAGTAAAATTGATGGCCATGGGCACAATTTCAGAAACTATCAGGACACAGAAATCAGTTAATCACAATGTGAAAACAGAATACACGCATTAACCTTAAGCAAATAAAACCTCGCCTTGGCAGCCACACATGAAATAGACGTAAATTGCTTCCCGTTAGCACGTAAAAGAGGTCTTCTTCTTTCAAATGATTGTAGTGGCATCGCTAGCTGTACTGATCCTGATACAGCCAAACTCTTCTGCCCTAGCTGTGCATGCCCAAATGGACCAGCTTCTCTTTGTTTGAACCTGCCGTTGTCTGGATCCCATGGTTTCTCTGTAAGCAAATAAAGGAAACAACAAACAAGATAAAATAATTGAAAGTAATGTTTCACCCTCAACAAGGCAATGTCTGACGGAAAATAAAGTTAAAAGAACCAATGAATGATTTCAGAAAGAGACGAGATTGTTACATATCAGTTATAACATCAATAAGCGAACTTATGATATGCTCTATCTGATAAAAAGACAACAACAATTTAGAAGACGTGAACAAATGACACGATATGAATATGATTCATACCAAATTAAGATAAATATCTATCATAATAAAGTGTCCACCCAAGGGGTTTATTAGAGTTTCACAGCTCAAATATAATTTATCTCATCAAATATTCCCATTCAATATAAGTTTGTAAAATCTGCAGATACCAACCAGAGATGAATGGTAGAGGCAAACTGCCATCGGTTCTTATGGGCAATGCTGACATCTCAAAAGTAATGCAGAATTCAACCGAGAAGTACCTGCAGAAGTGAAAGAAATATATCTATTTAGCATTAAATTGTAATCTAAGCATATGATCAAATTTACATGGATGTGCGAGGAAAACCCATTAAAGTTTCATGAAAAACAAAGATACGTTTCATTTCACCAGTGTCTCCAAAATTTTCTCAATTTCAACCATGAAATCTCGCAATTTCTAGATAAATTGAGCTAAGCGCAAAAGCCCGACCGATTACCTATAAAAGAGAACACTTTTCTTATCGTTAGATTACAAATCTGCCTTTGGAAAAGCACAACTGCACGAAAGCTTTCGATTTCTCGAGAAAGTTGCAAACTTTGAAGAGCTCTTGATTAGATGAATTGTTATCTCACAAAGAGAAGTACACCTTGGGGCCTATGCAATTTCGGGGCTGCATGTTTAGTTTATATATATATATCACGAGGCGGTGATAGCCAGACACAACCGGTTTTAAACGTTGTCGTACGGTCTTTTAAAATATATCTTGGGGTTTAAACATAGTCTTAGCATAATACTGTCAGCAGTCACAGCTGCTTTCCTCATCCCCGCTCTGGTTCTACTTATCAGCTAATTGGGGGTGTCGTGGAGTTGACGATGATGATGGAAGAAGACGATGAATATGTGGAGTACGTTCCGGTGGCCAAACGTCGAGCCATGGAAGCACAAAAGATACTTCAAAGAAAGGGCAAACTTTCTGCCCTAGAGCAAGAAGAACTCGAGAAATCCAAGCTCGCCGAGTCCAAACCCAGCCTCCTCGTCAAAGCTTCCCAATTGAAGCGAGACCAACCCGAGATCAGCCAGGCGGAGCAAATTATGCAGCAAGAGAAAGAGATGATTGAGCACTTGTCCGATCGCAAAACCCTAATGTCCGTGCGTGAATTGGCCAAAGGGATCACTTATACCGAACCCCTTTTGACTGGTTGGAAACCCCCGCTTCATATACGGAGGATGTCCACGAAGGAGAGGGACGCTATTCGCAAACAATGGCATATCATTGTTGATGGTGAGGACATTCCTCCACCTATTAAGAATTTCAAAGATATGAGATTTCCTGATCCTGTTTTGAAGAAGTTGAGAGCTAAAGGCATTGTTCAGCCCACACCAATCCAAGTTCAGGGTCTCCCTGTTATTTTGACTGGGAGGGACATGATCGGGATTGCCTTTACTGGTTCTGGAAAGACGCTTGTTTTCGTGCTGCCTATGATCATGATTGCCTTGCAGGAGGAGTTGATGATGCCTATTATGCCTGGTGAAGGCCCTTTTGGTTTGATTATCTGCCCATCACGAGAACTTGCCAGACAAACTTATGAAGTTGTTGAACAGTTTTTGGCTCCTTTGAGAGAGGCTGGGTATCCGGAGTTGAGGCCTTTGCTATGTATTGGTGGGGTGGATATGAGATCTCAGTTAGAGATTGTGAAAAGGGGTGTACATATTGTTGTTGCAACTCCTGGAAGGTTGAAGGATATGCTTGCTAAGAAGAAAATGAATTTGGATAATTGCAGGTTTGGCATTGACCATTGCCTCCCTTAATTTACTTTCGTAAATAGTCTTGCCATTTCATTCTATATTTGGAAACCCATTTGTAAGCTAAATTTTGTCAAGTTCAATAACTTCATTTGTTTAACTTTTTGTCTTAGTTTTGACATTTATTTAGTTAGCTTCTTGAACATCAAACGAATTGTGGATTCTGGGTTTCATACTGAATTAGAGGAAGCAATTTCACAAGTCATGCCATTTTTACTCAAGACTAGGGAACGTTGGTGGACGTAAAACTCTACAGTTCCAACAGGATTAGTGTGTTGAATTAGTTGGTCTTTTTAACAGTAGAACCTGAAAACTTCCATTATTATCAAGTTAATCTGCTTGTTTCTTTGTTCAAATTTCCTATTTGGTGTCAAGAAACTATATATTAATGCTTCATGGTCATTGTTAACGTGCTTTTCTTCTTTCTCTAATATTTTGAAAAAAAAAAACTTGTTTTACAGAATATTGGATTGCTTTTTTCAATTGGTTAGATCGTTATTGAAATCAATCATGTTTCCTGATCAGATACCTGACATTGGATGAAGCTGATAGATTGGTGGATTTGGGCTTTGAAGATGATATAAGGGAAGTTTTTGACCACTTCAAAGCGCAAAGGCAAACTCTGCTATTTTCTGCCACAATGCCAACCAAAATTCAGAACTTTGCCAGGAGTGCTTTGGTAAAACCCGTTACTGTTAATGTTGGGAGAGCAGGAGCAGCAAATCTTGATGTAATTCAGGAGGTCGAGTATGTGAAGCAGGAGGCAAAGATTGTTTACCTTCTTGAGTGCCTGCAAAAGACTCCTCCTCCAGTTTTAATATTTTGTGAGAACAAGGCTGATGTGGATGACATTCATGAGTACCTCCTACTAAAGGGAGTGGAAGCTGTGGCCATTCATGGAGGCAAGGACCAAGAAGAGAGAGAGTACGCCATTTCATCCTTCAAGGCTGGAAAGAAGGATGTCCTGGTCGCAACAGATGTTGCCTCAAAGGGTCTGGATTTCCCTGATATCCAACACGTAATTAACTATGACATGCCTGCTGAAATTGAAAACTATGTGCATAGGATTGGTCGAACTGGTAGGTGTGGTAAGACAGGAATTGCAACAACCTTCATAAACAAAAACCAAAGTGAGACGACGCTGCTGGATTTGAAGCACCTCTTACAAGAAGCAAAGCAAAGGATTCCACCTGTATTGGCTGAGTTGACTGATCCCATGGAAGATGCGGAAACAATTACAAGTGCTAGTGGAGTTAAGGGATGTGCTTATTGTGGTGGGCTTGGTCATCGGATACGCGATTGTCCCAAGTTGGAGCACCAGAGAAGCCAACAACTTGCAAATTCCAGAAGAGATTATTTTGGGTCAGGTGGTTATCGTGGAGAGATGTAATGAACTGTCTGTTGATGCATAACGCCATTTTGTATGTGGTCGTATTTTGATACTACAACTTGTACTTGTCCCTCCATTTCAAGGACATTAAAATACGTTACATTCTCCAGCGATTTTGTAGATTTTGAGGTGTAGTTTTCGAGGGCTAAGATGCAAGCATTATCCTTGAAAGACTCCGAAATAAAATATTTCCAGTTATGAAATTAGTATCTTGCCAGTAAAACTTGAATTTCTTTTATCTTTTCCAAGGGGGAAAACGACATTACATGCGTAATTGCGAGGATGAGTCCCTAAACATATTTGTGAGGATATATGATTTATAATCCGAAGGTGGATACTGAAAACAAGAAATTCCTAAAATTAAAAGATTTGATATTATGGGCTAACCAATCTGCATACCTATTACTTTCCCAATATATACGACGAAATGTTACTTCCTACAGTCTAACCAACAAATGTATGTTATCCTATGTAAAGAATGAATGATATCATCAAGTCGATAGTCAACTCCAAACATTTGATTCAAGACTAAAGGTGACCTCATTCTCTCAATCCCATCGTTCAAAATATACATGAGCTGTTCACTCGGAATTGAACTGTTGCTCATCGCCACATATATCGAAAGAGCAATAGATGTGTCGACCAGCTCGCAAATTACGCCACTCATTTTGATCTAAGGATCACCTATCTGGAAGCTCCACCCATCGGGTGTCATTTTCTCCTTGTAGAGGATATATCGGAGATCGGCTTCCCTAAACTCATGTTGTAACCTGTTTTGATTTTTTCCTTTTATAAAAAAAAAAAAAAGGTGGCCTCATTCAAACTGGAAAACAAAGTGTAAATCATAGTGCCCCTTTTTCTTCTTGATTTTCTTTTTATCATAAGATTCAAGAAGATACTACAAGTGCAGCGCAAGTCCTTCAACATTTCACTCCTCTTAAAACGCCACCAATTTAAGGATGCAACCTCATATGACCAATAAGAAATCTAACCCTTTGCCACATAAAAAGAATTGGGCATCCCTGTCATTTAACGTACTCATTAAGATGTCCAAGATGGTCCTATTCTTCTGTTACGTCCTAAAGTCACTATTGTATCAAGAAACTTCATACCCTTTTTCCAATAACTGTTCCCTGCTCAAAAAATTGCTCTTCATGTCTGGCATATAGAAAATATCTGAAATATAAATATGATGTTTATTCTTATGTTGGATTAAAATTCATCCTTCCCCATTGTCATCAGAGAACTTGACTTTGGACCAGATAGACTTGTCAAGATCAGCATGTTTTACCATAAATATGGTTGGTGTATCTTATATCAAGAAATTATGTGCGAGTAAACTTCAGTATTACGTAACAATGGAACTTACTTTTATGTATTCTTAAGAGTGAGTCTCACTTACCACATGATAGTGAGACCCAGTTTTATAAATTTTTAACAATTGATCATACTTATTATGTAATAGTCGAATATACTTTTTTGTTAAAAAATAAAAAATAATGTCACATTAATCTTGATATGATCATACTTATTATGTAATAGGATCGGTGGTGTTAGTCCTAGGCATGGCTGGTCCTACGTCGGGGTGAGAGTGAGTGAGACATGTTTGTAGTTAACTACTTTGGCTGTTGGACATCATCAGACGTGAAAGGATCCTCGTAATATTCTCTTTATATTCCTCCTACCTACCTGGGAAATGGCCGACTTTGTCTCACACCTTTGATGCACATACTATCTGCCGAAACATTTCTTGTTCTTTAGTCTTCTATAGTACTTGACATCATAAGATTTCTTTAGCCTTAATGTACTCAGATATCTGAAAGGAGTTCTTCCGGAGGAGAGGTAAGTTTACATACCTTGTATTGTTTGATCTTGCTTTCCAGAATGCATTTATTGCCAATATTTTCCTCGTTGGTTTTGCTTTGATTTCAATGGTAAGCGCATTAGAGAAGATCCTTGCATGAGTAAGGAAAAAGATAATTTTGGAGCTTTATGCCCGAATCGTATTAATGGCGGATAATTTTGGCACTTTGATGGCACTGTGTTCCCTAATGGCACCTTCCAGTTTGTAACTATGACAGAAGTTCTCTTCATCAGCTATTGTTTACTTCGAAGACATGTTCTCGGAACCTTGATGAACCTGTCGCCAGAGAGACTTGACGATAAGATTTAAAAATCATACAGGATCTAGTTTTCATCAAGTGCAGTGATGCTGTTCCATTGCTTGGAAGAAAGTATGTGCTTCCCCGAAAAACAGAGCAGTAGAGTGTCAAATTTTTTATTATCTCACCAATCCAACAATTCATGTTTATAAACCTTAGTTACATGGCAATCTATAGGGCCAGTCGGAGTTTGTTTTGCAGTAACCTCAAGTGGCGAGCAGAGGCTGCATTTGAGATTTCAGGTCCTGAACAGAAGCTCCTCAGTAGCAACCACAATTCTTCAAATCCTCGTTGGTCTGTTCCTTCAATCTGAGGCATCCTTGACTTGTCCCCGCAGCATCCTTGCCTACGATAAACCATGTTGTTACTCGGCTTGCTTTTCAGTCTTCACTCTTTAATGATTCCATCTTTGGATCATACTTACTCCCTCCAGGTGTAGGAACTGCATTCTAAATGCAGATAAGAGGAACATATATACTTCTCTTTTGAATACAAATGGTTATTTGCAGGAGACATGTTTGTACGATTAATTGTTGTACATATAATATTATCCTTTGTCATGTCTTCTAAGCAGAACTTCTGAGGATTAAGGTTGAGAGGATTATTATTTCTTACACAGCAAATAAGTGAAGTTTGCTGTTCGAGATTATGTCACCATTGTGACTAGTTATTGATAATTGTTCCTGTTGTTTCCTGTTGGAATGCTTTATTATTCTCAACTAGAGTGACTTGCTAGAATACTCTTAGGAGATACGAGCAAATAATATCCCCAAACAAAATGTCATCACCATAGTGTTTCCGAATATCTTCATTCAAATCATAATGTTCACAAATATACTGCCATGTAACAATGATGGTATGGCCTTGGTTCAGAAATCCAATACCTATTTACATTAAGGCATCAACAAATTCCCTCTGAACAAAGAATCAGTTATGGAAACCAATCTAGAAAACCAAACATTGTTTCACCTCCTCATATGGAATTTACAGTAATAGACTTCCTTCCTCGACTCTTGTTACCAGCAGTATCAGAATCCTTTCCAGGCATTTAGAACTTCGTGGAAGATTTCAGCAATTAGATCCCTATCGGCACATTGCATGAAGGAGCTAAAATCATCTCGAATATCGAATATCTTACCAAACTTCACAAGATACCGCATGCAGCTGATCTTCAGTTTTGGCAATTGATATAAAGATGCACTCTGCAACCTCTCAAGGACGTTTTTCGCATCTATGTCTTCAAGAAGACTGTCATGGCATGCCTCTTTCAGGTCAGTGATATCATACTTATCAGCTGCACGTAGAAGTGCTAGTCGGTGGACCAGAAATTCTTCATGTTGGATATTTCCATAAATATAATTAAGAAAGGCTTGGCATGCTTCAATTGACATGTCAGAAATATTTATAGTTGACAGCTCTTTCTCTTTCAGGTCATGAGCAAACATGCTGCAGAAAACAGGTGATCTTGCAGCAAGAATGGCACGATGAGCTCCAACGCTTCCTTCAGAAGCATTTATGGTAATATCAGTGTGGATGCTTTCTGTCAACATTCGACAAAGGCATGCAAGAGCTGTTGCATTAGATCGATTTTCTGCAAATCCCTGAGCCCAGATGGAGGAAGGCTCTCCACCCTATACATAGAAAGTTTCTTCAATCAAGTAACAGATGAAGTATCCACTAGAACTCATCAGGAAAAAAAAAATAGATAGGTAAGATAACATAGTTTAGTACAACTATTACTATAATGGGAGCTGAGCTCAAGAATTTGAATGAAAAGTATTACGAGTCTAAGGAACTTGTTTATATGTCAAATAAGAATAAAGTGGATAAACCAAGTAACTACATACGTCTTTAGATGATGTCTTCAAATCAAGGAACTCAACGTCAATGATGAATTTTCCCGTCAATGGAACCTCAATAGCCCAAACAAAGTCCTCGTTCGTTTTGAGTTGCTTGTCTGTTATCTCTGCTCGTTAATCACAGACGTAACTACTTGTCATAAAACAAAGGATAGAAACAGCCACTCAAACATCCAGCTCATGAAGTAAGAAATAAGGTATACAGTCCCCATCCACCATTTCTTGAGGTTTCAAACATTTACTCATGGACTAAAGGACATAGTACCGATTTCCAGTACAAAATTTCTCCATGTGGGAGGAACATACGTGCCAATAAAAATTTAGCTGAGCGTCTAGTTTGCTAATTTAGATATTGGATATAATCACCTAAGCTAACCCTGAGATACTAAATGGAGAATTTCCATATGTGTGTATATATAGTTCTTGAAAATAACTCAAATGATGAATGATGATCAAGTATCTTGGCAGAACATAGATATCAAAGTTAGGTTCTTTAGATGTTTAAGTACCTGGATGAGTAAATGTCTTCCGATCTCCAGCGGAACGGATAACTCGAATAATGAATGATGCAATTGGGGGATTTTCTCGAGTTAGATTTGATATTTCTGGATATAATTTAACAAATAACACCCGGTTCTTCTCCACAGACAAATGCCTAAAGTCCAATAAAAACAAATATTAATTCAGAATAGGCCAAAAGAAGGAAGAAACGAAGCAAGAAACGGATCACTAGATAAAAGGCCTTCAAGTTTGTACTTCATTTTTCACTTTTCTAGAAACCGTATCTAGCAGCAGATAAAGTATCTCAGGTACAGGATAGCACCAAATTATTATCCACATCCAATCTCAGGCATGGACCATTTCTCCCATCCTCTGCAGCCAATTATATAGTAAGCGAAATCTCGTAATCCCACCTCATAATTATACATTCCTCGGACATCTATATCCAAATTTCCACTTTCATCAAAGTCAAAATCGTTTAGAGATAAAAAAACAGTGCAAACTCAAGTACAATTACTAGAAGCTAAATTTGTATATGATAATCGTACGAAATCTTTAACGTACTTATTAGAATTAATCAGCAGAAATAGCGAATTTGTTAGCATTACAACAATGTGCAAACGTAACAATCTTTTTCACCGATAACCCAAAAACACACAAAACACAAAAAGGCTGAGAAGCAAGTTGTCTAACCAATTCCAATTGCCGATCTTGAAAGGATCGGACTTCCGGTAGGTGCAAGAAGCAAGGTTGTCTATCCTCCATTGAGCGAGACGAGACGTCGTTTCAACTCTATAAGCAGAAGAATCGGTCATCCTAGTGAAAGCCAGAGCCGTAGTGATTTCATGGATGCAATCCAACAACCGATATTCTCCTGCCTTTCCCAGGTTTACTGTTTTCTGAACTATCTCCACTCATAAAAACCATAACCCAATCTCCAAAAACTAACCTTTCGTCTCTTTCCTCACCTTCTCAATTCTCTACTGCACTACAACAGTACTGGGTGATCATTAAGATGATTTATTGACAAAAGACAAAAGTTATGATCTGGGTTTTACTTGTTGCCTTTCGATGGTTTCGGGCACGCAAGGGTGTTGGTGTTACTTCACGCCATTGATATAAAAGCTTCTTTGTTTATTTAAGTGGGAGAGAAAGAGAACCACGGGGAGAAGGACAGAGGTGATTTGGTAATGTTTGTTGGCTTACACTGCACTTCAGGCAAGGGATCTTAAGGAGAAATAGTTTATGTTTGTTTTGCATTTGGCTTGTTCCTTGTTGATTAAAAAGGACACCTTTATCTTAACTGGATGTGGTTTACGAGTGCCTTTTTATAAAATTTTGGTGCTTTCAAGCAAAGCATCTGTTCTCGTTTAGTAGTTAATAGAGGATGAAAAATTGGATTCAATCACATATTTTGTTGACCTCCAAATACACTCAAAAGTCATGGATCACCTTCCACCCAATCTCCACCCACTAGATAGGATTTTCCAATGTTGTTGGCCCTTGTTAGAGTCATTGAAGCTTTTGATTTTAATATAAAATCCTCTTAATATTTCAAATAATCTTTGGGGAAAATTTTAGGAAGTGTTTTAATCATATTTGGATTAAACAAATTAGTTT
>JAOQMP010000210.1:46830043-46846954 GCA_027563575.1 Erythroxylum pedicellare
AGGTCTTCAAGCAAAATTCAATAAGAAGTATACTGATATTTAATTGAAAAATAAGTATAATAGATTAAGGGTTATATTGAAGAATTTCAAGAACTTACTCAAATAAACAAGAATCAGTTACAACTCCTTTACTAGTGAAGTTAATACTACAAATGAATATTGGGAAAATCTAGTTAAGGTAAAATATGTCCTTGTTTTTTTTAATATATCATATTATATAATATTTATTCTCGTGTTTCTTTTTCATCATTATAGGTGCATAAAATGACTCACATATTCAAGAAAAAAGGATATAAGAAATTTTCAGACCGGTGTCATATTTTTGGAAATAGTATTACAACTGGTTTGTATGCACATCCATCAACTAAATCTCCATCGAATAGTATAGAAAAGAAATATAGAAATGATGTTGAGGAATATTGCTTATATAATGAAAAAGAAGATCAAGATATAAGTTCTCCATCTAAGAGAAATAAATCTCCTAAGAATAAGAAAACAAAGAAGACACATTCTAACATTGTAGAAAAGGTCTTGCTTATAATTGGTGAACAATTAAAAAGGAAGAATGGTTTACTTAAGAAAAAATTTAGTGAGACATCATCCATTACATAGAATAAATCTCAAGAGTCTAATATAATTGATGAAATGTTTGAATTCCTTAGATGAATTAGGTGTTGACAGTGTGCAATATGGAAAAGTTATGAAGGCTTTACATAATTCTCCACTCTATAGGGATATTTTTATGAAGATGATAGATACAATGAAGCTAAATTAGATTATGTCGCTTTAGTTATATTTTCATGCTATTGCATATGAAATTCTTATTAATTTTGATACTTTTATATTAAACATTATTCCATAGTTTGAGCATTTTAAGTTTGTGTTCTGTATGAAAGTTTGACTTAATGTTAAGTATATATTTTGTATGAATATTTTGTCTATATCCGATTAAACCTTTTGATCGAATATTTTATTAATTATTTAATATTGGCATTGTAGATACATTGATTTTTTATCACATTTTGAATCAGATTCTAATGATGAACTGAAGAAGGTAATAATTATTTCTCTAATGAGGGAAGAGAATAAATATTTTTATTTATAAAAGCAATCATGTAGAACTTTTGCTCTATGAGGTCATGATTGGATAGTAGAATTTTTGAATGGAAATCCTATAAGGATTTATGAAAACTTAAGAATGGGAAAGATAATCTTCTTGAGCTTATGTGATAAGTTGAACAATTTATGAAGCTTAAAGGCTACAAGTCATTTGACTGTGGAGGAACAAGTAACAATTTTCTTGATGACTATAGGGCATAGTGAGGCAACTAGAGTCAATGCAGAACTCTTTCAACATTCGACCTAGACAATTTCAAAGAATTATCGCAAAGTCTTATATGTAGTTAATTGTCTTGCAAAAGAGTCATTACTCCACCATCTCTTCCTAATACACGTCCTGGGATTCAACATTCTTCCAAATTCTTTTCATATTTTCATGTACATTCATATGTTTAATTAATATTTTATTTATGTTCTTATGATTAGTAATTATTTTAATATATTTTTAATTTTTAGGATTGTATAGGAGTAATAAATGATACAAATATTAATGCACATTTTTCGACCAATGAACAGATACCAACAGGGTTAAAAGAATTAATCCTACCCAAAATATTATATGTTGTTGCTTATTTGACATGCATTTTACATATGCAATGGCTGAATGGGAAAGTATTGCAAATGACTCTCGAGTTCTTTTAAAAATAATGATAAATCCAACGAATCAATTTCCTATGCCTCCACAAGATATTATATTATTTTAAATAAATATAGTAAGTTCTATTTGGTTGATTCAGGCTACACTAATATGCTTGGATTTCTTTCACCTACCAAGGTAAGAGATATTATTTGTGAGATTATAGAGGAAGATAAAGACCTCAAAGTCTACAGAAATTGTTTAACTACAAGCATTCTTCATTAAGAAATGTTATTGAAAGATATTTTGTCTTTCTAAAAGTAAGTTTTCCTACACTTAAAAACATATCGAGTTATGATATGAAGAATAAAAAATACATCGTTATTGTTTATTGTGTTATACACATTCATATTAAAATGTATGGACAAAGAGATGAATTATTTGACAGATATGCTGAAAATGAAGAACAAATTAGAAAAAGTAAAAACGAAGATGCAAGTTCTCAAGCATAGTACAATATCACTTTAACACAATTTCGAGGTATGTCTTGAAAGTGAGATGAAATTGTTAGACAAATGTGAAATGATTACTTTAGTTCTAATTGATTTTTTTTGTAAATGATAGTATTATTATGTTTTCAAGAATTATAATATGTTTGATATCTTTTATTGATTAGAATGATTTAATATAATTTTCTAATTTATAGAATTTTATTATATACAATTAATGTGCAAAATTTTTTAAGTATATTAATTTGCATATATTTTAATTTTAGCTATAATGATAATTAATTAATTTAAAAACATAATATATTATATCAAAATTATTAACATAAGAGTATGATTACAAAAATAAAAACAACATGATAAAACCAAATATGTTTTTGTTTTTTAGTTTTTTATTACAAATCTCAACCAAACAGATTTTTTGTTTTCAGTTTTTATATTAAAAATTTAGACCAATCAAGTTTTTTGTTTTTTTAATTAAAAAATATAAACCAAAAATAGAAAATAAAAACTAAAAAGCATAACAGAAAAAGCAGAAATGGAACCAAGCAACTCCTTAACATTTTAATCCAAAAGGTTATTTTTGATGATGTGACTTATCTACTAAATTTCAAGTAAATGAGCTAAAGTGTCAAGGTTTTAAAAAGTTGGTTATTCAACTAAAAATTTTAAAAGTTTAGGTAATGAATTAAAAAAATCTCAAAAAGTTGAATACTTTAGGATTAGTTATCCCTTATATTTACAATTCAACTACAGTATGTAATCACGCATGAAATAATTATTCTTTAATTATAAAGCATATATTTAAATGAATACAAAAAAGCTTTACAAAAACAATTTATAAATCGAACACGTCTATCTTTCTTTGAAAAATTTTCTCACTTTTGCTCGGTAAACCTGTAGTCATTAGGGATAGCAATGGACTGGACCATGAGTCCAGATTCAGGTGTTTTCAATAGGCTAGCCCATATCGACTTGAGACTCAATTATTTTTAATAAAATAACATTTTTTTGCTAAGAAGAGTTGAACGTAAGTCTAAATTTGAACAACTCAAGCCCAGATTCATTTAAAAAAAGATAATATTTTACATTTTTAATTTTAACAACATCATTTTATAAAAATTGACGTGCTTGCGCACATTGTCATTCCTATTCATGTTAATAGCCGAAGGACGTCAAGTAACGGTAACAAGTTTTTGAAAGAAGTTGCAGATACTGTTCCATGTACCTTTTTTTTTGAAAAAGAAAATTGATTAAAATATAAAGGAATGTTACAATAGGAAAAACAAAGGTGCTCAATGTAGAGACCTGATACAAAATGATGCAAGGAAAGGAACTTTCCAGTCATATTGAAGAACAACGTACATGATTACAACTCCAAAGCCTTAGAATACCATTAATAATGTGGGACAGATTGCTGCAGCGTGATCAACCTATGTGCGCCTTTGGAACCTCAGCCGAAGCAATGTGAGTTACTCTCAAAGTAGCCTTATATACGTAAAGAATCACGAATATTGGGACTGCAAATGTGATGTAAGTTTTTACTCATAATTATCTCGCAAATCTCTTCTAATAATGAGGATATCAGACGGTCTTTAGTGGATGCTTGATGCTTGAATCGTCGAAGGTTCCGCTAACCCTATAGCTTGTAGATACAAACTCCCAAGACAATAATACGAATAGGTAGCTGCGTTGAGAGACCATTTGTAATCTCTAAGATAGTAGTTCCTGGATCCCTCTAATAACATAAAGCAGTGACATGATCCCATATCGATTTATTAAAATAACATTCAAAGAAGAGATGATCGCATGATTCAAATTGCAAGGAGCATATAGGACAACTCTTATCTGCTTGGATATACGGAAGGCGATCTGTTGTAGAGAGTTTGTTTTGTATGGCCAACCAATAAATGAAAGATATTCTTGGCGTTAAATGTTTATTCCATACCTTAGTAGCCCAAGAAACCGTGGATCGATACTTGCGTAAGTGATCACAAATAACTCTATTAGTGAGCTTGTTTATAAAAAGATATCAGATTCCTGCGGAGTGGGAGCATGTTAGGCTGATACGGCAAGAAGCTTCCGGGAAATCTCCATATACTTCCCTCTATGAAAGTTTTCATCCGTGTTTTCAGAGAAAAAGAAGAAGAAGCTCTCGGGATCAGTTGTATTAAGGGTCCCTGACTAGACCAGTTGTCGAATCATAAGAAGACTAGACGACCATCTTTAATTTCACATGAGAAATCTTGGTTGACAGCATCTTGCAACTTCAGCAATTGTAGGAGGAAAAAAGACTTAGTACCTTTCGGTTTAGTCACCTATATGCTATTCCCCTTGAGGAAATAGACATGTAGCCATTTTATCCATAAGCTCTTTTTGTCTTCTAATATCCACCATAATCTCTTGAGAATTAGAGAATGGTTTGGAGCTTTAATAGAGAGAATGTTCAATCCCCCTTCTCTTTTTGGAAAATTTATGTTAGCCCATTTCATGTTTGTAGCTCTAGGATTTCCATTTGAGTGACTCCATAAGAATGATTTAAGAATTCTTTCAATTTCTTTGATAATGCTTTGAGATAAGAAAATATGGGAGCTCCAATATATATGCAAAGAATTGAGGATGGATTTGATAAGCTGAAGCTTACTCTCATAGGAAAGGGATTTGTTCACCCATGACTTAACTCTCTTCTAGATATTGTCTAAAAGAGGTTGACACTTAGAAAAATTTAGTCTCTTTGTGGATATTGGAAGACCAAGGTAGAGTAAAGGAGGATTCTGTAATCTCATGCCAGTTGTCTCCGTAACTAAATTTTCCATGTTAGCTACACCTTTAGATAGAAGGAAATGACTTTTGTTTTGATTAATATGAAGGCCAGACACATTCTTGAAAGCATTGAGGGCACACATATAAGAAAGGATAGACTCCATATCAGCCTACAAAATAGGAGAAGGTTGTTTGCAAAACAGACGTTAGTGAGATCAAGTTTCTTATATTTTGAATGGTGTTTGAAGTTGGGATTAGAGATGGTCTCCTACTTTATGAATGCATTAAGAATCTCCATGGCAACTATGAAGAGGTAGGGGGAGATGGTATCACCCTGTTTGAGACCCCTAGCAACTTTCAAGTATTGGGAAGGGGACCCATTGATTATAACCAAGAAGGAAGCTGAAGTGATACATTCCATGGCCCACCGAATGAACTGGTTTGGAAACCTAAAAGCTTCAAGCATATGTCGTATGAAATTCCAGCTGATACTATCAAATGCTTTGTGGAAGTCAATTTTCAGTATGCAATTCGGATCGCTATTTGAGGTAGTGTAACCCTTCAGCAATTCTTGAACAATAAGAATATTATCACCAATGTATCTATCCAACAAGAAAGCACTCTGATTATCATTTATTAAAGGAGTAATAGCTTCCTTCAGTCTAGCTGCTAGAATTTTCAAGATCACCTTATATAAGAAATTAGTACAAGAAATGGGACGGTAGTCTATGAAGCTTTTTGGATTTGAGCCTCAGAGAATCAAACATAAGAAGGTTTTGTTGATGTCCTTGAGAAGAACTCCATTTACGAAGAATTCATGGATAACCTCCTTAACAAATCCACCAATTATATTCCACGAATGTTGGTAAAAGAAATCATTAAAACCATTGGGGCTGGAGCCTTCTTATCACTCATTTCAAAAACGCATTTCTCAATCTCACTATCCTCCACTGGCTTGGTTAAGAGAGTAAAAGCTAAATGAGAAACTTGTTGCAGATTGAGTAGTTGGAGATCTCCAGTAGATACATTTGTTGATGCTTCTGTGCCAAGGGAAGAGCTAAAGAATCGGAAGCCTTCTTCATGTATTTCCTTTGGATCCGTGACGATGTCGCCAGTATGAGAAGAGATGGAAAAGATTTTGTTGCAGTTTTTTCTGGCAAGTATCGAGTGAAAGAAAAATTTTGTGCATTTGTCCCCATCTTGTATCCAGTTCACCCTAGCGCGCTGCTGCAAAAGGGAGGAATGATTATTAATGGCCTGAAGATAGTTGGAGAGAGCATGTTTCTCTTGCTCAATGAGAGAATGAATCCCCGGATTGGAGGATAATAAATTCTGCACCCTTGTCAATTCCAATCTAGTATTGTTGACAACGGTTCCTTCCACAACGCTCAACTAGTCTTTTCGCCTTATCGCAGAACTTAGCTCCTCCAAATTCTCAAGTTCATGCAACATGTGTAGACGACCATTCGGAGTTCTTCCTGTAATGACGCCTCCATGACTCATCAACAGAGCAGCAGTGCACGAGAATCTTTCCCACTATGTGCTTTGATGCACCATTAAAGCGCCTATCACTTTCAATAACACATCCCTTCTAAAATTGGTTGTAAAGTTACCTTTTTATTTATGTTGAAACTTTAGTTATGACGTGTTAGTTGAATGGAACATTGCTGAAAGCTTTGCGCTTCTTCCACAAATCTTTCCCAGTTATATGCTTTTAATCTTTGTTAATAGGATCGTCCCCATTATTAACTTCACTTCAGAGTTTTGTAATGAACATTTCTTACAAGTTTGGGGATGATAATGGCCGACTAGCCTTCAACAGTTCTTTTTTTAATCAGGCTAAAATTCAGTTGGTTCAAGGTTAAAATAGTATTGTTCAACATAATTTAATAAAACAACGTCATTTTTTTAAAACTAGATCAAGATGGGTTAAATGATTTTTTCTGAACTTGAGTTTGACCTGAAATTGGATCAACTCAAACTGGATCGATTGAATTTTGAGATACATTTCAGATATATACTTTAGTTTCCCTTCCAGCACTAACTGTTGAATCTAGTTGCCTGCAATTAGGAAAGTTTCCTGTTTGTTTGAGGACGCCCAAAAAATAAGAGTTGGCTGATGCTGCAATGCAGTTGAACTGTCCTCGAATTGGTGATGTCTTTTGCACTCAAAATCAGAATCAGTCAATCTTGACGCAGTCCTTAACAGGGGAAATTATAAATTTAAAGGCCAAGGAAAACGCTCTCTTCTCGTGCCATCTCATCTCTTGCTTTCGTAGGCTGGATATTCTTCAATCTTGAGATCAACAGAATCTATTAATGCTAAAGAATCCCCTGAGCTAAGTTCCTTAACCTTCCAGGGGGAAAATGAAGAGTGAAGAATCTTTCCGTAGAGTTACATGTGTTTGTAAAGTTGGAAATACTGCAATTTACTTGTAAAGTGACGAACATTCATAAAAGTCCCTCCAATTTAATTGCAGGCAGCTTCACTTATGTATAATTTTTAACATATAGGTGATATTTTAGTAAGTAAATTAACGCCTTAAAAAGCGAAAGAACCATCATATGCAGGATAGATTATTACGAGCCATGTTTAGCATTCAAGTATTTACTTCAAAGGAAACTTGTGTAAAAGTATTCGGGGTTGAATTTGTATTCATTGAGTTCAGCACTACCATCTTCGCGTGAATATAATGTAGGTAACTGCACAAAATAGAATCCTTACCAACTTTAAGGCAGAAAACTCTACTTCTGTGCCAAGAATTTTCTGAAAATGCTGATACTTGAATGAATGTTAATCTATGTCACAGTCGCAGGGTGACTCAACTCAAGCCAACCACCCGATCAGAATCAGCATTAGCAAACATTTTTTATTAAGCTTAAAGTTCATATTTTGTGTCCTATGTTAAAAGAAAGTTGTAAATGGCACAGAGAATGTACAAATAGAGAAAAGCATCCTACTTGAAGGTTGAACACGATATGGTCAAACGTTTATACTTACTATATAGCTTCTTCATTTTGGTTGCGTCCACTCCATGTAACATGAATGGTTCTAAGTTCTTCAGATTTTTCCAAATTGACATATACTTGTATTTCTAAATCAGAACATCTAACTGATTACAAAAGGCTAGCATGTGGTAGAACTGACAAAAGCAACAGCAACAGCAGATGTCAAGAATGAAATGATGAGATGACACGAATTAAATAAGAGTTCAAGTTCATGCAGGCATCAGGTAGCCAGTCTTTCAATAATCACAGGCTTCTAAGATTTGTCTTTGAATTTGCACGCTGAAGATGCCTCTCTCTCCTCTTCTCACAACAACTATGGAATAGGCCAAGACTAGCCACATAGTCGAGGATGGGCTTAAGGTAATTCTGCTATAACTGCTTTTGTTTAGAACCGAACGGGCTTGTGACTTGTGAGACATCAGGGGTTTTATAATCTTACATACAAGAAACAGAAAAACAGCTGTCTACTTTTTCTTCTGCTATGGTTTGATGATGGGCACTTGAGCCAATAAGCCTCAAGTTTAATGTCTATTTTCTACACGAAGTTTTACTTAAATCAAAAAAGATATTCAAAAGCAAAAAGGCTATTCAAACCTGTTTATCTGTCGTTCTCCAACTTTAAATCCAACTCTACTTCCTCCTGCCATTCTCAAAAGCAGCAAATTGGTCCCACCGACCACCACCATGAAATCAAAAGCTTCTTTCTTTCCTCAATAAGAACTTTTGCTTTCATGTCATGTAACAAATATTTAAAGATACATGCGTCTTAATGCTTATCTTCTCCTTCAGCATTTGTTTGACATTTTCCTTAAAAGACCACCAATAGTCTGAAACATGCCTCCTCCACGGCCATCACCACTACTACCACTACCTCCTCCTCCACCTCTTCCACCCCCACTATCACCACCACCGCCTCCTACTCATTCAACACCTTCACCTTCACCACCTGGAAGGCAAACCCTTACAGCTCCCCTCAACCAAATCATCATATCAAATCCAGCTAGAAGTCAACAAAATTCAGCCATACTGACACCAAAATCTGATAACAAAAGATCGACAAAGCCAATCATACTCCAGCATCCTCGGCCCCGACGAACAAACTTAGTCGTATGGTGTGGAGCGATTCTCTGTCTCATATTCAGCCTTACTCTCATCTTCTGTGGCATTGGAACATTGATTGTCTACCTTGTGATCAAACCAAGAAACCCTGTGTTTGACAGTCCAAATGCAAACCTTAACAGCATCTACTTCGACTCACCAGAGTACTTCAACGGAGACCTATCCATCCTTGCAAATTTTTCAAACCCAAATAGGAAAATTGATGTCAGGTTTGAATATGTCAGTTTAGAGCTCTACTTTTTCGACAGACTTATAGGAACTCAAGCTCTTCAGCCATTCAGTCAGAGGCCACAAGAAATGAGATTGGAATCAGTTCATGTCATCTCGAGTTTAGTCTTTTTGCCCCAGAATCTGGCAGTGGAACTTCAGAAGCAAGTGCAGAATAACAGGGTCAACTACAACATAAGAGGAACTTTTAAAGTCCGAGCAACTTTAGGTCTTATCCATTACTCCTACTGGCTACACGGAAGGTGTGAAATAGAGATGACCGGTCCTCCAACTGGTGTTTTAGTAGCAAGAAGTTGCAAGACAAAGAGATGAAGCAGAACGTATCACTTCCCCATACGTTATTTCAATTACTATCCATCCATATAGAAGTTTCCTATGTCAAAAATTATGTAATCTAATAGATTTGAGATGAAACAGAATCACCTCTGGTCGCAACTTTGAATATTCTGTTGAAATCTCAACCTTGGAAAACATGGATAATACGCTTACTCCATGATAGAAGTTGTTACTTCCGCAGTTTATCTTCTCCTTTTCTTTCCAATAACTTACAGAATTAAAATAGCATAGAAACTCCTGATCAAGCTAAGAGCTTTATTTTATCTTCTCCTTTTCTTTCCAATAACTTAAAGAATTAAAATAGCATAGAAACTCCTGATCAAGCTAAGAGCTTTATTAAGAGAAATAGAAAGAAAAGGAGAACAAAGTGTGGGACATTTTAATAAACATACTTGTAATAGAGGTAAGTTCCATAAAACTTCACTTAATTAGATAAAACAAATACTATTAATTCTGCGGAAAATTAGCTATCCAATATCTCAACTCTAGATACTCGAAATCTTTAGAGTTTCAATCCAAACTTCATGGTGGGATCGGAAAAGATTCCTATGCAGATCTTACTGTCATTACCTTTTGATTCTCACTTCAGGCGCTTTTTGACTAGGATGTGGGATGCTTATGACTACCATTTCTTTCTACTTCTAAAAGAGATTCTTCAGCCCTAAGATATCCACAACACGCATTTCTAGAAAATCCTTAATCGCTAATCCACCAAAACATGTGAAACTGACATAATATTAATTATGACATATTCCAGTTCAAGTCAATATCCGATGAAGGCGTCATCTCTAGCAATCCGAGCAATTACAATAAACTTTAAAGCTTCAACTTCCTCGATGAAAACCCAAGAACTATGAGAAACTAATCTACAAAGTGGGAAATTTCAGCATATTATTCATAATATAAAAGGCAAAGAGAAATGGTATTTCAATCAATGGCAAGTACTTTCTTTCTTTCCATCTTTCCATTTCATTAATATAGAGAGACTGCAAGATCTCAATTGTCAATATAATTACTTCTGCCCAGGCACTATCTTAATCAGGAACAATTTTGAAGCCACAGATGTCTTCCAGCGGTTTCTACTATCTAGTATCATATCTCGTTGACTCTACTCATTCCATAGCCTTAAAACTTTCACCAAATGCCATTCTCCGAACTACTTCAGTCACATGCATCTCTTTACCAGAAAGATCACCCTCTCCTCCTCAAGCAACACCCCAAAAAACTACGCTCATTTTTCGTCTATTAGGAAAAGTCCATTTTCCAGTTGGCTACAGAATTGAAGGGTGTACCCAGCAACTTGTACGCAAATCATTAAGAAATACCTAGACTGAAGAGCAACAGCAATGACATTTTTTTTATGCACATCTTCATGAAAGCATATCATGCATGTTCATTTATTCATTTCAAAATGTTTAACAAAGCACAACTCTCATAAGCATCACCTCCACAACAGATCTATTACAATTAATATTCTTAACAAGAATATAACCTATAGCAAGTAAAAGCTGTGAACTTTCTCAAAAATTTATATGGAATTAAATGAAAGGCAAAACTGAGACGTATTGATGCATATCATAACTCTTCATTCTCTATCAACTTCAGCCGGTGTCTTTGCTATTATCGATAGTGCATGTAATCCACTTTGCAACTCTTCCTGGAGCAAATTATAGATTAACCTATGCCTCTTGACCAAGCTCTTACCTTCAAATTCTTTAGAAACAACTTGCAGATTGAAATGTGTTTCCCCATCACTGCCTCTCACACCAGCATGCCCCGCGTGCTGATACGAAATATCTTCCACCAGCAATTCAATAGGATTCAGCTCTCTCGATAGTTTCTCCCTGATTCTGATTCCTCTCCTCCCCAAATCCCTCAAATTCAAGTCCATTTCACTTGCCTGCGATTCCAAATCCGCACTACCACCAGTTTTTGACCCTGAATTTCCATTTGGCATAGGATCTTTGCCATAACTCAATCCAGAACTTGAATTATCAATGCCACCACCGTCCTGCAACCCCAAATTCGAACGCTTTAACTCACCCGGACTACCACCCTCGTCAAGATTCAAATTTTGAGCAGACCCACTACCCTTCTGAGCCAGCACATACAATTCAAGCGCCTTCCTTTGCATCAACTTCAACATATTCAAAAATCCATTATTCCTTGAAGGCGTCAAACTCTGTTGCAAACCAAGAAGCACCGCAAAATCAGGAGAGACCCTCAAAACCTCCTCCACAGGTCGTCCCGACAGGCCCTGAACTAACAAGGCAGCAAGACCCTTGGTCAAAACAGAATCAGAATCAGCTTCAAACACAACAGTCTTGTCCCCGTCCAAGTAAGCCCTGACCCAGACCTGAGAGACGCAACCCTCCACCTTATTCTCTCTGGTTTTGAACTGGGTCTCAAGAGGTTTCAAGTTCTTCCCATAAAACAACAGTTGCTCGTACTTGGCCTTCGGTTCCTGCACAGACTGGAACAACTTGACGATTTCCTGAAGTTTCGGAGGCAATTCTTCAACGGGTTGTGAAGAAACAGAGTTTGAAGCTGATGCAGAAGTTGGCACGGTCAAAGTTGGAAGCTTTTTAGTTGGGATTTTTTGGAAGGAAACGGATTTAAGGAAGATAGAAAATGAAAATTTCGTGGGATTCATACAAGATATAAGGGTTTTAGAACAGTGAAAAGAATATGGAGCTTTGGAACTAAATAATCGAAGAGAAGTAGCTATTGATGATGAAGCAGAAGAGGCCGCCATACCTAATGAAAGCGAAGGAGAATCACTCAGAGAAAGAATCGCAGAACATGAGTACCATGATATTCAAAGAAATACTTCACTGAAACGCACCGTTTTGTTGCAACTTTGGTTGCATGGTCATTATTGAGTGTGACATTTGATTAAACCATTTACTAATGAAACTAAGATAATGAATTTTAAAATTATGTTGAGAAAAAGATACCCAAAATTAAATTTATATCCTCCACATATTATATTAGAGTACATATATGTTTTCTTTATTTCATGTTAAATCTACATTGATCTTAAAATATCTTTAAATAGTTGAATTTTGTGAAGTTGGGAACGATCTCTCTACTAATTAAAGGTAAGACTGTGTACTGCTAGGATTTTTCAAATTCACTTCTAACTTTACATTCAACATGAAATGCTAATTCCCATATTAGTAAAATTCAACTCTAGTATTATATTAGCAAAATTCACTGCTAACTTTACATTCAACATGAAATGCTAGAAATAAAAGAGCCTTAGATAAACTTAATATCAAGTCACCACACATGTACAGTGTTTTGAGAGGAATTTTAGATTAAAATATTAATTTATCTTTTAATAACTGTATCCTTAATCTTGAAAATCATAATTTAAAATTAGTTTTAGATCATTTTCGGAACTTTGATAATATAATTTTATTGTTATTAATATAGTTGGTGGCATAATATTAAATATCAATTTAAGAAAAAAGGTTTATTATGTCTTAATTCACATTGTTCGGATAACTTTAAAAAATTAACAAATAATAAAAGTGACTAGTTCTAGTAATATTTAGATTCGAACCCAATTCTTATTATACTTTACTGTGTTAAAGTTTTAATACACGTAACTTTATTTTCTCCCGAGGTAAGATTGTTAGCATCAATCATTCAAATAAGAGTAGCAATTTGTGCTGAAGTTGGCTTCAGTATCACTGTTACAGTACAGATTGTCTTTATTATACCTAATATTCACTCAATGGCCTTCCTGCAAGGTACCATATCAGATGAAGCTCTTCTGATTAGAACTTACGTATGGATTTAGGAACATGTTGGCTTGATTTGGAGAACTAAATCATGCAAGTTTATGTGTTATAAAACTGTTGGACCAAGTCCATGAACAAGAATCGTCTCTTAGCAATACGACCATGGTATGAACATTCCAACTGATTAGCATGCATGTAATTAAGGAGGGAAATTAATTGCTATTCAATATCTATATGTGTGGCCGCCTAGTACTTGTATCCCTTGACGAACAGGCTCTCAGAGGCCAACCCTCCAGCACTACCTCCGGTGTACTTTCCAAGAGTTGCCTCTGAGTTTCCTTTGCACCTCACCAAGAATGATTCTTGAGCTTTCGCTATATTCTCTTTCTTTCCAGCCCATGTCTTGAGTGTGCTTTGTTGCAGAGCTCGCCCAAAGGAGAAGGACAATGTCCATGGCTTTAAGACCTCAAGCTTGTTCATGGAGTTGAGGTTCAGTGTTGCCTCCTCCTCACTCTGTCCTCCGGATAAAAATACAATTCCAGGCACTGCTGGTGGGACAGTTCGACGAAGTGCAGTCACTGTGTACTCAGCTATCACCTCCGGTGTTACCTGTTCCAGCATAGACATGGACATGAAAAGTATAATCAAGCCACCGAAACCAAGCAGTGTGAACAAGGCAAACACCGCCTTTTCTGTGATGAGTATTGCAAAGTTCCCATTTGTGTTGGATTACAGGCAAACACAACTAGATAGGAATTGATCAGAGATTAAGCCTTAAGGTTTCAAATACCTTTGGGCTATCAGACCCTGGAGTAACCATGTTAGGCTTGAGAAGTGTCCCTTCAAGAAGGACATGGTGATCATTCAGTGCCTTATAAACTGCCGCAAGCACTGTCTCAGTTACAGCAGCGCACTTCTTAATGTCATGAGGTCCATCAGTTAACACCTCAGGCTCCACAATTGGCACAAGTCCATTCTCTTGGCATATTATAGCATAACGAGCCAATCCCTGTGCATTTTGCTGGATTGCCAATTCAGAGGGTTCAGTAGGGCCAATCTTGAGAACAGCACGCCACTTGGCGAACCGTGCACCAGCTTTATAGTATTGTGCGCAGCGTGCACCAAGAGAGTCAAAGCCCTGAGTCGTAGTCTCACCGTTAGTGCCAGCTAGTTCAACTGTTCCCTTGTCGACTTTAATCCCAGGAACGACCCCATTGTCTTGGAGGACTTCGACAAAAGGTTTGCCATCAGAAGTTTTCTGGTACAGGGTCTCTTCGAAGAGGATGACACCAGAAAGATAGGAGAGAGCATTAGGGGAGGTAAAGAGAAGTTCGCGGAGTGCTTGGCGGTTGGACTCAATATTCTCAACGTTAATGCTCGATAGACGCTTCCCAATGGTGCCTGTGCTCTCATCTGCTGCCAAAATGCCCTTTCCTGGTGTGGCAATGTACTTTGCAGTCTTGATCAGCTCATCTGCACGCAGAAAAATGGTTATCTGTAAAGATTGAAAGCTATAAGCTTATGCATTTTATAGTCGACAATCAAGGTTTTTTGGGCTATAATCTAATGCTAATTGCATAGGCTGTTTTGCATGAGTAGACAAATGATAAAGAGGGGATGAGTATCTGGAGTAAGTTAACAATATGAAAAATAAAAAGAAAAATTCAACAAGAGGCATGAAGCTAGTGCCTTTGAAGTGCTTGTCAAATAGGGTAGGGTAATTCAGCGTGCATGCATAATAATGTACCTTATACGATATGGTGTCGACTTGTGTTCCTACTTCCTACGCCATCTCATTGAATGAGCTTTACCTTAGTGGTTGATATTCAATATTTTTGGCTACTAAACATTACATGTGGCTTGCATAAGCTTCAACTTTCAGGCATGTTTTAGGGGAGACAGAGAGAAAGAGATAACCTACCTGCATACTTTCCAACAAAGGCAGACATGGCTAGAAAGGGGTGGATAGGTAATGGTTACAGGACGAAAATGACGAAAACAAATTTGCACAAACACCGCTCTTTATAGATAACTTAGCTAGCTCATAGGGAATATACCAGCGAAGAATCCACACTCCAGACCCCTGTCAACACGTGTCAAAAGACAAGCCCTCCGCAGATTATCAGCGTCGGATAAAGCAGCGAGTGACAACTATCCTAGCCAGGTGGCACACATGTCTGTACGTGGAGCACTCTATCCTCATTCTCGTGAACCCAAAAGCTCAACCCTCATATCCACCAATTTTTTTCAAGTTAAATAACCAATGAGATATTTCTTGTGGAGCTACGAACACTCACTCTAAACCCATAACACTCCACGTACATTGCTTTCTATTCTCTATATGAACTGGGTCACAGTCACCTCACCTGATGCACCTGGTTATCTGCATGCATGCATACCACAACAATAACAAGATATACCAAGAAATATGATGTGTATAACAAAACATTTCTCATATATAAGAAAAATATTGTTTCTTTGATACAGGTATCATCATGGGGAGGCTGTCAGTGTCAACCAAGTTGGAGCCAGTCACTCCTCCATCCATGGATATAGAAGGTAAATGGGGGTTGAGGTATTCCTAATGTCTTTTTGCCAAACAGCCAACCATCCAAAGGGTGACTCGACGTCTTAACATATAAAAATATCTGGTACATGTATACTAATGCAAGTCAAAATCCCTTTAAAACTGAACTTGCAGAACTCCAGTATGTAAATCAAGTGACTTTCAAATCCTGCCTCACAACTCCGGCAAAGATCAGATGTGCAGCTCTCAATTGACTGTTATGACGAGGCCATCAACAGTTCATCGTCATCTGTACCAAAATACCTATCACCGAATTCACCCATGCCAGGAATTACACGGAAATCATTGTTCAAACCCGTTTCAATCTCTGATGTTACAATCTTTATTCTCGGGAATCTTTTGCAGACCACATGTACTCCCTGAGGTGCCTGGTGAATAGAAGTAACAAGTATTTATGAAGACGAAAAGCAACATTTAAAGACCAAAAAGTGTCGAGGGGTTTTGTGAGTCAGCAATCACTTACAGATATAAGATTAAGAAATATGATGTTGGACTCTGGCACACCCTTGCTAATGAGTAAAGAAATCGCTTGAACAGCTGAATTGCCTGACGAAACACCAAAAATCAAGTAAAATTCAATAAATGAGAAAGACCAGAAGTTCCTAAGCCTAATTCCCTAACTAACTAGTCCACTTATAAGCTTCAGATATGATCTCTCAAGCATAATATCGTGCGGTAAATGTAGAGGAATGCCAAGACATAAGAAACTTAGAACACATTTTGAGTTTCTAAGGGAGTAATTCCTACGGTACAATATTAGTGCTAAACAATTCATGTAGAGACCTCAGGCCATGTTGTCTGATACAAGCAGAAAATTCAAGAGACATCAGAACAAGGCCATGCATAATGGTTAAGGAAGAGAAGATAGGCAGGATGGTGGAGCAGCACTGTGGAAAGATTAATTTTTTTCTCTGATTA
>JAOQMP010000210.1:46921123-46951051 GCA_027563575.1 Erythroxylum pedicellare
ACTTTCTACAACTGAAGCGGAGTTTATTGCAGCAACGGAAGCCTGTAAGGAGTTGCTATGGATGAAGAAGTTCTTTACTGAACTTGGTGTCAAGCAAGAACAGTATCAATTGTTCTGTGACAGTCAGAGTGCTATTCACCTTGGTAAGAATGCCTCTTTTCACTCACGATCAAAACACATTGATGTGAGATATCACTGGATCAGAGATGTGATGGAGACGAAACAATTACAGTTAGAAAAGATCCATACTGATGAAAATGGATCAGACATGTTGATCAAGATTCTACCAAAAGGCAAGTTCGAGTATTGTTGATTAATAGCAGGCTTGATAAAGCCCTCCATGTAATAGGGAGGGGGAGATTTGTTGGATATGGGTCCCTCTCACATGAAGGGACTTCATGTCTAACATTGCGGCACCGAAATCGGTGCTGCATGCAGCATTTGTTGAAAAGAAGAAAAAAAGACAGCTACAAGGCAGTTGTCTCACGCGATGGAGTGCCTATATAAGGCACTCCCTGCTTTAGAAACAAACACAACAAAACAGAGAGAGAAAAGCCAGAGCAAATTAAATGCTCTAAAGTTAGGAAATACATTCCTAAAGGGTTGGTGAGTGACAAAATAGTGAAGTTAGTATTTTTACGTTGAGAAACACCTTGTGAACCACTATTTTAGTTTTATCTCTGTATACCTACAATTTGTAATAGTGGAAGAAATATTCTAAGTTTTGTCCATGGACGTAGCTCAAAGTTAAGGGTGAACTACGTTAAATATTTTGTATCTATTTTGCTCATTTTATTTTTCCTTTTCACAAAATACACCCGCTACACCCAACAGAGCCTGAGGATGTTATTGAGGAGATGATGATTCCAAAAGAAAATCTATTTAACTAAGCAAGAAGCTGAGAAAGTGGAAGCGAAGTTATTTACTACAAGGATAAAGCATGCTTTTTGCTTAGACATTTGCATATGTTTTGTCATTTCTTAGACATCATATATGATTACCATTAAGAATTTTAAACCTTGCATGCTCTTTTGCAAAGAATTTGATGGAAAATTTATGCACCTAACTGTAAATTTGTATAGTCAATGATTAAAGATGTTGAGATCGTTCAATTGCTTTTGCTCAATTCTTTATGTTGTTATTGATAGCTGTTGTTTAATGGAAGAAATTCGATTTAGCATCCTCTTGTGCCTGGCCGAACTTCTTTCCTAGATTGTCTATTGTCTCAAGTTTCATTACTTACCTGCAGGTCATTTACAACTGTTGAGCTGGGAATGAAACTATACGTGAAGAATTTTCTCTTCAAGTTGTAAGACAGTAAGAGGCACTGGTGTCCAATTTTATGGAACAGGTGACTAACTAGCTCATATTGAGAGTTTCCTGTTCATCAGATCCATTTTTCGTTTTCTCTGTATGCACTGCATTTTGAGGACATGAATCCATTTATAGTTTTTGCAAGGAACTCTTGTGCTTCCACAAGTTCCGGAATATTCTATAAATTTTATTAGATGTGCTTCACAAGTTATTGATGTTTCCACTTGTTGTAGAGGGTTGATAAATAATAGCTGGTATGCAGAAATAGTTCTCGTTCTAGACGGTCATCCAGGAGCTGTATCAAGCAAGTAAGCTATCTTCTCTCCAGACCAATTTCTGTTTTATTCTCAAGTCTATGTTTTGTAAGCTACTGTAGTTGGCCATATAATTAATATCACGTATTCTTCATTAAACCTAGCATTGTAATTGTAGGTCTGTGGCATCTGAATCATTGGGATGTTACTGCAATATGGCTAAAAAACAGATCTTTGGAGGAGGGATCAAACAATAACTATCGTGACTTAGTCTCACTAATTGTCTATTTTGTTCTTGTAATTGATGACAGAGAAAGCATTAGGTTTTCAACGTTCATTATAACAATAGGTAAGTCAGTGGGGGGTGGGCAACTTAAATATCTTTTATTTGATGGGAAGAACGCATACAGTCTGGATAGGGCCAGAAGCAACATTGTAGTATATAGAACTCTGTAGATTAATCACAAAACTGGGTAACGCTGGCATGGAAACTTCATACTACAAAACTGCATCGTAATATGTATTAACAGCAAGAAATTGCTTTTTCAGTTGTTGCATATATGTTGACAAGTATAGGAAGTTGTGGTGAATCTTGGTTTTATTTAGCAACAGTTACTGATAAATCCACCTGAACAGACGAGCAACAAAGCAAGAGTTGGAACAGATTGATCATTCTTTCAATCTGTTATTTTCAAAAGTTGGTGTTGGCCACTAAATATTGAAGCCGCATTGTTTGACCAGCATTGTAACCGATGGTGACATGGAGAAGGCAATGATGGTGAAGATGGAGATCAAGATCAAAGGTTTGGCATATAGAATCCAGGATCATCCAATGGTTCAGGCTTCCGAGCAGCGGCTACGTGGTCAGGATGTTCCTAAAGTGACACGTTAATCAAGAATTATTCAACGACTTCAGTATCGTGGTTTTTGTTGGATATTAAAAAATTGCAGATTGCATTTTGCCCCTTTAACTTTTTTTTTTCACGAAGTGTTTTCCGCGGATTTTAATTATAGAAAGATACTTTAAGTTATTCATATTTAGACTAATCTCTGTTCGAACTAGATAAGCCTTTTGTAGGAGACAAAGTTCTGATCCTAATTTTTAAACGGTTGCATACATAAAAGGGATTTAACCTATTACCTCACTTAAACCAGAAGAGCCCCTTACCAACTCACCTGCGTCCTAAAATTCCCCATTAACAATACTTATGGCATCGTTATAAAAGCTTACCGTGCAACAAATTAGAGATAAATACAAGCTAAAAATAAAGAAAAATTATTAACATGTTGTATTATAGGATGACCCTATCAGTTGTTCCTTTGTAATCAGAAAATTATATGTTCGAGTCACATAATCAACTTCTTTGTAAAAATATTTAAAAAAATTGCGTATATTAATAACCCTTTCTAGGCTTGCTTCCATACTTTTTGACACCTTTAAATTTCTTTATCTTTAATATCTCAAATTTTCTATTGAGATTCAAAATTTGCAGCAACCTTCTTTGATTGTTGGTTTCATACTCTTCATTAAACTTCTTTCAGGCTTCTTTAGATGATTCACAAGTTATTATTCTATAAAAGAGCGCTTTTGGTTCCTTATCACTTCTTCACAGTGCCTTTTTATTTAATTTGGTATGAGATTTTCGTAAAGATGGGTAGGACTAAAATCACATTCTATAACCTCACATACTAACTCAAATATAATTTAAAATAAAAAATTAATAATAAATATATGCTTAAATGATAAAATACTACAATCACTACTCTCTAAAAATTAAGAAATAATTAAATAACAATTTGAAGGAATTCAATGAAACAGTTTTGACTCCGGCGCATTGTTTTGAAGAAATTAGAAGCTCACTTGGAGTGCAACAAGGATCACCTAAATACCACGCAAGAAATGTGGGCCGTTTCAAATTTAGAGTCCCATCGCTTGAGTTGGAATTTACTTGACGTGGGTAGAGTTAGTGTCTCCATTAGCAGGCAGCGTCGTGGCCAAAATTTTTGCCACTGCAGCCCCTACTGTGCTACATTTCCTCTTGCGTCAGCCTGCTTTAGTGTCATTTAATCCGTAAGTCCACCTTCATGGTGGCATTGCTCCAAGACAAAGCAGCAAGTGACACAGGATTGTTTCTACCGAAAATGGGATTATTCGTGTACCCGTGAACTGCAGTTCTTTCAATAAGATCTTGTTGATTATGTTGGATCAAATGTCAACGTTTTTACGTGTAGCTCAGAAAGGTCACTAGTCTACTTGGTTCCTCTGTGCTTTATAGCTTACCCATAAACTCTTAAACCTGACCGTCAGATGGATTTCAAAATATGCAGTTTGAGCTCTTGTACTATTAGGAGATAAGATGTTGGATTTCTTTGTCGGGACTGTGATTTTGATGTGGGTTCCAATGCCATTGCATGTGACCCAGGTTAGTTTACAAGACATTATTTTGCTTCTTATAAAGAAAGGTACGATGGTCCTGCAAGTCCATGTGCTTCTGAATTAGGACATGAAATTAAATAAAGTCTTTTAAACCAAGGTTGGCATATCTTAGAAGGGTTGTTTTTGGTTCATCGCTGGAAAGTCCCTCTCAGACAGCACATGAACATGTGAGCTTAACGAACCTGGGGACCGTGTGGATGGAAATACTTTGTTCGACTGTGTTCGTAGCGCAGAGATGGAAAGCGAAAGAGAGAATCCTATTGCATACATTAAATACAATTGTATAGATCCAGAGCAAGCAATCATTGGTCCAGCTTTTGCGTTCTCTGTGTTCATTCTCTCGCATCTATCCAAATAACACATTGCCATCCTACTGCCTAGTCTACCACCCAAATTTATCAACTCCAAACCTCTCAACTAGTACTTCTTATTTTTCTTGTTAATATTGCTATCCATTAGAAATTATTGATTACAACTTATACTGCCAGGAATCACAACACTACGAGAAAAGAACATGAGAAGGGACAAAATTATGCTTGACTTCCCACTCCGATTGCACTCTTTTCACTAATATCAGATGGAATCGTCAGAGAAAGCAAAGGAGCAATTAGTAGAACCTTGTGAAACTACAATCCTAGCGGGAGGAGAACAATGAACTGTTGTTGTTAGAGCAACCTTGGAAATATCAACTTCAGGCCTTAAGGCCTCAACGTGTCGAATCTCCTTTAGCATTGCAGCCACGTCGTTCATCGTAGGACGATCATCAGCTCTGCTACTTATGCAGAGAAATGAAACAGATAATGTTTGGAGCATTTCATGCATAGTAGGGTCAGCTCTTCCTCTAAGCTTTGGATCAAGAATGTCAACTGGGTCTTTCTTGGTAGCTAGGTGGTCCCTAACCCACTGAACCAAGTGCGAACCACCAGGCAAAGTTGGGTCTAAGGGATGCCTTCCTGTTAGAACTTCTAAAAGTACAACACCGAAACTGTACACGTCGCTTTTCTCAGTGATACGTTGCATTGATGCGTGCTCTACACAATCATAAAAAAGAAAAAAATCAACAAAATTTAAGCAAAGATTCATTAACGAAATCTTCCTTTTGAAGTGAACTGAAATGAATAATTAGACTGAAGAGTACCTGGAGCCATATATCCATAAGAACCAGCAAGGTGCGGTCTTTGACAGGGTTTTGATAAGTCATCTGAAGTAATGCTGTTCACAACTCTTGCTAATCCAAAGTCAGCTAAATAAGGTTCGTAGCCTGGTCCTAACAGCACATTCATGGCTTTAACGTCACCATGAAGAATTGTTGGCACACAATCGTGGTGTAAGTATGCTAGTGCATGAGCCACCCCTAACACAACATCGTATCTCGCTTCCCATTCAGGCCCTCCTTTGCCAGCACCATGTAGAAGCGAGCTCAAGCTTCCATTAGGCAGATAGTCATAGAAGAGGAGCTTCAAGTTTCTGTTAGAACCCCAGCCCAAAAGACGGACAATGTTTCGGTGTCTGATTGAACCGAGTGTCCGAATTTCAGAATTGAATGCCGTATTCTCTTCTGATGACCACATCTTCTTAACAGCTAGTGTCTCACCATTTGGAATCATCACCCTGTACACTACTCCAGAGCTACCTGTGCCTATTACATTCGATGACGTTAGATTCTTAACTATGTCATCAATGGAGAAGTCAAGCTTCTGATATAAAGTTATCTCCCAATTATCATCTTCCATCATCCTACTGCTGGCAATACGAGTTCGGATTAGCATGTAGATTGCTAGGAGAACTAAGACTGCACTTGCACTGAGGAGAATAGACATAACCGTCTTCGCCGCTGATCTAGCACGTCCATCTGCTCCCATTCGATCAGCTGGTGTCACTACTGCTCCAGCAATGTAGAGACCTTGGTTTGAAGCAAGGTCACTGAGAGGAATCTTACGGAAAAATGGGGTGTTGGGCAATTCACCAGAGAAGTCATTAAAAGAGATATTAAGAGAAACAAGGTTTTGAAGGGCTGCCAGAACATCTAGCTTGCCTTCAAGGTTGTTGTGTGAGAGGTCAAGCACTCCAAGCTTGGTGAGACCGGAGAGTTCAGACGGGATCCTTCCAGAGAATTGGTTGCAACTAAGATTGAGAGAGATCTCCAGAGAAGGAATTTGACCAAGTTCCTTGGGAATTTCTCCAGAGAAACCATTGCCCCCAAGATTTAGCAACTGTAGCTTACTGCACGACAATATCTCAGCCGGGACAGCACCAGAAAGTTGATTCTTCGCCAAATTGAGCTTGGTTAGTTCTGTCAATGAACCAATGCTAGGGGCCAATATACCTGTAAGCCTATTATCTGAAACATCAAGAAACTGTAGGTTTTTGGGTAGAGTGGAAGGTATAGAACCTGTGATTCCATTTGAATGGAGATCAAGAAATTCTAGGTTGTTGCATCCAGCTATAGACGGGGGAATACCTCCAACAAGATGATTGTCACTCAAGTCAAGGAAGTTCAAAATCTTCAAATTTCCAACTTCCGATGGAATAGTACCAGCCAGTCTATTTCCATTTAACCTCAACCTGTACAAGTTGGTGCTGTTTCCTATATCAGGTGGTATGAAGCCGGACAATTCGTTTGAAAGTATCAGTAGCTTGGTGAGATTTTTCAGTCCAAAAATCTTTCTGGGTATAGAACCAAAGAAGTTGTTATAAGATAAATCAAGAGCCTCAAGGCTCTTGCACTCTGACAGAGTCTCTGGTATGTTACCAGTTAAATTGTTCTGCCACGCAAAGAAAAGAGTCAATCTCTTAAGATTTCCAATAGCCGCAGTCATCTCACCCGATAAATCGTTGTTGTCTACTTCAAGATGAGTGAGGGCTGTACAATTTGAGATTTCAATCGGTATGGTGCCTGATAACTGGTTAACACTAAGTTGAAGCTCTTGGAGCTTCAAAAGGTTTCCAAAACTTCTAGGTATGCTTCCTGTCAGAAAATTTTCAGATAAATCAATAACCTTGAGCTCAGAGCAGCTTCCAAGCTCGTCTGGGATTGTATCTACTAAACTGTTCTGCCACAAGAGTAAACTCTGAAGCTTGATGAGTTCCCCAATTCGTTTCGGGATCGGACCAGATAAAGAATTCTGATACAAGTATAGGTTCTGCAACTCCTTACAGTTTCCAATCTCTTCTGGGATAGGACCAGACAAAAGTGCGGTATAAATGGCTATAGTTTGAATTCTTTCCAGCTTTCCCATCGATGAAGAAAGATTCCCCGAAATGCTGGTCTCAGCCAGGCCTAACACAACCAAGTTGGTGCAGTTTCCAATCTCCTGAGGCAGCTCACCTTTAAGATTTTTATTCCCGCCAGCTCGGAAAATTTGCAGCCTGATCAAAGCTCCAATGCTCTTTGGAATATCACCACTGAGTTGATTGTCAAAGAGAGTCAAATACTCTAAACTTGAAAGGTTTCCAATATTAGTTGGAATCCCACCTTCAAGAGAATTTGTGCTGAGAGATAAGCTTTGCAGTTTGCTTAACCTGCAAATTTCCTCTGGGATTTCACCTGAGAGAGAATTATCACTGAGGTCAAGGAAACTAAGCTCATGGTATTCTCCAAACTCTTTGGGAATCGAACCGGTGAGGTTGGTAGATGAAAGGGTAAGGGTCTTCAAATACTTGAGAGAGTGAAAGTTTGATGGTAGTGGACCTTCCAAATCAACTGCTTTCAAGCTTATCTCGATAACGTTGCCATTTGAGTTGCAACTGACCCCGAACCATTGGCATGGACTTTGGTCTAAAGGATTCCACGAATTCAACACACCTGTTGAGCTGTTTAAACTGTTCTTCCATGTCAAAAGAGCTCGTCCTTGTTCATCTACAGAGTGACAAGAAAGAAAGAGAAGAGAATTTATTGATAGAAGCAAGGTGAAATAGAAGATATTGGGAGAAAGTGAGAGATTCCTTGGGGATGCAGGCATTGTTAAGAGTTGAGAACAGTTTATCTGTTTTGGGATTGTTGAGGGAGGAACCCCATGTTTTGTTTATAGAAGAAATGCAGAAGATCTGGATCCAAGACCACCTTCTTTTTTACAATTTTTTTTTATTATTAATGTCATTAGTCTAGTAGTTAGCTAACAGAGGTTGATGCAGATAGATGTTTGTTTTTATTCAAGTGGGTGTTCTTGTAACGCACTTTTTGGTTGTTGCTGTCAAAATCTCAAAAAAGAGGTTATTTTGTAGTTCCCTTTCAAATGCCAGCTCTGTTTCTTACATTACATATGGTAGCAAGGACATAACTTTGATCAATTTTTACCCAAAAAACTGTAGTGATTATACAATGACTGCTAATACAAGTTTCCCTTTTTTTTTAAGCTCTTTTTGCAGTCATGTAGAACTATCTTGTTTCATCCTTTGTAGTCATGTCAAAGTTAGTTAAGAAAGTGAAATTCATAGATCTAAGATTCTTGATTGACAGATTTGGTTATGGTTCATATTGGTTTAAATCAAAGATTAGTATCTCTTTCTTATTGTTGAATGAATTGAACTTTACCCTGTAACTGATAAATGTAGATACAAGATCAGATACAGTTGAATGTTTTCACTCTGGATTCAATAAAGTAAAGATGATTGTGGCTTTTCTGGTGGTCCATGAATAAATGTGGTCACTGTTTATTTTGAAATTTTAATTTTTCAATGGATTAGAAAACCTTACTATAGAGTTTGTCCATTTTCAATTAAATTAACTTCTGAATTAACTAAAGATCTACTAAACAGTTCATCAAAAAGAAAAGGTCAACTTAATTGTCACCAGAATAGAGCAGATATAAAAAGCGAGTCCTTTTCAATCATTTACAGCAATATTACAAGTATTTATTTAAGGGATCTGAATCTGTATTCGTTATTCCTATTCTGGTTTTGGTTGTTGATGTTGATGTGGAATCTGGCTGAGTAGCGATCTGCACATGTTAATATGTGAAAAATTGAAAGTATGTTTTTATAGAACTGCAAAGCTGATAATCCTGTCGAGTGGTCTTAGTTATGATGGATTAAAATTTAGCAGAAAATAAAGATTGGCTTCAAGTGGAAGGAACAACAATCGCATCAGCTTATATTATAGATTGTGGATTAACATTCAAATAGCTCGCAAAAGGAACGAAGAATAGAGATTGCTTACAATTAGTACTAGCTGATGAGCAGCACTAAGTGGCACTGCATTTGGCATCATTATGTCACCAACACCATCTGAAACTAAAGTTTTAGGCTTTTGCTTGTTAATTAATTTTGTCTTTTCTTTTACCTTTCTAATTTATTCCTCAGGATTTATGGAAGTGGTTCTTTTCAGGATCATTACGACAGTTTATTAAAATGCTGAAACAACTTCTGGTTTGGCCATGAAGAAGAAGAAATAAAATAAAACAAAGCCTTTATAATAAGAACATAATTCTGGTTACTTCATTAATGAAATTGGATTGATATGCATCTATTCTGGTAGACAGGAGCGACGGAAAATTCGGAAGAAAGCAGAAGTTTTCATGCAATTCCTACTGAGATTGAATGCGTAAAATGATAGAACATTATAAATGAATGGAGCCCAACAGCCTTTTGTTTTTGAAGGTAGATACGTAACTTTTCATCTTCACCTGCTATCTCCGTCTGAATATAAACCACAATTTGACAAGTAGAGCTGGAGGGTGTTCTCGTAAATGTGCAAAATATCTATACTATGCCATGATTGTAAAACTTATGCAAAAAAAAAAAAAAAAGTAATAGTAAAGCAAGATATCAATGAGCCAAACTTTGAGAAACAATAAAGGACAAGAATAGCATCAAAAGAAGAGATGAGAGACTAGAAGAAACATACATGGAAGAACAAGTATTACATACATTCAATGGTCCCTCATCCAACCTTCTTTTCTTTATTACCTTTCTTGGTCACAGGCAACTTGAAAAAAGCTCCCCTATCTTGGAAATTAGAAAAAGAGAGGTTACATTTGTAAGATAGAGATGGTTTTCTGATACAAAAACAAGGTCGATCCCATTTTTCACCCGTAAATAATGTCTGCTTAAGTATTTCCCTTGAGAAACTAGATAGGTGAAAATCCAGTGTGTTATGGATCTAGATCAAATACTCAACTAAACTTGCAGATCTCATCAACGCAAGGTGCTTATAAATGTAATCAGATCATGTGTATGGCTTAGTAGTAACACTAGGAATAGAATGGCACATGTTCTGATAAAACAATTGCAAGTTTTCATGTGTGGCAGAAGACGTAAATATGCTTTAAAAAGGGTAGTGGAAGCTGCAAAGAGCAGACCAGCCAATGTCTTCGGCTTAGTTTATAGATATCATGCTCATACCAGTACCATGCTGCCTACTACCTGCCCTAGTAGTGCACGTATTTAATATTCTTATTATTGTCCAGTTGTGGTTTTGGCAAGATGAGCCGCACATGAGAGGAGGTGGTGGAGACGGGAGAGTCCTTACTCTTTATTGGTGTCGTGTACCTGAATTGTGGATGTACAAGAGAAATGTTACAATTATAAAAAGAACGTAGCCATCCGCAATTTGTAAATGCACATGTTCACACAAGCATGAAGTGTATGAAGAAGCTGCTCACTGGGTTTGTAAAAGAGGGTGGACCCTGAGAATGGTCTGGTCTACCAAATGGAGCCATATGAGACTTTGATCTTCTTGGTACTTGGCACACGTGCAATTAGGTTGTCAAATATGACGTGAAGCTCTTAAATTATAGTTTAGTCCCTAATAATGCAACCGCGCATCATAGATCCAAGACAAGATTTGTCATTTGCTTAAATGAAATTCCATCAATTACATCCATTGGGTCCATGATCCTCCAAAGGTTCATTTTCCCATCTAATCAAATTGATAAATTCAATGATTTTGGTTACTGCTCTCACATATGTCTTCTTTATTTTCTCTTGCCTCCAGCTTCAGATTTGACTCTTAATAATTTCGCCAAATCTATGTCCTACAATGACAATCGTATTATCCAATAATGTTCCAAGTTGATCTAAATAATTTCTGAATATTACAGAGTTTGGATCAATTGGCTTTTGATCTTTCTCTTGCTTATTTAGCATGGATCATCCATTCAAAGTCGATTCAATCATTCTTTGCATACAAAGTAGATCATGTAATGGACTCTCAATCAAAAAGCATGAATAATTCCAAGTTACCATCTAATTGGAGTAATATAGCAGAGGAAACTTGGACAAATCTTTCTTCTTCACCCTTTTATCAATGGAATTTGTATTTTAGGCCAACTGTCCAACTAATGATACACTTGCAAACTTTGTTCTATAATTTGAACATAACTTTGGCTTTATTTTTCCTTCTTTTGCTTTCTGCAAATACCCTTTTCGCTAAAACACGGCTTTGTCATGTATAAGCACCCAAAAGGTCAAATCCCTGCTTGCTTTACTGTTTCTTTGATGTCCTAATCTTTCCATAATTTCAGGATTCCTGTTCCCAAAACAGGCCTTTCTTTTATCTCTTTGTTGTTATCATATAGTATACACCACGTCATTTGTATAGAGTGGGGAGGATTCCACACACAATAAGACTTTCTTATATTCCTAATCAAGGTCAATGGTCAAAAGCCCAGAACATGGACTTTACCTAAAGTTTATTAAACCAATTATTAAGCTAAACCAACAAAGATTCCATTGTTTATAGACCCATGAAAGCTACTTATGTGTCATTCAAGCTCTCCAATTACTAATAGAAATGGGTCTAAATATTATTGAGAGCCCACAAGTAAGCAAATGGAGTTCAGCACCCCCACCAGAAATAAAGAACAGAACTGGAAACTTTCTTAAAATTGAAAGATCGGACTAGACTGGACAGGTGTGTATTTCTTATAGGGATCCCCAAAACCTCCATTGGCTACCATGAGAGGAAACGGGATGGCAGTGGCACAAATATATTTGCATATCCAGATCAATGGATGGACCCAATTGCACAAGAAATGAGTTACTAGAGATGGCACGAAATGGAAGTCGATCAATTGTTCAACAAGATTAAAGAGCAAAACCTTTCACCTAGTTTTTTACAATAATACAGGATCAGTATGCAATATAGCTGTGAAGCACCATGGAAACATAGATGTGGCCACCATACTGCCTAGAAATCCCAAAGTAAAAGGAAGCCTTGAGAGAAATATTGAAAAGAGAGAGCAAAATAGGCATTAGACACGCAGAACCACATTGACCTGATAAGAATAGAAAGACGTCTGATTTGTACTTAGTAGAACTGACACAAATAAGATTTTGTCAACATACCCCAATTTTGATATTAGATGATCAAGTTGATTAGAATGATCTTTGAGAGCAAAGAACGACCCATAATAAAGCCATATCCAAGTGTGAAGCATGTAGCAAATTTCTAGGGCACAAGTACAATCACTAGAAGGAACATGGTAAACATAATGAAGCAAAAAAAAAAAAAAAACACGTCAGTGGCTAGAAATAAGTCAAAACAGATCCGCGCTTTGCCTGAATGAATGTTACTCAAATTTCCAGGTATATCTCTCACTCCTTTGGAATCTCTTAACATAATTCACCAGTATCATAAATGAATCCTAGAGCAAGTTCAGAGAACACTCTTGAGTTGGTCTGCAACCAGTCTGTCTTTGGCGGGCTACGTTGCATTAGCCAAAATGACGCTACAAAGCCTTCCTTTTTTAGTCATGCAAATAGCCAAGTTGTCGTACCACATATGCGATAAGATAAAGCAATAGGTTAGACAGTTTATTTGGGGTCAACTAATCAGAAGATGAGTTTAGTGGCATGGGAGGATATATGTCGAAGAAGAGAAAAAGGAGGATTGGGCATTCGAAAACTCCGAGTGATGAATGAAGCTTTTACTATGAAAGTTGGTTGGCAATTGATTTATTATACTGATAAATTGTGGGATAAGGCATTACGAGAAAAGTATGGAGTTCAGGACAACGTGCCGACGAAGGTTAAGAGAAAAGGATCTCCTTTTTGGAAAGCACTCAGTGACGTGTGTGAGAACTTGTATGATGACTTGGATTAGACTCTAGGTAATGGCAATCTAGCCCGCTTTTGGTTAGATAGATGGTCGATCAATGAACATCCGCCAGTGAAATGCGACGGGTGCTATTTCGAGGGATATTATGTCTGAATCTGTAAGTGCGTTTGCTCATTTGGACGGAAGTTGGAATTGGAACCTGTTTTCGTCAAGTCTTCCATCAGGCATTCTCATAAACCTCACTTCAGGGCCGCGTCCACTGGTAGGGGAAGGAGCCGATGAAGTCTATTAGAAACACTTAGCTAGTGGCATGTTTTTAGTTAAATCAGCATATGAAATTTTAATGGGGATGAAGCACATGTAAGAATAAATGAATGGACAGACATCTGGAAGTGGAAGGGTCCAGAAAGAATTAAATTATTTCTGTGGTTAGCAGCCAAGGATCAACTCCCTACATGATGGGAGCTAGCTAGAAGGACTGTAGTTCAGGATACTCGATGCACAAGGTTTGAGGAGGACATGGAGATTTTGATCCATGTTCTACGTGTAGAAAAATCCTGGTGCGTGCATCATATACACGCGGTGAGAAAAACAAAAAATATTATTTCGGGACTTTCCCGAAGTCCAGGATCTATGTGTCTATACAAGGAAGTACTATTAAACCTAGCTGAAAATTCCCAATTCATATACATTTACATAATAGATATATACATATAGGAATTTATGGCATTTATACAAATCAATCATTCATATAATAACCATGTACCTTATGTATGGTCTCTTTCGTTCTTCGATCTTCTACTCGTCTGGTTGTCGTAAACCACAATAACCAAAACAAATCGTCTCTAACAGTATCCATGCAAAGATCGGAAAACTAACCAAATCAAACTCTTTGATACAGAAATGACTAGAACAAAGACAAAAATGCTAGCTCTCTTCTTTGTTCTATAGAGAGCAAAACGTGAAGGAGAAAGAAGAGAGAAGAAGATGATAAAGCTTATGAGAATCTTGAAAGATGATGAGAATAAGGTGAGAATCGTGAAGAAGGCTTACTTAACAAAATTTCACGATTCTCATCATCTTACGAGCCTTTTTGCTTTTGTCTTTTATTTTTTGGTCTTTTGTCATCTAAAGACAATAAATGCAACTTTAAAGAAGCCTCTCTTCCTTTTCCACCTTACATATGAATATATATAATGCTTACTAGAGGTAATAAGTACATTGGATGACTTACCATGAGATCATCACATTGATGTTCTATTCTAATATCAGTGATAATCTTATCATAGCAGTGGTGCAAGTATTCTTAGACTTAAGGTACTTAAGGATATCTTGGATTCTAATTCTGTGCTTTGATTCCATTCTTTGTTGCCTTGTAGAGGTCGCTCATAGGAAGGTGATTGAGTACAGCTTGAAGTATTTGAAAGTAATTGAATAGCCAATAGAGGATTTACCACTTCTATGATAGCAGAAGATGATACCCACGGCCTCTTGTCGGAGTCATTACTTGCAAATCTCTAGCCGGAATACATATATCTTGAAGAATGTCTTCATTGACATATAGAGTAATGAGTCCCAAGATGAGAACTGATATCACTTGGGCTAGATTTGACATAATCAATCTAGTGAGAGTTAACACTTTGGTCATACTCATAACCAAGTGGGTTATAGATGATGAAAGGACGAATTGCACAGCAATTGTCTGTGGGAGGGCTCATGAGATGGTTCGTGACGAGCATGGGTTTGTTCGTCAAACCACTTACTTTCCGGTCAATTGGGGGTCATGATGTGTTGCTCGATGCTGCTCATGACGTGCTTGGATTAAGTGTTAATCCAAGTAGCCATCATAACTAGAAACCTAATGGGTAACACGCATAAAAGTGACTCGGAGGATTCATAAAATGGTTTTGGATAAAGATCCATTATATAGAGAGCAATAGAACCAAATGAATCCCAATGAGATTGGGATATGTCGCAATAAGATCACGACATCGATATTGTTGAAACAGTCTCCGATGTTTTTCCACACCCGAAATCCGGTAGGACCGACCCCAGTGTGACTAGACCACCTCAGCATTTATATGTGTGTGTGTGTGTGTGTGTGTGTGTGTGTGTATAACGTGGAAAAGGAAGAGAGGCTTCTTTAAAGTTGCATTTATTGTTTTTAAATGACAAAAGACAAAAAACAATAAAAGACAAAAGCAAAAAGGCTAGTAAGATGATAAGAATCGTGAAAATTTATTAAGTAAGCCTTTTGCACGATTCTCACCTTATTCTCATCATCTTTCAAGATTCTCATAAGCTTTATCATCTTCTTCTCTCTTTTTTCTCCTTCACGTTTTGCTCTCTATAGAACAAAAAAGAGAGCTAGCACTCTTGTCTTTATTCTAGCCATTTCTGGATCAAAGAATTTGATTAGGTTAGTTTCTCTGATCTCTGCGTAGATACTATTGGAAACGGTCTATTTTGGTCGTTGTAGTTTGCGACAACCCAATGAGTAAAAGATCGAAAAACGAAGGAGACTATATGTGTGTGTGTGTGTGTGTGTGTGTGTGTGTGTGTGTGTGTGTGTGTGTGTGTGTGTGTTATGAACATGTATGTGAATTGGAAATTTTCAGGTAGTTTTCATAGTATTTTCTTGTATAGGAACATAGATCTTGGACTTTGGGAAAGTCCCGGAACAAATTTTTTTTATTTTCCACACATGTATATGATGCACACACCGAGATTTTCCTACAATAGTATCATAGCGACTTGTGTCCCGTATAAAGTAGAAACCATAAAATGTATGATGTTGTCGATTGGTTGTGACAGTTGTGCGTTCTGATTGTATTAAATTCGAAATCAGTATAAAGATATTGTTTTCAAAAAAAATTTACCCAGATTTGCTCATGAGATGTTGCTGAATATGTCTGTGGAAGGAAAAAAATTATCAATGTGATATATTTTTGCTAATTAATTCCCTACTGTTCTGATTGATATGTTTATGTATATTACATGAATAGGCATGCTTGCAAATTCGAGAATATATTCTAGAAAATTTGTTTTTGGAATTTTCTTTCACCAACCTCTTTCTAGGATGTTTATAAATGTCTATGAAGATGGGAAAATGTTTTCAAGGTAATTAAATATTTATTTGAGAATTTCTTGTGTGCTGTTAGGAATGTCTGTGTTGATGAACACAGATTTTGGACTGGCTTAGTTGCTGAGGTTGGTTAAGTTTTTCTTGGAAATAAATTCTTAAAAAATTTATGGAACATGTTGGGAATATGTTTTAGGCTCTGTAATTTTCTCATCATTTATTGAAATTGTTTCAATGATTTTTTCAAGCAAATAACAGAGCTGAACATTTTTTAGAAAACTACTGGACCTGGTTTGTTTGAAGTGATGATTGTGTGTTTTTTGGTTTCAATGCCTCAAATCATTGTTTATGTGATCAAAAATATGTTACTTTGATGTTGTATGTATTCCAAACTGATTTTCTTGAAACTGGGTTTCCAAAAATTTTTAGATGTCAAATATCATATTAGCGTCTCGTTGGTATATTCAGTTGTCTTGATTGTTTTGCTCGTCACAAGTTATTTGACAAGTGCCGAAGTCGTCTTAATGAAGTGGAGACTACCTAGAGATACTTAGGGTAATAGTTTAATGTTCTCGAATTATTTGAAAATCTAAGAGAATAATATTATATTAATCTATTTTGAGTATTTCATATCTAATATAACTAGATATGGCAAGGATAATACAATTAAAGTGTTTAATTGTACATCATAGTAGAGGGTATTACACTTAGTATATTGTTATTTTGAATTGGAATTGAAAACATACGAATTAAGAAATTAGCCGATGCCAACATTAGAGAGCAATTCGGTTCAAGAGTTAAATCGAACGTCAAATCTTTAGATACATAACACGTCACAACCTATATAGGAAAACCTTGTGAGATGATTGCATTAAAGAATGCATGCTAGGGTTGGTTAGGTGAGACGATGGATGATTATGAATATAAATTCGATGTGATTGATAAAACATCCTAAATCATTCCATATAGTCATTGTGACTATAATCCTACAACTTAGATGAGACCAGAGTATGAAATCCCTCACACATAATATGAAAACTAACGCCTTATGAAATTCCTCACACATAATATAAAAACTAACGCCTTCCATTAATATGGAGAGAAACTGAATTCTTTTAGAGTTAAGGTTATTGAGTAAACCCAAGTCCGTTCTATACGAATATGATCAAACCGTGGAAATAAGATTTTCGAATTAATGGGTCGGTTTTCACTAGAAGCGTTGATTTTTTGAGTAAACTCAAGGTCAACATAGACAGAGATGCAATTAGGTAGCGTACATTAGATGTACGCACATCAAGAGTTGAGATGTGTGTGCATACATCACGAGTTCATAGCACTAGACGATAGTTGCATCTATGATGCAATTGATATGACCGATACCTACCGATTAACCTAAGGTGGCTTATTAGGTAAACCCAAGGTCAGTCTTAGTAATGTTAGATATCGACCCGTTAGGCAACTTTGTCATAATTGTCTTGAATTCGTAGTGAGGGCTAGGATTCTTTGAAACTAGTAGGAGCCATATGCATGTCATGCAAGTCCTTATGATCATATATTTATTTGTATTCTAACATTCTTTCTCTCTTCATATTTAAGTTGATTGAAGATGTCTTCCAGTGTGAATTTGCGCTCACTTATAAATTCTAATAAATTAACTGGACCCAATTTTCTTGATTGGCTGAGAAATTTGAGAATTGTTCTCAGATCTGAGGAGTTAGGCTATATCCTAGACCGAAAAATTCCTGATCCACCTGCTGTTAATGCTTCTGATGAGGATCAGAAAGCATATCGTAAGCATCTCAAAGATAGTGACTTGGGTATAGTGACTTGGGTACTTGTATTATGCTAGCCTCTATATTACCAGAGCTGCAGAAGCAGCATGAGTCTATAGATACTAATACCATAGTGTTTCATCTTAGAAAGCTTTTTAATGAGCAAGCTCGGTTTGAAAGGTTCAAGACCTCGAGGTTGCTCTTCACGACTAAGATAACTCTGGGGACATTTGCATTGTAGTATACACTGAAGATGAATGGTTATATTGAGGGATTAATCACCTTGGGTTTTGTTATGGACTATGAATTAAGTGTTGACTTAATTCTAGTTAGATTGTCTGATAGTTATTCATTGAACTATCGAATGAACCAAAACTCCACTACAATCCCTGAGTTAATCAATCTGCTCAAGACAGTAGAGCAAGTTATCAAGAAGGATAGCAAACTAGTGCTAGTGGTGGACTCTTCTTCTTCTGGTTCAAGAAAAAAGAACTTAAAGAAGAAAAGGTCTAAGAAACCAAAAGGAAATGCAGCCAAAAAGAAAATCAAAGAAACTGCGCCAAAAGGAATTTGCTTCTATTATGGCAAGACTGGCCATTAGAAGCGAAACTGTAAAGTCTATCGAAATTACTTGAAAAAGAAGCAGGCATCAGATACCCCAGCTCCTTCAGGTATGTTTGTCATTGAGGTTAATACTGTTTCTAATCATAACATATGATATTAGATAATAGTTGTGGCTCACACATATATAATGATATGCAGGATCTTAGGGACAGTAGACAGCTCAAGAAGGGAGAATTGGACTTGCGCGTGGGCAATGGAGCAAGAGTTGCTGAATTATCCGTAGGCACTTATTTTTTGTCACTCCCCAATGGGTTCGTAATTAAATTGGATGATTGCACATGTTTTAATAAACAAAATATTGTATATTTCTTGTTTAAATAAAGTTGGTTTTTATTTGAATTTCAATAGCAATGGTTGTTCTATTAGTTTGAATGGAATGCTTTATGATACTGGTATATTATGCAATGGAATTTACATATTAGATATGTCACATCTAATTATCAATGTTAATAACACGAAAAGACATAAACAAGGTAATTTAAAATCAACTTACTTATGGTATTGTAGCCTTGGTCATATAAATAAGAGACGCATAGCTAACTAGGCGTTTGGTTTAAGGGTTTGGGAACAAAGGGATAGAATAATTGTAAAAAACAGTGTTTACTTTGGGGTTTTCAATTCCAGGGGAATGGATTTATCCCATCAAATTTAGGAATCTACTAAACCCACCAAGGGAGGTGGGCATCAAGTTTTCATTCTAATCTAAGTTTTTATCACGTTTATTTTTGACTCTTTTATCCCTAGCCTTTGCCCTACCATCCTCTTTACTTCCTTATCGCCTCTCAATTCCTTACGATCTCCCATTCTACCTTATCGCGTCTCATCAACGAAGGAATTTTTTGTTCTACGCCTCCAAGTATATTTTCTGAAATCCTTCGTTTTAATTTGATATTAAATGAAATGGATAGAACCTGATTTCATCTCATTATAAATGAGCTTTTTGCTCCTTTTTTTCTTATATGTTCTCTTTTTATGATTTAATCAAGAGTATAATAAATCTTCTATATGGTTTAATGATGTGAAAGTGCATATGGTTATAGATTGAACGAAAATCATAAAACCAATCTACTACTTTTTTTTCCCTTATAATTATTATTTTGTGATTTAATTTGATTTTTCGTATATGCTTTTAACTCTTAAAAAAAAAGGAAAAATACATAACGAATCGTCTTCTACGTTGGTGCTTATTTATTTGTTTTGTAAAGCTCTTAATGGATTTCAAGAACAACGAAATAGAAGCCCTTTTTGCAATTTTTAATCTTCGTATAAAGACACAAGTCCTTTATCTTTATCCAACGTCTATTTCTTCATAAAAGTTATGCCTTTTTTGTTTTGATAAAGCCTTAACCTTTGGATAAAGAGAAGAATTACTTTTATTTGGTTTTACAATTTAACAATTGTATAAAGCCGTTCTTGAATTTATTTGGTGTTATTGTTTAACATCTATAAAACATAAACATGTTTTAAAGCTCATCTAATGCTCAAAAATTGCGATAAAATTCCTTGACAAAACTGATTAATTTTTTTTACAAACATATGAAGATAGCGCCAATAAACATATGAAGGGCAAATCATTTTCATTTTTATTGAGGGTAAAAATGGTATTATATTATCTTTCATTCCCATTAATGCAACAGACCAAACAATAGTATTAGTATTAATACAGAAACTCAAGTTACAAACCAAACATCATTTTTTTATTTTTCATACCCATCCCCATCCCCTTCTACTATTAGACTCATATTCATAGCCAACCTCGTGCTCAAATCAAACGCCTACTCAACTCTACAAGAGTACTAGTTTAAGGTCATTTGATTATGAATCATATGATAGGAGTGAATCTTGTTTATTAGGCAAGATGACTAAGTTACCCTTTAAGGAAAAGGGTGAATGAGCGACTGGAATATTAGACCTAATGCATTCAGATGTATGTGGCATGATGTTCATCCATGCCAGAACTAGTTTTCTTTACTTCATTACCTTTATCAATGACTATTCTCGATATAGGTATTTGTATTTCATGAGATACAAATCTGATACATTTGAAAAGTTCAAACAATTCATAAATAAAGTAGAAAACTAACTTGGAAAAGGTATCAAAACACTACGATCCGATCGAGGTGAGGAATACTTAGACCATGAATTTTTAGATTATTTTAGAGATAATGGGATTTTATCTTAATGAACTCCACCTTACACACCACAGTACAATGGTGTGGCCGAAAGGAGAAACTGAACCTTGTTGGACATGATACGGTCGATAATGTACTTTGCAAATTTACAAAAATCCTTTTTATTTGCTAAACAACGTTCCATCAAAGACACAACTGTTTATTTGCTAAACAACTGTTTATTTGCTAAACTGTTTATTTGCTAAACAAAGTTCCATCAAAGACAGTTGATGTTACTTTATATGAGATATAGACTAACAAAAAGCCCCATCTTTCTCATTTAAAAGTTTGAGGCTATACAGTTTATGTGAAATGGATACAGTCAAATAAAATTGATGCGAAATCTGACAAGTGTTCGTTCATAGGACCTCTTAACAAAACAATGAGATATCAATTTTACCTTGCTGCGGAATAAAATGTGTTTGTTTCAAATCATGCTGTCTTTTTAGAGAAATAGTTTCTTTTAAAAGAAGACAATGGGAGCGAAATTGAACTTGAAGAAGTTTAAGATGTTCAAACAAACGCGGATCAACTGAATTACCTATAAAGTAAAGCTTGTAGCCAAAGGTTTCCGTCAAAGACAAGAAATTGACTACGGCGAGACCTTTAGCCCATTAGCAATGCTTAAATTATTAAGATACTCATAGCCATTGTCGCTCATTATGATTATGAGATATGACAAATGGATGTGAAAACAACTTTCCTAAATAGAAATCTAGCCAAAGATGTGTATATGACACAAACAGAGAGCTTCATCTCCTATGATGGTGAAAAGGTATGAAAGTTTCAGAAATCTATCTATGGATCGAAACAAGCATACATGAGTTGGAATATTCACTTTGATGAGATAATCAAATAGTTTGGTTTGTCACAAAATTTGGATGAACCCTGTGTATATGAAAGTTAGTGAGAGTGCAATCGTATTCCTTGTGATATATGTAGATGACATATTATTACTAAGAAACAATATCTCTATGCTACAATCTTTGAAGATTTGGTTGTCCAAACAATTTGCCATGAAAGATCTTGGTGGAGCAACTTATATCCTCGGGATAAAGATCTATAGAGATAGATCGAAAAAGTTGCTTGGTCTTTCACAATCAACATACGTAGACAAGATGCTAAAGAGGTTTAACATGGAGCAGTCCAAGAGAAGGTATCTTCCCATGACTCATGGGATAACACTCTCAAAATCTATGTGTCCTAAGACACAACATGAGAGGACAATCATGAATATGATCCCGTATACATCTGCAGTAGGATCTATCATATACGTTATGCTATGTACAAGACCCAATGTATCATATGCTCTAAGTATTACAAGCAGATACCAATCGAATCCTGGTGAGAGTCACTGGGTGACTGTCAAGAATATCCTCAAGTACTTGCGAAAGACTAAGGATGTTTTCTTGATATATGGAAATGGAAATCTAAAAGTGAGCGGGCATACAGATGCCAGTTTTCAATCTGATAAGGATGGTTTCAAATCCCAATCAGGTTATATATTCACATTGAACGACAAAGCAGTCAGTTGGAAGAGTTCAAAACAAGAGACGACTGTCGATTCAACAATCGAGGCAGAGTATATTGTCGCTTCAGACGCAGCAAAGGAACCAGTTTGAATCAAGAAGTTCATTACTGACCTTGGTGTGGTTCCAAGCAGTGATGAACCCATACAATTGTATTATGACAACAATAGGACTATTATGCAGGTGAAGGAACCAATGTCTCATCAACAGTCCATGTACGTACTCCGCAAATATCATCTGATTAGGAAGATCATTGGTTGAGGTGATGTACAGATAGAGAGGATTCCCACCGAGTAGAATATTGCTAATCCGATGACGCCCATTGTCACATAATAACTTTGATTCTCATGTACTCGCCTATGGTATTAGATACCAAGGCGATTGAGTTTAGGTCAAGTAGGAGATTTGCTAGAGTAGTGCCTTAAAGGCAATCACCTTTAGCGCATTGTGTACAAAGTTGTGTACAGACTTTATTTTCAAAAATAAATAAAGGCATATTTTATTAATTTGGTGTTCATTATTTATGAATTGATATTGATCTGTAAGCAAATTAATGAAGTCTATGATATATGATCACATCATAATTAAATAAAATCTGTACATAACTTTGTACAAAATGCGCTAAAGGCGATCACCTTTAGGGTACTACTCTAACACTGCGGGATTGTCGTTGGGCAAAATTGGTCTGGAATCAACTAGTGCCGATGTCGTGTTAGAATGATTTCTTCTCATTGCCTTTCAAAGATTGGTTACAAGATAATCTGTCCAATAAATGGGGTATACGTGAGAGTGGGGGATGGGAAATTTGCTTTGGAGTTGCAATTTGGAAAATATGGAACTGGAGAAACATACATACATTTTAGAACCAAGTCCAGATTCCAGCAGTAAAAGTCACAGTTATCCAAAACAGAGTTCACGATATTAACATAGCTCGTGAGCAAAGTTTTTTTAACCAGATATGTCCGCAACATAACAGAGAGAGGACATGGCAGCCTCCCCATTGTGGTTGCCTGAAACTAAATGTAGATGGAGCTGTCAACCCAATTACTGGAGCTTCTACAGTTTGGGGGGCTGTTGAGGGACCACAATGGAGTCTGGATCAAGGGTTTTGCTGTTAATATGGGTAGGGATTCCATCCTTAAAACTGAAATTCTGGGTATGTATCATGAATTGCGGTTTGCATGGTGGCATGGAACAAGAAATGTGGTAGTGGAAACTGATTGTGAGGTAGCCATTAACAAGGTGCTACATGGAGAAAATGCTAACGGACACGAATAGTTAATACAAAACACCAAGGAGCTACTTAGAAGAGAATGGAGAGCGAGCATCCAATGTGTGCCCAGGGAAGTAAATAGATGCACGGACCTTATGGCGAAGCATGCTCGCAGACTTACGATAGGTTATCACACTGTGCTCTATCCTCCGCTTGGGATGGGAGAGCTTTTGATGATGGATGGTAAGTTTCATCCTAAAGGTGAATAGGCTCTAGGTTGTTACCTCTGTTAACCAAAAAAAAAAAAAGATCGTTAACTGGTTGGCTTATCTACCTCCCATAAAACTTAAATTCACCATAGATAGGATTCAATAAGACAAAATGACACGTGAACATTTTAGGTACTATAAGTGGGTTCAGCTAATACGTACTCCAGCCTATACACAGGAAAAGGATTTGTATGGTAATCTTTTAAAGAGTGACTGTCTTTAGTATGTGGGTTGCAAGATAAGGAGCAGAAGAAGATGAGAGGACTAAAGACACTATGACAAAGTTGATCGATTTCTCTAACAAATGAAAGCATGAGATGTACTTATGGCATGTTCCAAAACGCAAACGTCAAAGAAAATAGCAGCCATATGATCAAATTTAGAGAAGCTGTTTAATATCTGCACATCACCCATGCCAAAGAGATCCAATAACAAGGAAATGGATCTTACTTTAGAATTCACTAAGGGCATTGTTGGCCCTAGTTAAACATTTTGGGACAACAAACACTCTGCAAGCTAATCCTGAAGAGGAAAACAGGGTTAGACATGTTCAAGTATCATAATTTGCAATAGATGAGGTGGTGAAGATAGGCAGTTAATTTAACTTCCAAAAAAAAAAGAGAAGATAGTCATTCAACCATCATTATCAGAACTAGGAGGTCACAATCAACAGCCTTTGCCAATATACTTATCAGAAAACACTGCATCATGCAAATAGTCTCTAACATAATGTCTAAATTGGAAAGCGATTTTTCACTTTTTTCACTTGGAACATTTCCTCTTCCCTTTTTAAGTTTTGGAGTAGCTAAGATAGATCAATTAATCTTCCTAGTCATCTCTTTTATCATAATAGCTCTTTATCCTGTCAACGTTCCTTTTTTGTTTTTCACTTGTTAGCAAATTCCTTAATGAATTTGATCACAACCAACAAGATATTATTTCAGTTAAGAACCATCATAGATCAAACATTAAGTTGTTGAACTAACATATGGCTTTATCCAAATCAAAACTTGTTAAACTGCAGGTGCACACTCATACACACACCACACATATGTGAAGAGTCAAAATACAATAATCCACGAACAATCACATAGCCCAAAACTCACTACCAATATTTGATATAAATATCAAACACCCATAAACCAGATCCTTACCAATAGCTTGGAAAATGATAGCATTTTGAGCTTGCATCATAGTATAGCTGAAAAATTCCAAAACCCCCACAAGTCCATTAACCTTCCAAACAGAAGCCTCACAGTAAATTTTATGCTTACACGTTGAAGGCACCGGAAACGCTGTCATTGGCTGGTCGGACGACGGCCTCAAGAACGAACACGACACCCAATCCAGTGCTTTCACTAGCTGTATATCTGGACAATGCGTATGAGTTCCAATATGAAAGTAGCCAATAAGAGGGGTTATTTTATTGATCTTCACCACTGCCACCGGTAAACCAAGCCGGTGTTATTTTTTCCACGTTTCTCTCTTCGCTCTATCCTTTCCAAGTGTCAAAGAGTTGTTCTTGTTTCTACGTTAAGCTTCTTTCTTGGTGGTTTCCTTAGCTTAATAACATCACTGTCGCGCTCAAATGATTTGTTAAACTAGAATCTTATGGGTAGATTTTCGTGGGGCCAACCGAAAGTTTGTATTTTCATCGTCAGACGAGGCCCATTACAAGTGTTTCCCGTGCTAACTAGGATGTTTTCTTTTGCAACTAAAGTTGGGTTTTAACTAACAGATCGGAATAGGTGATGTCGTGCCAAACCCATACTACTCCTAATGAAGTTAGTATGTTAAGAAATCAAATCACTGTTATGGATATCGATATTTGGTTCTTTTGCTAGGAAAAGCTGACGCTTGATACCCCATTATAATAACTCGGCCAAATTTGAATGCTCTAGTGCGTACGACTCTTTTAGGAAATGTTTATGAGATTGAAAAGGTGTTAAGATTGCCGGCAGAATTCCCAAAAGTTAATGTAACATAAGGCTAAATTTAGCATCTGAATTCCAGTTCCAACTGCACTGTTTCTGGCACGCAGATACAACAACACAAAAATAACGGCAATTCAATTCCCCCAATTGAGGTTACAGGCAACATTGCTCCAGCTTCATATTAATCTATGGATAGAAGCATCAGTGGAACGATAGATCTTATAGGAGTTTCATTAGCTTCACTTCAAATATCAAAGGCTCATCGGCATGAGATAGAATTCTGCGTCTGTGGCCAAACTGCAACCAGAAGCCATTGGAATGATTGAAGCAACTATGGCAATAATGGAGTCACTTGGAGAAAAAGCAGATGATCAAACCTCGTCCGGTATTGGTTTCAAGTTTTCATTTACGTATCCCAAGGAAGGAGGTATTAATGCTCTTCTTTTCCCTACAAACAAACAACTCATGAAAGAGACGCAGGCAGGAGATTCCAATCTGATAATGGAAAGAAGACCAGAGCATGAAAGTTGTGAATGCAAGTGATGTAGTCAGAAGCCAAATATAAAAAGGACGTCCATCTCTCAAACTTACCTCCAACTTTCATCCCAACCAACACCTCCTTCAGGCCCTTAATAATCTGTCAAGAGAAGAAACTTGCAAGATGACAAACATATTTGATGATGGAGACGATTATTAGACAATGAACGCGACCTCGATTAAACTACTAAGATCATAAAAGTCCATACGGACACAATAATCTTTGTCTACCCATCTAAAAGAAAGCCCAACCCCGCGTATCATTTCATTTTGTTTACGTGAACTGAATTTGAATCAAGAACTTCAGTCAGTTATCTGTAACAATGTTTCTACCGGACAAAATCATTGTACCAGAATTTGCAGAACAAATGAATCAGAAGCTTTATTAGTCACCTGTTTTTCGTCCAAAGGAAGTGTGACGGGTGAGCTTTCCCCATTAAACTGGTCAACAGTGCTGCATGCAATTAAGCTGTCTCCACTTAATATATGATAGACTCAGAAAGCATGCAAGACTAGATCATGTAATGGGCAGCTAATCCATAGATACCTGAGAAAAGTTGTAAAAATTTACCTGTGAACAAAATACCCATTTGACCGGCGGCATACATAATTCACTTCAACTACATCTCCTTCATGAGCTTCTGGTCCTTGTCCTTGAACAATCTCTATGAATCAAAGTTTGAGATAAGACAAAATGATTGAAGCTATATCACTCCAACATACATTAGGAGATTCTTCCATCCTTGGAGCAAGGTTGACATGAAGCAGGCTTATCAGATAACAACTTTTTCCAACTACCTGTAGCACAATTTAGTGCAGTGTTTGGAAATAAAGCATAATGCATTTACGGTTTTGCACAGTAATTCAATGAAAAACCAGATTGTTATCAAGAAGCAATTTCCAAGAGAGCCGCTTAAAGAGAAAGAAATAATGAGGATCATCAATTGGAGGAAACACGGGATACAAAGGCTTCTCACGAGTAACAACTCATTTCGTTATAAATTGTGTCCAAACTAGCTTACAGGCAACACCATCACAGTTGCTTATGTAGTACATAAAAATATATATATTAATTCTGCAGGAAACATGGTGATATTGATGTTGGGAAACAGATACCTTGAATCCAAACCCCACTTTCGAGCTTCACTGTCCTGGACTCTTCGAATCCATAAGAAAATTGTCATACAAAAATTATAAATAAAATGTCCTGAGAAAGTACTGCTCCCCATTGATGCTAGCCACCGTAGTAAAGGAACAAAAAAGAAGGCTGGCACAAACAGCATTTACCGCACAACTTCAGGTCCCTTCATCTCCGGCATTGGTGCAGCAAATACAGGCTGAAGATTCAACAAGACAGCTTTGAAACTAATCAAATTCAGAAGCACCCTCCTTGGTAATCTTCTCCCAGTCAGTGAAGGTAATTGTTCATGCAAATCCACGGCCATAACATCCTTGGGCCTTTTACCACTGGTATATTGAAAGTATCATACAGTCAATGAATATAAATCAATTTCTATTCGAGAATTTGCGTTAACTTGCAGAAATTGGTGAGAAATTTTAACGGTTGCTTTGGACAAGCACGAGTATGGTATGCGAAGCTTCTATAGATTTGGGCAGAAACGCGCTTTGAGCTTAAAGTAGAAGGCTCCATGACAGAAATGATTCTGCTTTAACCATTCTCAAATTTTTACAAACGAGAGACAAAAGACAACAATCAATATTATATGTAGCATTCAGGTCCAAATGTTTCCACCTTACAGCTTCTTCTCTCCAGTCAGATCCAAAAGGCAAAGGTGAAATCTTTAATTATATGAACAAAATTTTCTTCCTGTTTTAGTTTTCTTTCAGCAGGTTCAAGTTCTTAAATTTCTGCAAAATACCCAATAACACTCGATGTTTCAATTCTAAGGCTAGCAGGTGATGAGTTTAACAGGAAGCAGTTGACTTCTAACTGGTAAACACGCGCAAAACCAGTCTCAGAAGCATCCAAATCAACCAGAAGATAATCTTGTAATCTGGTAGTAAACACGAAGAACGTTCGAGTATAATAACCAAAAGTGAGTAAAAGCTTTCTACATGGCAATGTTTAAAAAAAAAAGAAAGAAAGAGAAAAGATCAGAATTTCAGAGGATTCTTACCGTGGAAATTGAAAAGGACAAGGGAAGCGAAGCGAAGTATGCAGTGGAGTTGCTTCCATGATGAGAGCCAACGATGGAAGGATAACACATAAAATGGACTGAAGATGGCTTGGGGCTATCAGGAGGTCAGCATAGGATGACCTGAGGCGTGGCTTAATGGCCTTGGTTCGTCTGGTGTCATGTGGACCTGAATTCATGATTGGCTGGTGGGAATTGGGTAAAATACCAAGAAATTTAACCAAAAAAATATGTAGTAACGTTATTTTTTATTTTGAGGAATACATAATTGACATTAATTCATAAGTAACAGATGATATGTCTGACTTTTCTAATTCTCCAAGAAAACAGCTAAAAGTTAGCTATCAAAGAAAAAGAAAAAGGAAAAGGAGAAAATAGGGGTAATGGAAGAATCTAGAAACCCTAAATCTCACTCTTTATAACCTTCACTTAACTTCCTATCCTTGTAGCAGCCCCCTCTATCAAGAGTCTCTTTGTCTTTGCAGCACTCCCTCTTGAGTCTCTTTTGTTTTAGAAATTGCAAGTCACAGCAGCCAACATGTCGTCGGATACCGAGACCTTCGCATTCCAGGCGGAGATCAACCAGTTGCTGAGTTTGATCATCAACACTTTCTACAGCAACAAGGAGATCTTCCTTCGCGAACTCATAAGCAATGCCTCCGATGTAAACCCCTTTCCCCTCTTTTTCTTTCTATTGATCCCTTCATTTCTGCTTTTTTCGTTCTTGTGTTTTGTTTATTTATAGTCATATGTTTACGCTTACTCTTAAAGTATGGATCTTTTTCAAGTAGTGTGCGATTTTCCTTAGAAAGATCTGTTATCTGAAGTGTTCAAAAGTGTGTTGGGGATGGAAATAGTTTTACATGTGCTGCTTCATTACACTCGATGGGGGTGAAAAAGTTATGAACCTGCCGTTGGCTATTTCCTCATAAGGATTTTTTCTGAAAGAGATTTTGAAGGAGAGAAATGGCTCCATGATAAATCCAATTAAGTCGTCCAACATAGTTTTAAAAACCGCCTATAATTTGCTGCAATTTCAATGCTTCTTTGTAGGGGATCCTGGTTTGCTTTTTTGTCTGCAACTTCCCTTTGTTTAGTCTGCTGAATATTTTGGCTTTAATGTCCTGTAATCGTTATATGTATTATCATCTCGTAGATTCGAAATGATTGGTTCATATTAAACTTGTAACAAATAGATGAACTGAAAAGGGTCCGACCGGTGTTGTTGTTTAATTTTGGGCCAATATGGCGTGCTTTGTACGTTCTTCACTTGATAATATTTCTTTTGTGAAGTTAATTGCACTTGGTGTCCCTAATTAGCTAATGTTTTTGTTTTGCAGGCTTTGGACAAGATCAGGTTTGAGAGCTTGACTGACAAGAGCAAGCTTGATGCACAACCTGAGCTCTTCATCCATATTGTACCTGATAAAACCAACAACACCCTGTCCATAATCGACAGTGGGATTGGTATGACCAAAGCTGGTAAGTAACAAATACTTTGGTTATCCTATTTATTTGCTTGCACCTATACGTGGTTATGTTTACTCATTATACCAATTCCATTTTCTGCAGATCTGGTGAACAACCTTGGTACAATTGCAAGGTCTGGCACAAAAGAGTTCATGGAGGCATTGGCTG
>JAOQMP010000210.1:46961922-46972805 GCA_027563575.1 Erythroxylum pedicellare
AATTTTTAAATAAAATTTTAAATCTTCTATAAATAAAATAGTCTTCTTTAATTATATTTTAAATATTTTAAAATTATAAGGATAAAATTTTAAAAGTTGCAGACAGGTCCTCAATTTTTTGGATTTTATGTTACCGGCCGGCATGCACCGATATTTTACGTATCGGCTGATACCAAACGAAAACTACGGTACCGATCAGTATTAACAATCGGTACTGAAGGAATGAATATCATTTTATTTTCCAGTAGGTATCATATGATATGGAACGATATTCATTACCATGGTTTAACAATCGGAAAATATACCCCCATAGCAGTTGCTTTTATTAAATTGAAGTATTAGTGATGATAAAAACTGAACCAATTTGACTAATTTAATATTAACAATTTTGACGAGATTAATTATTTTAATTTAGTTTAAACAATTTTTAAATAAAATTTTAAATCTTCTATAAATAAAATAGTCTTCTTTAATTATATTTTAAATATTTTAAAATTATTCAATCTTTAATCAATTTTAGTTTAAATTTTCTAAACTTTAAATTTCTTATATTACTGATTTAGTTTTTAATCCAAAATTTTAAGTATTGACCAATTTTTGTCAAATAATTTTTTTAATGTTGGAGAGTAGAGCAATAATAACAAACAATCACAATATACAAGGCTTCTGTTCTGGAGGATCAAAAGACGGGTATGAATTATAAGTAGTATTTTCTTTACATTTTATAAAGTAATTATTTTCGAATGTGTGACTTTTTTTATTAAAAAAAACCTCGTAATATGTTTTAAGAAATGTCTAAAACTCTTCAAAGATAACTGCGAAAAAAGGGTACCTATCAAACAAAAAAGAAAAGGAAGAAAATAAGGCAATAGAAGAATCTAGAAACCCTAACTAAAAAAATAGAAAAGGAAGAAAATAAGGCAATAGAAGAATCTAGAAACCCTAACTGTAACTCTTTATAACCTTCACCTGGCTTCGTTTAACCTGCGCAGCCCCTCTCTCGATTCTCTTCGTAACAGTCTCTACAGCGTCCCTTAGCATCAAGAGTTCTTAGCATCAAGAGTTTCTGGGTCAGAGCATTCATCATGTCGTCGGATACCGAGACATTCGCATTCCAGGCGGAGATCAACCAGTTGTTGAGTTTGATCATAAACACTTTCTACAGCAACAAGGAGATCTTCCTTCGCGAGCTCATCAGCAATGCCTCTGATGTAACCCCCTCTCCCCTATCTTTAAATTGATCCTTTCATTTCTTCCTTTTTCTTTCTTGGGTTTTATTTAGTTGCAGTCATATGTTTATTCTTACTTTAAAGTATGGATCTTTTCAAATTGCTGTGCGATTGACGGTCGAAATATCTGTTATTTAAAGTGCTCTGTATTGGAGCAGATAGGACGAAGGAAATGTCTCTATGATAAATCCAATTAAAATGTGCAACGTTGTTTTAGAAGCCATTTATAGTTTGCTGCAATTCCAATGCTTCTTTGCTGGGGATTCTGTTTTCCTTTTTCATCTACAACTTCTCTTTGTTTATTCTACTGTATGTTGTTATTTTGTGTAATCTTATGTTTTAGTTGCAAAATAATTGAATCATGTTAGACTTGCATCAAATAGATGACCTGACAAAGGTTCCTACTTATATTGTTGTTTAATTTTGGATTAATATGGCATGCGATGTTTGCTTCTCGTGATCGATTTTATGAGGTTAAATTTGTGGTTCATGATCCTAATTCTTTAATGTTTTTGTTTAATAGGCTTTGGACAAGATCAGGTTTGAGAGCTTGACTGACAAGAGCAAGCTTGATGCACAACCTGATCTGTTCATCCATATTGTGCCTGATAAAACCAACAACACACTGTCCATAATAGACAGTGGGATTGGAATGACCAAAGCTGGTAAGTAACAAATACTTTTGGTTATCCTATTTATTTGTATCTATATTTGGTTATGTTTACTCGTTACACCAATTCTATTTTCTGCAGATCTGGTGAACAACCTTGGTACAATTGCAAGGTCTGGCACAAAAGAGTTCATGGAGGCATTGGCTGCTGGAGCTGATGTCAGCATGATTGGGCAGTTTGGTGTTGGTTTCTATTCTGCATACTTGGTTGCTGAGAAGGTGATTGTTACAAGTAAGCACAACGATGATGAGCAGTATGTCTGGGAGTCCCAAGCTGGTGGATCATTCACTGTTACCAGAGATACCTCGGGTGAGAACCTTGGCAGGGGTACCAAGATGACACTCTTCCTTAAAGAAGACCAGCTTGAATACCTTGAGGAACGACGTCTCAAAGATCTGATCAAGAAGCACTCTGAGTTCATTAGCTATCCAATCTCTCTCTGGGTTGAGAAGACAACTGAAAAGGAGATTTCTGATGACGAGGATGAGGAAGACAAGAAGGATGAGGAAGGAAAAGTTGAGGAAGTTGATGAAGAGAAAGAGAAGGAAGAGAAGAAAAAGAAGAAAATCAAGGAGGTTTCCCATGAGTGGTCATTGGTGAACAAGCAGAAACCAATCTGGATGAGGAAGCCTGAGGAGATTACGAAGGAAGAATATGCTGCTTTCTACAAGAGCCTAACTAATGACTGGGAGGAGCACTTGGCAGTCAAGCACTTCTCCGTTGAAGGCCAACTTGAGTTCAAGGCCATTTTGTTTGTTCCTAGGAGAGCTCCTTTTGATCTGTTTGATACTAAGAAGAAGCCCAACAACATCAAGCTTTATGTCCGCCGTGTTTTCATTATGGATAACTGTGAGGAATTGATTCCCGAGTACCTAAGTTTTGTGAAGGGTATTGTTGATTCTGAGGATCTTCCTCTCAACATTTCTAGAGAGACACTGCAACAGAACAAAATCCTTAAGGTCATTCGTAAGAACTTGGTGAAGAAGTGCATCGAGCTCTTCTTTGAGATTGCAGAGAACAAAGAAGATTACAACAAATTCTATGAGGCCTTCTCTAAGAATCTCAAACTTGGAATTCACGAGGATTCTACAAATAAGACAAAGCTGGCTGAACTCCTCCGATATCACTCGACGAAGAGTGGTGATGAGTTGACTAGCCTCAAGGACTATGTTACCAGGATGAAGGAAGGTCAGAGTGATATTTATTACATCACTGGCGAGAGCAAGAAGGCTGTTGAAAACTCCCCATTCCTTGAGAAGTTGAAGAAGAAGGGTTATGAAGTCCTCTATATGGTTGATGCTATTGACGAGTATGCAGTTGGTCAGCTCAAGGAATTTGAAGGTAAGAAGCTTGTCTCTGCAACTAAGGAGGGTTTGAAGATTGATGAGAGCGAAGATGAGAAGAAAAAGAAGGAAGAATTGAAGCAAAAGTTTGAGGGGCTCTGCAAGGTTATTAAGGAAGTCTTGGGTGATAGAGTGGAGAAGGTTGTTGTCTCTGATCGAGTTGTTGATTCCCCTTGCTGTTTGGTGACTGGTGAGTATGGTTGGACTGCCAACATGGAGAGAATTATGAAGGCTCAAGCTTTGAGGGATAGCAGCATGGCTGGCTACATGTCGAGCAAGAAGACCATGGAAATCAATCCCGAGAACTCCATCATGGAGGAGCTAAGGAAGAGGGCAGATGCTGACAAGAATGACAAGTCTGTCAAAGACCTAGTCTTGCTGCTATTTGAGACCGCTCTCCTCACCTCTGGATTTAGCCTTGATGACCCCAACACCTTTGGTAACAGGATCCACAGGATGCTGAAACTTGGTCTGAGCATTGATGAGGATGCTGGCGAAGCGGATGCTGATATGCCCCCACTGGAGGATACGGATGCCGATGCCGAAGGTAGCAAGATGGAGGAAGTAGATTAAGCATTCCAACTACTTATTTTGACTTTACCTATAGTTTGTTTTTCTGAAATTGAAGTTTTTATGCGACTCCATTTGAAGTAGCTAGCTTTTGTTTTCGCCTCCACAGTGGAGGTGGTCTGTGCTCAGTTTTGAAACCGTCTTTTCGAATGTGGTTTTAAATATTAATGTACTAGCTTGTCACTCTACGATGATGTCTGTATGAAACACGGGAAATTTTCTTTAGTTAACCGTGTGATCAGAACGTTCCTCGTCTTAAGAGAGTTTTCACTGGAGTAACGGCACATGAACGGCTATGCTTTTGAGAAGTTACCTGGAAGTCGGCGCACATATGTTGAAGCATGTATGTCTTAATCATTAGAAGTTTGCAGGAATGTCAACGAGACGGATGGATCAGGGACGGCCCAAGCTTAGCCGACATGTATTTCCGGCGGGCCAAGGATGGTCTTTGGCCTATGGGTGGGTTGGAATCAATCGGCCGAAATATATTTCCAGTGGGCCAAGGATGATCTGTGGCCTATGGGTGGGTTGGAATCAATTGGTCCGGACGGTAATAATTTGGATCAAATCATCTGAATGTATAACTGTTATATTTAATAATATAATATTAAAATAAAAATATTTAATAATGTAATATTAAATTAAAAGAAAATTAAATATGATCAAAATAACGTGCAATTAATCTATTAATTTTACTATTTACCTCATTAATACTTTTAGTTGTAAGAAAAATAAAAATACAATATTAGGTAAAATCATATAAAATAGATAAAATTAATATATTAAATAGAAAATAATTTATTATCAACACCATCTTTATTGTTTAACTCAAGTACCAATTTTGCCTCTTGATTTTTTAAAGTTCTATTATTTAAATGATGTCGTTTTCCTTCTAGAATTACTTTTAAATATAACAAAACGATGTCGTTCTGCTATAAACAAAGTGACGTTTTGTTTGTTAACTTAGATAGGCCACGGGTTATAGGCTGGGCTGCTTGGCCCAACCCCAACCCGCTTGACCTCCTTAGCTCCAGGCTAGAGATTCACTTCCTTGGCTTAGCTTGAGATAGCTAGACCAAACTCACCCGACATGAGGGGTGTTTTGATCGGGCTAGACCAATTAACTACGGGTACGGGTCGGGCTGGTAATTTTTGACTCCCTAGCAACACAATTTCTTATGTCTCAGCCGCAAACAATCAAAATACTTGGCCGGCCTTACGTTTGTTAAACATCTTATGTTTGTGTGATTTAAACAAATACTTTGGTGTGCGTATTGTTTTTACAAACACCTAGAGTGCGTTTTGTTTCAAGCGAATTTGGACAGATCTATAGTAAATACAATGTCTCGCTGGAAATGAATGTATAGTACATCCAGTGTTTTTATTGATGCTGAGAACACATACAATAGGGTAAGGCTTTATCAATCCCTTCATATTATACGATTACACATATGTATAGTCTAGTATAGCAGTTAACAAGGAACAAGGAGTTACAACAATTATGTCAAGACCATCAAAACTTTCAGACATTTTTATCAATTTGTTGCTCTTTTTAGTAGTAACTATTATATTGGATAAAGTTGAAGAATTGTTAACCATGTAACAATCGACCAACTGTTAATCATGTAATAATCGACCAATTTTTAACTGTTAACTGTTAATCAATAATTGTTATAATTGCCAACAATTTTGCTTGCTCCAAAATTGTAGTTGAACGTCTTTCCTTCATGTTTAAAGTTTCCCACCAACAATGCTTAAAGCTTTATTCAAGATGCAAGTTGAAGTAGCTTTTTTGCTATAATATGCTCCCTTACTCACATTATTACGGCTAGCAAGTCGATAGGAGTTGCTTGTTGTCAAAATCATAGTAGCAGGACCTACAGACCTCCCCTATTGTGCAAAAGAACCTACATGAAAAGTATGGTGTATTTTGAGTCTTTCGGGCAACTTTATACGGTAGGCAACATTTTCCATTTTCTTGATAATTTCAAAGGATCATTATATTTATGAATCAATCCTTTGTGAGCCAACTTGCCATTTATCTTTTTCTAGATTTGTGGTTGTGAGTTTCACTAAAACTTTGTCTTTGACATCGAAATCTAGAGGTCACCTATACTGTTCAACATACTTCTTCACGCATTTTACTAGCTTTTCATTTTCATAAGTTGTCCCTTGCCTCATCCAACATTTCTTATTTGTCCTTTACATAAATGTAAGCAATAAGCCATTTGCCTCCCATCTACTGCTTTGCCAACTCTAAATGAGTGAGGGGTTGTTGGCCTAAAGTCAAGTTAAAGGAACCTTTTTTGTAGAAGTTCATTGAAAATTGTACGCGTATTGAGCACTGTCCAACAGTTTCAAACAATTTTGTTAGCTGACACTAACATAATAATGCAAGTAGTCTTTTATCAATGCATTTATCCTCTCGATTTGGCTGTGCATTTATGGAAGGTTCACTGTGGAGAATTTCAATTATGCTCCCAATATATTAAACATGAAGTCCAAAATCTACCTATGAACTGTGTCTCAATCACTCACTATACCCGTTGAATATCGAAATGCTTCACCATGTTTCAATAAAACTGATCAACTGCCACTTCTGCGAAACAAGTTATGAAGACAACATACTTGGTGACTTGATCAACCACAACTAGCACTAACACTTTACCATCAACCTTTGGAAACCCCACAACAAAGTCAAGAGGGATCGACATCCAAGGCCTCTCTGGAATGGGAAAAGGTTGTAACAACTCTTGCTTTTGCCTCTCCACTTTTTCTTGTTAACATGCAATACATTTTCGGTAATAAGCTTCAATATCTTGTTCCATGTGAGGCCATACATAATAATGGGACAACAATGCCATCATCCGCTCTTTCCTTAGATGTCCTACCTATTTTGCATTGTTGGACTCGTACTACCAAAATTAAGAATATGCAATTTACCTCCTTTTCCTACTATTAGCTCATCATCGAGCCACCGGTGTTTTATTGTGCCGTCACAAATTTCCTGCACCAACCGACAATAATTAGTGTTCAGCTAACCACTTTCGCAAATTTGATACACCAAGTCCGATTCTATCCAAGATAGGTTGCAGTAAGCTACCAATACCTATCTTCAGCTAAGAGCATCAACTACTTGGCTGCATTTCCCCAGTTTGTGCTCCCAAGTAAAATCGTACAATGCCAAAAGCTCTTGCCACTGAGCATGTTTAGCTGACAACTTGTTCTACACTTTGGAAAAGGTATTCACCACATTGTCCATTCGAGCCACAAACTTTGGACCTAGCAAGTAAACATGTCACATCCATAAGCAATATGCTACCGTTACTATTTCTTTTTCATGATTAGAATACTTCTATTCCACATAATTTAAGTTTTCTGCTTTCTATTAGATTTCTGTCTTGCACCAACATGCCTCCAATTGCCTTATTAGACGCATCAGTACAGACTTCAAATAGCAACTTAAAATTGGGAAGCTTTAAAATAGGTTTAGATGCCATAACTTGTTTAAGTTTCCCAAAGGCATTTCTATGGTAGTCTGTCTAGCTCCATTTCTTCTCCTTCTTCAACAAATCGGTGTGAGGAGCTACCTTCTTTGAGATTATGGATAAATTTGTGATAATAGTTTGTAAGAGCAGCAAACAATCTCAATTCCGAAACCTTAGTAGGGGCTGTTAGTCTAGAAACGACTCGTACCTTCTTGGGATCCATCCAAACTTGATTTCTACCCATAAAATGACCCAAGAACTTTAATTTCATCTTATCAAATTAACACTTTTCCATCTTGACATTGAGCTGATTTTTTCACAAACATTCCATCACCTATTTCAAATGAGCTATGTGCTTCTTGTGATGGAAATCACCTATACTCCACCAAACTTCACTCAGTATCAACAAAAAACAGATGAAAAAAATTTAAAGACAGAAGATGTATATGTGTTGGTGCATGAAGGAGTCGAAGAGAGAAGGAGAGAATGGCTCTCGAATGTTCCAATCAGATAGAATGGGTTAGCTTTGGACACACCCACGTGACAAAAACTCAAGTCAGAAATTAAGTGGTCAATACGCAGTTGTTCTCAAAACAAGTCAGAAGCTTCAATATAAAACACGGCTCAAAACCATACAATACGCAGGCAAAAGATGAAGGATTAGTCATTCACGTGGAAGGCACATGACCTCTCTCTAGGTTTCTCCCACCTAGATCCGGCCACCTGCACGATCCCTCTTTGCTTACTGTTTTCGGTCTTGAGCTTCTACTTTCTTGCTTTTGCTGGTGCTGTTGATCCACGAGGACTGGTGGTATAATTTCGACTGGCACCCAGGGGACTTCTTCTTTCCCTGAGACGTGCTATGGGTAAGTCCCGTAATCGGGGCGTTGATATTACAGCTGCGTGCTTAAGATACCAAGTCGGGACCACTCCTCGATCCCTTCTGCTGAGAACTTCCTCTTCTTTTCGGCCCCAAGGGAATGCGACTAATTCCCAGCCTCGGACGACCTCCCCTAAAAGGATCCCAGCGTAGACCATGAAGGACCCCTCTACAACTACCCAGAGCCGATCCTCTCGGCGGATAATACCACAAAGAGTCTCCCACTTGCAGGAGTATGCCCCCTACATCGTTGCCTGTTTCAGGTACGCATACTTCCCTTAATCTTGATACTAACTTGCGGCCTCCTCACCGGGGGATGATGTAGCATCCACCGCTGAGGAGGAGATTGATTTGGGTAGTAAAGACACTGAGGAGAAAGTATATACAGATGATGAGGTAGAACAAGTACCATCGTCTCAGCCTTCTAACTCCCAGGTCGATAATGTGTTTGAGGAAATTTCACAAGGGCAGTTGACTAAGGCTACTCCGGGCAATTCGAACAAATCATATGACGGGCTTTTTAAGCAGAATAGAGAGCTCTCCCTGGGGATGACTTTAACATACCAGGCTATGGAGGACAAAGTAGATCTGGAACTTCACTGGGGTTATTGTCTTGTTGGTTGCTTCACGGGTAAATTTCCAGGACTGAAGGCTGTCCAAGAACAAATGGATAAGTGGCAGGTGCCATGTCGTTACACCCGCATAATCGCGGTTGGATGATCTTCCATTTCTCTTCTGAGGAGGACCGAATGCAAATCTTAACCGGTGGCCCCTATATGCTGTATGGGAAAACACTAATACTGAAACCACTCTCCCTTGGATTTACCTTCGAGTATACTGATTTTATGCAAGTGCCGATGTGGGTTCATCTCCCTAATGTCCCCTTGGATTATTGGCATGATCGGGGCCTCTCCAAGTTGGGCTCCAGGATTGGTAACCCTCTCTGCACTGATCAAATAACCAGGCAGAAGCTTCAGCTGGGTTATGCTCGTCTTTTGGTCGAAGTGGATGTGGAAAAAGGGCCAGTCACGAGCTTCTCTGTGCTCCTCCCATCTGGATTTAGGTATACTCAACGAGTGGTGTATGAAGCGTACCCGAACTATTGTTGTCACTGCCAAAAATTTGGTCACAGTCCGTTCCATTGCAAACGAGTGAGGACCCCAGAGCAGGTCCCAGAGCATCCAGAACCTGCTGTGAACCTTCCTCCTTCTACTGCTGGAATCACTGAACCTCTTCCATAGAGATCCATGGAGCACAGGGAAGTTCGGGAGGAAACCACTCGTCCCAGAGAATATGGATCCTGCCCTCCATGAGCATCGCGTGGCTTCTATGGATTCCAGGGGTACTACTTCAGAACCCTCTGCGGCACCGATCCCTTGCCCTTCGTCTCTATCGGGTACTGCAGTCATTGATCATTCTTCGTCTGCCCCAGTTGATCAGGACCGTGTGGGGAAATTAGGACCTGCTGGGGTGCATTACTCAAAAGAAAAGGAGACAAGTGTTACTGGTTCCAAGACCGGGGTTGGGCCTCTGGCACATAGAGGGGCTGTTCGACATAACTCGCACAGAGGGGCGTCAATGAGAAAGGTAGATGGAGGTACTTCCTCCACACTGCCAACATGAAGTTTCTTAGTTAGAATGTGCGAGGGTTAAACAAACCCTCGCGACAATATAGTGTTACTTCCTTGAGGAAGCAACACAACTGTAGTCTGGTTTGTCTTTTGGAAACTAAACTTACACCCGACAGGTTGGAGAGGTTTATTAAGACTCGCTGTCCGGGTTGGAGTTTTTGGCATAATTTTAATATTATTCATGGAGGCCGCATTGTCCTAATGTGGGATCCTTCTCAGCTGCAATGCTCATTACAGGCTCGAGGCGATCAATACATCCATTGCCATGTGACTTGTTCCATCTCCAAAATACAATTTTATATGACTTGTGTCTATGGACTCTATACAGTCCAGGAACGGAGAGAACTTTGGCAGAATTTAACTCTTATTGCACCAGCCTCTACTCCCTGGATGCTCTTGGGAGACTTTAACTGTGTTTGCGCGGCCTTTGAACGCAAGGGTTGTCTTCCCCCCGCAGCCTATTACCTTCAAGACCTACTTGATTTTCGACTTCAACATGGGCTTGAAGATGCTCCGTCGACTGGCAATTTTTTTACCTGGCAGCAGAATAGACGATGGGCCAAATTAGACCGAGTCCTTTTGAACCAAGAGTGGTCGGTGAGAGAGATTTCCTGTTCGGATATTACCCTCCCGATGCTTATTGAATATGACCACTACCCCCTCTTAGTTGATTTTCATTATGCTGGGAACACTCCTTTTAAATTCTACAATATATGGACCCTCCATGCTGAATTCCCTTCCTTAGTAGCACAGGTTTGGCGTCGGCAGATGGCAGGTTACGCTCAGTTCAGTTTGTGCTCTAAATTGGCTGCCTTAGAACCAGCCCTTAGACGCCTCAATCAGACAGCATATAGCCATATTTTCACATGAGTTCAGGAAGTCTAGCAGCTTTTCCAGCGGAGCTACCCGAAGTTTACTAGCCGACCACATAATGAAGACTTGCGGAACAGTGTTAATGATCTTCGGAAGCAAGTAGTTTTCCTTCAAGATGCTGAAAGGATGTTCTATAGGCAAAAAGCAAATTGCACTCACCTCATAGAGGCGGATAAAAGCACCAAATATTTCCACGCC
>JAOQMP010000210.1:46981469-46992684 GCA_027563575.1 Erythroxylum pedicellare
CCCAACGGTGCCGGTCATGGGGGCAAGACTATAATTGGCATGTTTTCGATATCAAACTGACAATTAGTGACCGACTGAGGCTTATTTGCACTGATTTTCCCACGACCGACTATAACCGCATATGGCCACGGCCAGTGCCATGACCCCGATCTGGTTTCCCAACGGTGCCGGTCAGGGGGCAAGACTATAATTGGCAAGTTTTCGATATCAAACTGACAATCAGTGACCGACTGGGGCTTGTTTGCACTAATTTTCCCACGACCCAGTACGACCGTATATGGCCACGGCCCCGATCTGGTTTGCCAACGGTGCCGGTCATGGGGCAAGACTATAATTGGCAAGTTTTCGAAATGAAACTGACAATTAGTGACCGAATGGTGATTGTTTGCACTGATTTTCCCACGACTAAGTATGACCGTATATCGCCACGGTCAGTGCCACAACCTCGATCTGGTTTCCTAACAGTGCCGATAATGGGGGCAACACTATAATTGGCATGTTTTTGATATCAATCTGACAATTCGTGACCGACTGGGGCTTGTTTGCAATTATTTTCCCACGACCGAGTATGACCGCATATGGCCACGGTCAGTCCCATGGCCCTGATCTGGATTCCCAACGGTGCCGATCATGGGGGCAAGACTATAATTGGCATCTTTTCGATATCAAACTGACAATTAGTGACCGACTGGGGCTTGTTTGCACAGATTTTGCCACAACAGAGTATGGCCGTATATGGCCAAGGCCATTGCCACGGCCCCGATCTGGATTCCCACCGTTGCCGGTCATAGGGGCAAGACTATAATTGGCATGTTTTCGATATGAAACTGACAATTAGTGACCGACTGGGGCTTGTTTGCACTGATTTTCCTATGACCGAGTATGACCGCATATCGCCACGGCCAGTGCCACAACACCAATCTGGTTTCCCAACGGTGCCGGTAGTGGGGCAAGACTATAATTGGCAAGTTTTCGATATGAAACTGACAATTAGTGATCGACTGGGGCTTGTTTGCACTGATTTTCCCACGATCGAGTACGACCGTATATGGCCACGACCATTGCCACGGCCCCGATCTGGATTCCCAACGGTGCCGATCATGGGGGCAAGACTATAATTGGCATGTTTTCGATATCAAACTGACAATTAGTGACCGACTAGGGCTTGTTTGCAATGATTTTCCCAGGACCGAGTATGACCGCATATGGCCACGGCCAGTGCCACGGCCTCGATCTGGTTTCCCAACGGTGCCGGTCACGGTGGCAAACTATAATTGGCACGTTTTCGATATCAAACTGACAATTAATAAAGACCCAAATCATTAACAGATGAATTATTTCATTGCATTTCTATCTCAATCATACGAAAAAAAAACAAATAATGGAATAATTTCTAACCTTTCTAGTTGAAAACCTCCAAAGGAAGGACTTCTCTAGGAAATGATAAGCTTAGCAGATTGATTGGTTTAAATTTCACAGAACTCCAAGAGATTGTTGTAGTTGTAGACAACACTACTGTGAAAGACATTTAAAAATTTAAAACATGATTAATAAGTCAAACAATAAATAAACAATAATTATGAGGCATAAACAGACAAAAAATCAAAGATAAAATCCCCTCAGAACACCTCAGTTGAAATAAGATACATGGGAGTACCAAAATCGAGAAGAAAATACAACAATATGGATCTAAGCAGTTGAGTTGGATTAAGCAAGTCGTAATTTGGAAATCAAAATACATTTTCCTTTGGTTCTTTGAGGATAAAACGTTGCCACTGCCTGGATCTAGAGCTTGGAGAGCTTCAACACCTTAGAGAAACAAACAATCGTCTTGTCTTTAAGCTTTCTAGGAGACAATTCATGCTTTAAGGGATTGTAGATGGTCAAGATTGATGTGGAATCAGTTCGTGCCTGTGGATTTTTACTAGAATGAATTTTTTTCCTTTGTCTTTTAAAGTTTGGCTAAAGGAAACTTGAGAAATAAATGGGGATTCAGTGTGTATGGTGACTGGGATACTTGTTTTGGGGTTGCGGCTTGGAGCATATGGAATTGGAGGAACATGAATATTTTCCAGAAAAAGGAATCAATCCCCATCTGTGCAAGCCAAAAACATTCTGAATAGAGTTTATGAAATTAATATAGTCCACAAGGAATGCTCCATTAGTCAGACTGGTGGGCAGCAGGATAGGGAAAGAAAATGGCAGCCTCCTCCGCATGGTTGTTTGAAAATGAATGTGGATGGAGCAATCAACCCAAATAATGGTTTATCTACGATGGGTGGTTTGATGAGAGAACATAATGGTTTTTGGATTTAGGGTTTTGCTATGAATATTGGCAGGGGCTCAATTCTTAAAACTCAGCTTACGAGAATTTTTCGTGGATTGCTTTTTTCATGGAGTCAAGGGATAAAGAATGTCTTGGTGGAATCTGACTACGAATTAGCCATCAATCAAGTTCTAAATAGAGAAGCTATCAACGGCAACGAGCATCCATTAAACAGTATTCAGGAGCTTCTTTGTCGAGATTGGAGGGTAAGCATCCAGCACATGCCTAGGGAGGCTAACTGTTGTGCAGAATCTATTGCAAAGTAGGCTCACTATTTTATGAATGGTTCTCATGGTCTAATCTATCCTCCGCTTGGGTTGGTAGAGCTTTTGATGTATGATATTCGAATCCTCATAGTGTTGATTAGTTTCAAGGCTTGTTGCCTCTTTCAAAACAAAAAAAAAAAAAAAAGAGGAGAGAGATGAAATAAACAAGCTTACAAAGAAAAGAGCCACAAACATCGTACCTTCAAGGTTGCACCAATGAAATCTAAAGTGGGGCAAAGTAATTGAGTAGTATAGTGTTGTAAGTTCATAAAAGAAGGGGTTGCTAGTTTTGGTTTAGGGCATTAAAGTGAGGTTAATATTCACAAACGTGAAAGGCAATGATGACAATGATAGGAACAAAGAAGAAACCAATACTTCTTTAGGCTTTTTAGGACCTTAGGACGACGTAAACTCAAATTTGGAATTATGTTTCTGGGCAGGCTTATCACATGATAAATAAGTTTCATTTATCACTTTGTTTGCTTGAATTGAGCACTTTTTTTTTCTTTTCTGCCTATTTTGTGGTAGTTGAATTAGTTCATTGAATATTTATCATGTGGCAGGCCTACCCAAAAAATGTAGTTGCAAATCCCAAGTTTACTACATCTTCATACTCAGTATTTGTTTTCAAATTTTCAGAGCTTATAACATTAGTGGGCAGATATGGAACTTTAGAGTTTATATGCTGCTTGATGAAGAGAAAAATTAAGTATTTGGTTTATCAATATGGTTATAACTGACATGTACAGACGTTCCCAAAGAAAAAGGCATTTCAGAAATCAAGATCAACAAGCAAAAGTAGATATACCCAAAGAAGCCCCTGAAATGCAAAAAGAAGTGAAATTGAGCAAGTACAAAAAGGAAAATTCCCGAATTGGTAAGATTATGACAGAAGTCAATTGCCACTATGTAGGCTTGTCCACATGGAGAAGTACACCAGTTTTTCATTGTAGAACAAGAGGCTACTGAACAGGGGGTACGATGCTCTCCTACTCAAAAATTACACTAGTTTTGCAGCTTGATCTCTATCAAAGATGAACTATTTCAGTGAAACTCCAGGCCTTAAAGAATTTAGATAAGGTATCTCAAACAGTTCCCTACGTGGCAGCTGACCTGACAGAGTAAAGGGTCAAGTGATTTTGGAATTACAGCACGAAATTCCTTTTGTTGCCATCGAGCAAAGGATTACTAGCCACTGAACTGAGTGATACAGCAAAATGGAAGTAAACTATTGTGGTACCGCATTCTAAGAAGCATGTTGAATTTTTTACTATTCATGCACTCCATCCGCTGATCAAAGTAGCCATCCATATTTGGGTGACTCAATTATATCTATTTCATTTTTCATTCAGCTACCCAATTAGAAACATTTCTGTTCTCATGACACCAAATTTTAACAATTGGAAGATGTTGCAATAACAAGTCCTAAACTAATCCAAGCATTGGCATTGAGTATTCAGTAGAATTCCAAATCACCAATAATACAAAAACAACTTGAAAAGAACTTTTGTCAAGCAACGATTTCTCAAACGAGAAATTTAGGGGTTCAGTGGCTGAAGCAATTCAAACAATATTAGTAAATCGAAATCCACAAAGTACTGAGACTTTTCACATTGAAGCTCTTCCACTAAATCCTTAAGAGTTGCAGCAAGCATCAGAAACACTGAATACGTAATAACAAAGCCTCTCGTAGCTTCAACTAAGAAGCCACACACACAAATCAAATCAGAAGTAAAGTGAAAAAACACGGTTCTTGACGTTCAAAATCGCTGAGTAAGCACGATCCACGATTCAAAATATAAAACTTAAGCAAAACCCAATAAGTACAAACATCCGAATCAAGACCCACCACGGATCTATAAACCAATTTTCATTCAAAACTTTAAAATTATCGCCTTTAAGAAACGACGTAAAGCTAATAGTTTTGGAACCTTATACACAACAGAAAAAATACTAATAAAGCACAAACAATCATCGTAAAGATTAATCGAAACAAGTAGGGGAAGAAACAAATGTTTCAGACCCAAAAAGCCTAAAAAGAGAAACAATCCATAACCTGGAGAGAACCAAAAACAATGGAAGAAAGGATGTCCGACGACGGATATGTTTTTTCCCTATTTCCTTTTTCTGTCATAAAACAGAGCTAAAACCTACGTCTTTATTACTATATCAGAAAAATAAGTTAAAATGATTGCAATGGAGAGCTTCAAGACCTTACAGGAAAAAGAAAACCATATTTGTGCCTTTAAGTTTTCTGAGCAACCAAAGAGAGATGAAATAAACAAGTTCACGAAGGAAAAAAGCCAAAAAGATCGTACCTTTGAGATTCACCAACGAAATCTGATGTGGGAAGAGGAATTGAATCGAATAGTGTTGTAATTTCATAAAAGGAGGGATTGCGGGCTTCCGGTTTAGGGCATCAACTTGAGGATTGAGGTTAATACTCGCAGACGTGAAAGGCGGTGATGACAATACAGGAAGAAACCGGTGCATCTTTAGGCTATTTTTGGGACCTTACGACGTCGTACACTCGGATTTGCAACTACTTTTCGAGATCCGTATCATTTTGGAATTTTTATTTTTATTTGTTAATAAAAAAGGTTGTATATTTTCAGAACTTTTAAACCCGGCATTTCAGTAAAATTTTAATTGGGGGTTAATGAATTTGATTGGTCAAATTGAACACTTCTTTTCTAAATACTAAATTGTTGTAGTTGAATTAGTTTATTGATAATTTTATCTTTGAAATTTTTAGAGTTTATATTATTAATAATAAAAATTAAAAATTATTAAATAAAAATTTAACACAATCCACTTATTTATAGGCCAAAAGAAATTTTAAATTAATATTTATCAGTCAAAATCCTTTACTAAAAGTGAAAAGGCAAGGAGAGGGAGAGTGATCCTATGAGTAGACGTTTAGCCATTTAGGTTATTGATTCAATCACAAGTATCCCAAAGAATTAAGGTTTTAAACTTAACTTTGCAAATTAAGCTTTAGACTCCTTATTTTAAATGTGCTTTATATTAAAAAATATAGTTTTATTTAAAAGGTTTTATAAATAAAAGCTTAAACCTAACCTAAAACCCAACCAATTTAAGTCAAACATGTCGACTTCAAGATGGGTAGAGTCAAGCTCAAGTTATTTTACCATCTCTACTATCATCTCCTTCAAATATCTAATAATCTACTGGCTAATATGTTCTATAGCAAAATAAATCTTAAGCTGCATGATAATTAAAAATCTTTCCTACAAGTTTTTTATAATAACTTGGAGAATTAAGAGTTTATCCCATTGAATCAAGTTTTAATTTGCTATTTAGAAGAGTAATTGCAAGTTTAGTGTGTGGCATACCAGTGTTTTGAAGCAAAAATAAAATGTATTTATAGTGATTAAGAGAAATACCTTTGTTGGAGGTTAACATTTCAATGCCAAAAAATATTTCAAAGAACCAAGTCCTTTAATTGGGAATTGATGCTAGAGGTTCTTTTTCAAGTAAGCAATAGAATCATAATTACTCCTACTCACAATGAGACCATCAACGTAAATAAGCACTATTAGTTTGTTAATCTTTCCAAGTCAAACTTATAATAAAGAATCAATCAAACTCCTTGAGAAACTAAAAGCTTCAATGGCAAAACTCAATATAGAAAATCATAAATAGATTTATGAAATTTACAAGCCAAATTGGAATTACCACTTTGAGGATGACCAGGACAAAGGTTCATGAATTTCTTCTTCAAGATCATCGAACAAAAAAGTATTATTATGTCCATTTGAGAGAAAAACTAGCCATTATTAATGGCAACGAACAAGAGAACTCTAATAATGGTCATCTTGAAAATTAGAGCAAAAGTCTCTTTTAGTCAACACCAAAATTTTAAGTAAATCCTTGAGCTACACGATGCATTATATAACAATCAATAGATACATCAAAGTTGAACTTGATCTTGCATACCCAAAAGACTATCAACTACATTTGCCCTTTTATATATATAGATATATATATTCTATCACTTAACCTTATCTTTCCTGTTTTTATTTTCACCTGTAAGGTTACTATTCACAAAATCATCTTCTTCCTCTATGCTTCACTAAGAATGATTCTAACTGGCCGACCATCTATACCAATCAACTCCTCTCTTCAATACCCATGTTATAGTAATACCCATTTTACCTCACAACAACACCGAAATAATAAAATAATAAAAAATCGAGAAAAATAGAAGAAAAACTTAAATCTTTGATTTGTTGCCTCTGGTGAATGTTATCCACACCACGATCACCATTAGATTCCTCTTGATGTCAGGAGCAAAAGTCTTATAATCTTGTCACCGGTCACTACCTATGTCGCTATTGATTGACAAAATAGAGGTTAAGACTCTGAAATAATATTTATTCAATTCATTGAGATTGGTTGGAATATAAGTTTTTTTTTTTATAGTTGTAACATTTGTTATACTAAACAGGATCTTTCATTTGATATAAAAATCGTTAAATCTTATACTGAAAAAATTTTCAATCACCTAAGGAATATTTCAATCACCGGAGATACTGTTTTGGTGACCTTCCAACGAATTTTATTTTAGAAAATTTTGAAAAAATCGTACAAATTGTGTTAATCATTTTTTCCTTAAGAACTATAATGAAATTCTTAATAGTTTGCAAATTAAAAATCACGAATATTTAGACGAGAATAGGAACAAGGGTCGAATTGCATAATTGAACTATACTAGTAAACCTAATGAGTCCTAAGTTGTTAATTGAGCCTAACAACTTGTAAATGACACTAATTAGGATATTTTCTTTCCTATCTCATAGTTCTATCAGGAGTAGAATCCACTTCATAAGGTTCAAACTAATAAGTAAATCAATAAGGTAAGTTTATATCTATCTACTGATACCAAATCTATAGAATTACTTTTCATAAAACCATTCTCTTCCTCTGTTCTAAACCACTATTGACTTTAACTGGCCAACCATATATATTAATCAGCTCCTCTCTTCGAGCCTATGAAAACCACACTCATTTTACTTCACAATAACACATCAAAAAAATTGAGGAAAAAATCAAAGAAACTTAAATCTTTAATTCAATGCCTCCAGTCAGTGTTGTCGACACCATTACTACCATTAGACTTCCATCAACCTCAGGAGCAAAAGTTTTATGGTCTTGTCATCAGTCATCACCTATATTGCTGTAGATTAACAAAAATAAAGATTAAGGCTTTGAAATAATTTTTCTTCAATTCATTAAGATTGGTTAAGAATATGAGTTTCTTGTAGTTATAAAACTTGTTCTATTAATCAAAAGCTTTCATGCAGTGTAAAACTTGTTGAATTATGATACCAAAAAAAATTGTCGAAGGCATATTCTAGTCGCCAAATATATGTTTTGATGACCTTCTAGTGATTTTTATTTCAGAAAAATTTTGAAAGAAATCCTATAAATTATATTGATCATTTTTTCCTTAAGAATTATAACAAAATTCTTAATGGGTTGCGAATTAAAAATCACGAAAAGTTTTAGCAACAATAGAAACGAGGGCCAAATTGCATTATTAGACCATACTAGCCAATTTAATGAGTCATAGGTTGTTAATTAAGCCCAACGACTTGTAAAAGACACTAATTAGGATATTTCCTTTTTATAGGTATATCATGAGTGAGAACCACATCGCAAAGTTCAAATCGATAAATAAATCAATAAGATATGAACATATTTATCTACTAATATAGAATTCATACCTTTTATTGAGTATTGTTATAGATTGATATGATTGATAACATGTTAAGCCATGATAGATGATCATATCCTTATACACATAGATATGATATAATATATAGAAGTACCTCAAGTATATACATGTAAATATGTAATTTACATAGTCACTATCGTATGCCTATACGAGTAATACTACGATATCTAAGAATATGGATACGGGGTTTGGCACCTATAATATATTACATGCATTTATGATGGTCTTTACATGACTGAGTGCTTGTTTGATTTATGTGATTGATATTTGGTTTGTCTATGGATGTGTTTGATTGTGACTGTGGAGGAAGAAAAATCTGTAGAATGTGCCACCTGATGGGTATGTATGAGGACTAGGTATGCATTTGTTTGATTATGAGAGATGATTCTGATATAATACAGACTGATCCTAGTTAATACTTGCCTCCCAGTTGAGTCCTTATTTGACATATATACTATTAATTTGATTGTGACTTTGGACATATTAAGTGAGGACTTACCTATTAGTAATGTTTGGCTCCCTGTAGCTCTCTGGACTAAGAGTGCCTTATGATTATATTAGTACAGATGTATGATTGGGCTGTTAATGATTCTTAGTTCCCTGTAGGGATGCCAAAAATTGTCTAACCTGACCCAACCTTCTCAAACCAAGCAACCTGGCCTATGGTTCGCCCAAGGTCATCAAACAAAACAACGTCGCTTTGTTTGTAGTAAAAGGTCATCGTTTTGTTACATTTTGTTTTGTTTGTAGTAAAACGACATCGTTTTATTACATTCCTAAAATAAATTTTGTAGGCAAAATGACGTTGTTTTACTTTAAGATCAAAATAGCGTCGTTTAAGTTACATACAATACAATTTACAAACAGAAGACAAAATGACATCATTTTATTAAAGCAAAAATAACGTTGTTTTGTTGAAAGCAAAAACAATGTCGTTTAAGTAAGTAGAAGCTTAAAAAATCAGAAACAAAATAACGTTGTTTTACTTCTCATTAAACAAAACGCAGCAGGCTTCCTTCCCCCCTCACCTAGCCACTACTAGTCACTCACATGCATCATTTTGCTTGTCATTAAACAAAACGCAGTAGGCTTCACTTCCCCCCTCACCCAGCCACTGTCAGTCACTCACACACTCACTCCTCTAGTTTTTCACTTCATTCATTTGACTTTTCTTCGCATTATTGTTCTATTCTTCATCCATTCTTCTTCTTCATGTCACCCAGCCATGTTCTTCCTTCGTTGTTCTTCTTCGTGTCATCTATCCTTTATCTTCGGATGTATGAAGTCACCAACGCTTAAAATAACCAATGGTCCAACGTACTTCATTCTTCTTCTCAAATTTGGTTTTTAATTAATAGTCGATTGTTTAAAAAACTGATTTGGCTAATTTGAGAACTTTGTATATTAATAATGGGAATATAGATAATGCATGTATAGTGTTTGATAAAATGCCCAACTCTTGATTGTTAGTGGTTTTGCTTTTTTAATAGATCACATGTAAAATTAATCTATTAGATCCTGAACCTTTTTGGTTTAAATGAGAGAATCAAGAGCGGATCAAATTGGGATATCCTCTCAATGACTTGGGACCATGCATGCTTAGGTGTTTAAAACTTGTATGTCAGAACCATGTAGTACTTCCATATAAAGATTTCATGCACATATATACACAATATGATTCTAATGACTTAAAAATTATGTAACAATTTCAATTTAACTGATATTTACATATTCAATGTTTCTCTATTCCTGACCTGTACTCTCTCAAATAACAAAGGTGAGAAGTATCATATTTTATGCCATATTGTTTCTACAACTTCTACATATCTAATCTTCGAACAATGTCAAGGAGATGAAAGTGAAAAACATGTTCATTTTGGCCTCTCTTTCAAAGTGTTTTTTCCTTGTCTTTTAAGGCTAGTCCATTGTTCTTTAAGCTTATATATAATCATTGAGTAATAAATCGAAATTTATTACTCAGTGCCATTTATTTTGCATTTATAGTTTTATTGTATGAAGTCTTTGTATGTTTCGAGTCATTTAAGTTCTTACTACAAATGTTGACAAAGCCTTTTTTGTGACGCCCTAATATCCCATGGGAGGATATTGCGAGTGCCACACACACAGAACACACTGAATACGAAACATTTTGAAACATAGAAAACACTTTATACATGCATTACTAAAATCTCAACAAACATACATCGCGTATCAAAATTTCAGAAACCAACCTGAATTAAGGTCATTACAATCCTTCAAAAAACAAATTCAAGAATCATGTATATCAGATACAAGTCCAAAAACAATCTCAAAAATACATTTGAGCAAAACAAAAATCATACTCCATTGGCCATCACAGTTGTCTTGTCCCAGTCCCTACGTCTTTCTTTCTGAACCTACACAGGGCAAATCCACCGTGCTAAGTATATAGCTTAGTGAGTAATAACTAAACTATAAGTCAACAACAGATACAGAAATTTAGAACAAAACAGAGTTTTATAAATAACAGAATTGTTCGACACGAGAGGGTATAAGCCCTTTAGAAACAGAATACAATTTAGCTTATGCCAAAATCAAACTGATATCAGAGTATAAAATCATAAAACTGCTAAATCCATTTACAGAAGCGAAAAACGGGACTTATACAGAAGAGATCGAAGTCTCAACACCTAAGTGTTAATATCAAAAGACACCGAAGTGTCAATAATAGAAGACACCAGAGTGTCGATAACAGAAGACACCGAAGTGTCACAGAAGCAACTGTAGACCCTTCTATGTATGCCTATTTACCCACAACTAGGACTTAAAAGAATCAAAACATAAATTTTAAAATTCAATTCACATGTCAATCCAACAGCTTTG
>JAOQMP010000210.1:47013088-47025730 GCA_027563575.1 Erythroxylum pedicellare
AACCACCGAAACCTCTCTTCTTCCTCTCTTTGGTTTTGTTATTTCACTTCCTTCTCTCCCATTTTCGTTTTTCCCCTCTTAAGGAAGGAAACTACACTTCTTTCTTCCATGTTACCCTTAATGAATGGTAAAAGTCCACCTTGCCCTTCCTTTAATGCCTAATGGTTTTTAAACTTAAGTGACTTGTCAAAATTGGCCTTACACTCTCCCACTACTTAATAGTTCAATGTCATTAACCCATGCCATATTATCTTGCCCACATTAACAAGCTAATCAATTCCAACGTAAATAATCTAGCAAGACCCCAAAATTAGTCTCATCATGCTAAAAGAAAATTCAGAGGCCAACACCTAGCCACCGTCTGATGGCACACCACATTACGCCGATGTATACACACTTAAAGAACAAGTGTTTAGCACTTTCAACTTCATTATGGCAAAGAGCACAAGTGCGATCAATGTCCAGAAACTGTAGGTTGTCTTTGGTAGGTAATCAATTCCAGAGGCTTAACCAAGTGATAAAGGAATATTTAAGGGGGATATAAGTCCTCCAGATGAAGGACATCTAAGGTTTCCAAGGAGTCGAAGTGCGCAAAACCTCATAAATCTGTTTCAAAGATAAGACTCCATTCACACATAGCCTTTGTACACCCTACATGACCTCTATAGGCCCTCCCATCTTAGCAACCAACTAGTCGCGTATCGTGGCTAGCTTCTTCAATAAGGGGAATCGTGTGGGTGTGGAGTCCATTCCCACATGGATAAGCCCCGGAGATACTCTTCATGGATCCACCGAACCCATAAGGAATCAGCTTTGTCATGTATATTCCAAAGAACTCGAGCAAGTAATGCATTATTCCAGATTTTACAATTTTTCAGCTCCAAGCCACCTTCACCTTTTGGTTTACATACATGTTCCCACGCCACTCGAAAATGACGTCTGCCCTATAAAAAAAGCCGGCAAATAGAGATAATGCGATCCAGTATAGTATGTGGCATAGGAAAAGCTTATAGTCAAAATGCCAACACTCCTTGAATGACAGAATTTATAAGTTTGAGGCGTCTAGCAAAGGATAACGATTGCCCCTTCCATGCCAGCAAGAATTTTTCCACTGCCTGAAATAAGACTGAAAACTGAGCAACTGAGACTCTCATAGGAGCGAGGGGGATGCCAAGGTACCGGACCGGAAACTCCCCTAATGGATACCCCACAAGTTGGCGCAAAAGCTCCTTTTCATACCCTGCCACACCTGCTAGATAAATGTTAGATTTTTGCACACTAACTTGCAAGCCCGATACTGACGCCAAGTCCTACAGAGCACCTACTAGAACACCAAGTGAAGCATGATCCCCCCCGAGAAAATAGCATAAGGTCATCAACAAATGTGAAGTGCGTTATGCCTAGCTTTTTACACTTCGGATGAAATTTAAACAGAGGGAGGCAGCTCCTGGTATTTAAGCGTCGAGATAAATATTCCAAATCAAGTAGAATAATGTTGGGGATATGGGATCCCCATGGTGTAAACCCCGATGACCTTTGAACCAACCATGCATTATACCATTCACCGAAATGGAATATGAAGCAGACTGTACACATTCCAAGACCCATCAAACAAATTGAATCAGGAACCCCAAACATGCCATCATAGACTAAAGAAAAGGCCACTCCACCGTGTCATAGGCTTTGGTGATATCCGCTTTAATCATACATCGCGGGGAAATGTGTTTACTGGTGTAGCCTTTTACCAACTCCTGGGCGAGAAACATAATATCCATCTTACTCTGTCTAGGAATAAATGCTGATTGGGTTGAATTAACAATGGTCGGAATGACCTTAAGCATGCGCTCATTAAGAATCTTGGTAATCACCTTATACATCACATTAAGACAAGCTATAGGTCGAAAGTACGTCACCTTCAAGGCATCTATCTTTTTCGGTATTAAGGTAAGAATACAGTGGTTACTTTGCTTCAACAATCTTCCTGAGAGAAAGAACTCCGTTACGGCTTCGACTAAGCTGGATCTTACTTAGTCCCAATTATGTTTAAAAATTGCAGAAGTGTAGCCATCCGGACCGGGGGCCTCGTCATCCCCAATGTTAAATAGTGCCTTTTTAATTTTCGCAGTCCGAATCGGCGTCACCAGCTCAAGTATGGCCTGGTCTGGTAGTTGAGCTCCTGACAAGACTAAGTCAGCATCGAAGGGCTCTATCGGCCTAAACGTGCCAAGTAGGTCTTGATAAAAATTCAAACAACACGTCACCATTTTTGGAAAGGACGTAGAGGGGCTCCCATCCTCACGTATGATATGAGAAATGAAGTTGGATTTCCCACACTTTCTCACCAACGAGTGGAAGTATTCACTACTCTTATCCGCACCCATAAGGTGCATACATTTGGCTTTTTGGTTGTAGAAGGCACGCTCGGCCTGAAGAAGAAAAATAGCCTCTTTCCTCTTAGTTTGTGCCTCAAGGCTCAAGCTAGTATCTGTAGGTGCTGCTAAAGAATTCTGATATGCATGTTGAAAGTATTCCTGGGCGCATTTAGCCCAAGTAGAAATATCACCAAAAGTTGTAGCACTTAGGGCTTTCAGTTCTCATTTCATCGATTTAAGCCTTTTGCACAGGACAATTGAGCCGAGCCAACATTCCACCCCTGATCCACTATACCATGAAACAAAGGATGTTGCATCCACATATTACAAAATTTGAATAGTCGTTTGCCCACTACGTCATAATGAGAGAGGTTAGTCAGCATCGAACAATGATCCGATTCCATTCACATGGCTATAAAATAGGCAGAACAAGATATTCCTACATTGGCCCAAGCTTGGTTTAAGAGCACATGATCAAGTTTAGACCATAACTGGCCTCGGTTCCACGTAAAAAACTCCCCATGGCTAGGCACATCCTCCAGTCCCATTTGGATACGAAGATCTTAGAGATCCTGAAGAAAGTAAGCTGTCGGGGGTTGACAGCCAAGACATTCAGAAACTGCACATACATAATTAAAATCACCCAGAAGCATCCAAGGTCGTCGATTTAAACCATATGTAGCCTGCAGGTGCTACCATAAAGCTCTACGTTGCATAACCATGTACAAGCCTTAGATTATAGTAACATCGAAAGAAAATTGAGTAATGGAGCATAGGACAACCAAGTGGATAAACTGCTCATCAGTCTCTAACATTTGGCACTGACAGACACTCGGGTTCCAGAGAACACAAATAAGCCCACCAATAATGGATTCAAAGTTATGACAGTAAACCCAGCCACCAAAATGCCTTTTAACCATCCTATCCAAAATATCACCAACCAGTTTAGTTTCCAGAAGACAAGCTATAGAACAATAGTGTTGCCGAAGAAGAGTGGCAACACTATGTTGTTTCGAGGCCTGATTGAGGCCCCCAACATTCCATGCAAGGATCTTCATTTGTAGTTGGAGGGGTCGCCCTCCGCCTACATTTTTCGACCTATTTTTACTACTCGTGCCCACTTCTGTTCGACTGGTAAGACCTTGACTACCAACATTCTGATTAGCCCTATCATTGACTGTTTGAACCACCACTTCCTTCCCTTTGGCAGCGACCTTAGTGTTCTTAGTTGTCGACCCCTACAGCAGCAGGCACAACAGGATTACCAAGGCCATCCTGTACTTTTAATTGCTGCGTGGCTTAGCCCTTAGATGCGGGTGGCTCAGCTGCTGCAAAAGGCTGGGCCGCTTGCACTTCCTCCACTTACGAGCGTGATACTGCCATATCTAAGCTCTTAATGGCTGGAGGTGCAACCGTAATAGAAGACTGAGTATCCTTGCCTCGATTTAAAGGAGGCCTGGAATCTTTCCCATTCGCTGAGGGAAACACTGGTGCCCACTCTAACCTCCTGCTCTTGGACTTGCTTGACCGTAGGAACAGTTTTCTTCTTACCTTTACAAGTGAAAGGCGAGTGGCCAAAACGCTTGCAATGGCAGCAATAAGCAGGGAAGGTTTCATAAGTCACCTCCTGAGTATAATTCAGTCCTTCTGGCAGTTGAACATTAAAGCTAGTAACATGCTCATTCACAACATTAATCTCCACTAACAATCGGGGAAATCTAATTTGGGTTTTTTGACTAATAATCATATCAGTACAAAGAGGTCGGCCTACTTTTGAGCCAAGCTTAGACAAAGCTTTATCATCATTCCAAAGATCAAGAGGCAAATTGGGAAACTGAATCCAAATGGGGACCTCCATAAATTCTTTATAATCAAATGCAAAACTGGGTTTAAGCTTCTTCAACAACAAGGTTCGTTTCTGTGTCATTTATGGTGCCCCCGCTAAAATTGCAGTCCGGTCTTCTTCAGATTCAAATTGGAACACAAGCACTTTGCACGGTATCATCCAAAACGCAGTGAGTTCCTCAATTGCTTTCAGCCCAAGAAATCGACTAGTTAAACAACCAACAAGGTAGTAGCCCCATGTATGATCAATATCATTAACGTCATCAGCTGCCAAGATAACATCACCTTCCACCGGAACAAATTTTAGAGGTTGTCCTTTAGAGAGATCCCTGTTTTGCCAGAACAAGCTGGCAAAGGAGGGTTTATGCTTATCCCCTTCAGTAACTATGGAGAGAAGCCTCGGAGGGATCGTCAGCAAGGCAGACTTGCCTTCCCTCAAAGGTGCTGGCTCAGACTGCCCTGCGGAAGAAGTCTGCATCATTTGATCGAGCAGTTGGAGGGCATTTGAGTCAGCCTCAGTCTCAACACCATCAGTGGTATCTTCACTCCCCAATTCAACATTAGTATCTTCCTCTGTGGATACTACATCATCCCTCGAGGCTTCAGTTGTTTGTCCAGACCACACATTAGAATCAGGAAGCAGAGCTTTACCATGCGCTAGACTAGGGAGGTTCTACTGTTTCCTATTGGCACCAGTCGAAGTTACTTTCAAAGTCACCACAGCCTTCTGTGTAGATTGACTTGGACCACCATGTTTACCTACTGAAGTAGATTCACCAGATAAGGAGAGAGTCGCCTTAGCTAGTCGAACAGACGTCGTAGTAGAGGGCACCTTCGTCCCAGTTGGACGCTGAGGTTCACTGTTCAGACCCTTCAGAATGTCCTTCGTAATATCCCTGCTTCTGCTTTTACTCCACCCCATAACGCACCAGGAGGTGGTCCACTGTTGTGGGCGAACACACTACCGAAGGAAGGGGGCCTCTAGTAGCCACTACCCAAAAATAAAGTGAAAGCAATCACCAAACGGCAAAAGGAATCACTCACCGACCAGAAAGCACAATCCAAAAACCCTAAAATCACAACAAAAAATGTCAGGCAAGAAGCGGATGTGTAAAAAATCCAACAAGGAAGCCCACGCAACCACACTGCTGGCACGCATAAACTACCAGAAATACCAGAAGAGGAATATTAAACGAGTACAAAGGGAACGAGATTGGGGGCAAAGGTCTCCCAAGTGAGAGCATCTCACAGATTGCTCCTTTAACTATACAATAAATTGCTTATTGATAAGAGTGAACGTAGCTTGAAAACTTTTGGAAATTCGAGAATTAAGAGTAGAATAGTAAAGTCTGTATACATGAAAGCTGCCACCATTCATCTTCTTAGTGACAAGGTCCTAAAAGATAACATTGTTAAAGGTAAATATAACTTCACAATTAAGAAAGGATGTCAATCTATAAACAGAGAGTATAAACATAGTTCATTTTTAGAAGTTTGATGGATATGATTGGCTTGAACATCGGAAACATTAGAAGTAACATTACGAGCCATAACCTTCTAGTGAGCTTCTTTATGTTATATAGTTACACATATACTCTTTAAGCATGAGAGTTCAACATCATCAAAATATTACACTTGAAAAACTCGATCTTCTTTAGTTTATTTTTACAAAACAACTAGATCAATAGAATGGGGTCGATAAACCTCCAATTCATTGCATAAGTTTTTTAAACCGCCTAATAGAGCAACAAAAGGTTTTCCATCTTGATGAAGGTTAGCAATGTTTTGTTAAATATAGAAAATTAGTGTAGAGTTATTTTAGTCCTCAAACAACTTCACAGAAATCCAAAGAAGACTCCTAATAACTAATATTTGACCAGGATGGCCTTTTAAATAACATAGCACTCGTAGAGCAGCATTCCAATGAGCTTCTGTATGACACTATATAAATTGGGCAAGAGTATGCACAACATAACATAGCTTTGGACGAGTGATGGTAAGATAAATGAGAAGACCAACAAGCTTCCTATATCGATCCGGATGAGCAAAATCAGATCCTGTATCAAGCGCCAATTTGTGGTTTTGTTCTATAAGGAAGTCACAAGGTTTTGCACCAAGCAGCCCAGCCTCAGAGATAATATCAAACGCATACTTATGCTGAGAGAAAAACAACCCTTCTAGACCTCGAGTTATCTCAATGCCAAAAAAGTATTTCAAGTGCCCTAAGTCTTTCGTATGAAAGCAATTACTTGAATAAGCTTTGAAATTAGGTTCTAAGGTAAAACTATTTTGACTTTTGATAGTTGGGAAATGCTAAATTAGAATTGAAAGATTTTTCCTTACTATTGATAAAATCTAATTTTGATCTTCCACTGAAGTCAATAGTCACTGTACTCATAATGGAAGATAACTAATACAATGCTTAATTTATTATTATATTAGACTAATAAATATACTATTATTAATTAATAAATATAACAAATTATCAATTTTGTAAAAATTAATTTAATGTATTGTTATTTTATTATACAAATATGATAAATAAATAAAATTAAAAACTATTTTATTTGATATATATGATTTAAATGTAGTTTCTTGATTTCTCATCATTTTTTTTAATGTGAGTTACGTGTTAAAACATTGTTGCATCAACAACACAACCTAGGCCTGTTCGTTTTTTTTGTTTTTAATTTTTAGTTTTTATTTTCAAATTCCGAAAAAACTATGATTGTTTGAGTTTTTGATTTCTATTTTTGGTTTTGTTTACTTCCACTTTTAAAAAATTATCAAAAATATAAATTTTAGTTTTTGTTTTCTGTTTCTTTTTTAATATGATTTACTATTAAATAAATAAATAAATATTATTTAATTATTTAATACATTAATTATTAATAAGAATTGTGAATAATTCAATGTTACTCAATAATTTTTCAATTTTTGTAATTAAAATAAATAAATAACTATAATAATTATTAATAAATATAATTAAAATTTAAAAATATCTTCAAAATATATACTTTTAATTAAAATTTGATTTAATAATTACATTATATTTAAAATAAATTAAAATTAAAATTTTTATGTCTTATTTATTATTTTAATAAAATAAAATAATTTTATTAATAATTTGTTAATAAATACTATATAAGAGAATAAAATAAATTTATTTAATTAAAATAATTTATCTTTAAATTTGATCTAATATATAATTATTATTAGTGACATTTATGTTAATAATGAAATACTTTTTTGTTTTCACTTTTAGAAAAAAAAGAATTCCAGAAAAAACGGCCCTTTAATAAAAAGAACACATTAGATTTTTGCAATATATAAAAGCTTTTTACGAAAAATTATATCAAGGTTCTTTTTTTTCCTCACAAATTATTCTAAGAGGGTCTCAGCTATGTAAAAATATCTTTAAGTCATCCACGTCTAAACTAGTTTATGCTTGAATCAAGTAGGACCTTTATAAAAAGTAAAACTTTGACATAAAGTTTTAAACAAATGCATTCACTGCTACGGGTTAATAAGTAGTCGGTTTGCCTCGTCCAATTTCAGAAGTCGAGGCAATATTTTCGGACATGTACAAAGCAGGGCATAAAAATATATATAAAACCCAAATGAAATGATTAATTGGATGATCGGATCGATTTCATCCATCACCTTGTTTATCATTATACAAAAGAATGAACTTCTGAGTTTGTGGAATAGATACACATCAGAATCATTTTATTTTATAAAGGCAAAGTTTGATGTGAAGAGACGATGAATGAGAATGAGGTGGATGATTACGTTCATGGAGGTTTGCTAATTAGTTACCAACAACAACAGTGTCTAAACCAGGTCGATAATGGTCCTTGGTTTAGTAGCCAATTCGGAGAGATTGGAACCAACAGAACCTCCACGAGTCATGACGTGGCCTCTGTGGAAGCGGCACCTAAATGAGCCTTCGTGAGTGGTTGGCGAGCAAAGACAATTCCACCTTACGCCTGATGGTTTAATTGTTGGTGAGTTTTGCGTGGGATTTGATCTCTTCTTCTCCACATCCGAGTTCACTGCTGTTACTAATATATTTGATGGTTTAGAAAGGTGCTTGTCATCGATCCTAGACAGTTTCTCTTCCTCTACTTTATCCATCTTGAACATGTAAAGAAAACCAAAAAGAGACTAACATCAGGCACATGCAAACAAGTTTGCAAAGTAACAACAAGAAAATAATTATTGTTGCAAACCAAATGGTTATCTAGAGGCTCACGATTCTGCATTGTAGTTTCCGTTGATTCTCTTTGTAAGAGGGAGATAGGAGTGATTTGGGGAAACCAATGAATATGATCACGATCAAAAGCATAAAACATTGTTATGCAAAACGAATTATGATATATCAATTTGTAGATGTTGATCATCTAATCTAGCTTGTTTTGTTTTAAAAGCGTTAACAAGATAAAAAGAGGTGTAGGCTACCCAGAATATACAGCATAAAGTGTAATGGCTCTTCTACCTGGCAATTCAAGGAGAGAACGAAAACTTTTCTGATGGCCGGCGATGCTTTTCAGGCGAAGTCGCAGGGAGGGCAAAGTTAGAGATTCCAGTTTTTCTATTTCTTTTGAAAAGAAAAAAGGACAAATTTCCAAATGGACAGGTATAGCTGCAACAGCTGTAATTAACTAAAATGTTTTGAGATTAGAGTTTCTATTATTAGGTTGCGAGTATGCGGTGACATGATATCTAGTCTTGAATGTACAGCCACCATTTCCTCTTTTCCTATAGAAAATTTAGCAGTTTTACAAACACTACTTCTTCAATGAATTTACCTCTTCCATGTGTTTGTTCAACAACATTAACAGGAGTAACGTCGTCACACATGGTTCAAGGATGCCAACCAACTTGTGAGACACAAGACCCTTCAAGGGATTAACACCATGGAAGTAGGTGCGGGATTACAGTGGAGACGAGGGTTTCAGTGAATTTAATATAAAACATAATGATAGCTAAATCAAAAGATGCAGAATTCAACATGCCGGAGCTCAATGTTAAAAATTTGGAGATTGCATTAAAATTTTCCAGGCTTTTCAGTATGGAAAAACCGACAAATGGAGACATTGCTGTTAGTTATTTGCTTAGTTGATAATTATTGGGTTTGTTTCAATGTTAATAAAATCCCTATTATTAAGGGATGTTCTGTTAGCTAGTTCCGTAGAAATTGTTGGGATACTCCAACAAGTAGTTTGTTTTTGTTTTTTGCTTGTAAGGCTATTTAAGCCAGATTCCCCTTTCAATGAATAAAAAGCCTTTCGAATAACATTCTGATTTACTTGTTTTTACAATTGCAAATTGTCTGCGTGTGTCCCTCTTTACGTTGAAAGCATCAGTTTCAACCGTTTTGTTTAACTAATTTACTTTTACTTCTGCTGGCCATTGCACGATGGATTTTGAAAAGCATCTTTGCCAGGAGTCAATTTTTTGCTCTCCCTCTCTACACGATTACCAAAATAGCTTACATGTGGAGAAGTGTCTTCATCTTCTGTTTCCATTTGCTATGTGCTATTTTCCTATCAATAATTTCAGTGGATACAGTATACAGTAAGAAATTGGTTTTGGAGTTGCAGCTTTTCTTCAAACTTTTCAGTGAATTGAAGAGATATTTCTACTTAACATAAGGCACTTCCCAAGTCCTCCTATTGTAACATCTGCAACATTAACATGTTTCTGAGTTCCTTGAGTTTGACTTCATGTTTCGAAATTTCTTAATTGTGCATTGAAGCTATGAAACTAATCTAGCTCAATTCAGTGTATTCGGTAATTGGTTTCTCACTCTTTTGATTGTCAGGAAGAAAGCTGAAGCTTCTACCTGAAGACGTGCAGGATCATCAAGCAAATAGACCATGTTCCCGTTTAGAAAAGAGAATGATGAACTAAATTCTTTTCAATTAACTTCATTGTCATTAAGCATAGGAATTCAGGGAATCCAGCAAAACCATTTCCAGTCTCAAGTTCTCGATGAGATACAGGAGACGAGCCCTGAACACTCTAGAAGCTGTGAGAATTGGAGTAGATCGTATGAGGGTCTGGAGAAAAGTAAGGTTCTGATAAGTCAAGACGGTCGAGCACTCAAATTTTCAACTAGTTCTAGCTCAAAGCAGCCGAAAAATGGCGGTTTAGATCATGCTCAGGAACAACTAGTTCATGCAAACTTTGGTCATGCAGGCAAGTATTATGAAAACAAGCAACACAAAGTGGATCATATACCAGTAAGTGCAAGTGAAGTGAGTTTGGCTGCTGCTGTGGCAGGTCAATCCAATCAAATTGTGCAAGGAATTAGCAGTGGAAAGGGCAAAAGACCAAAGGTTTACCCAGCAACTGGGACCAGGAGGGTCTATGAAATGAATGACCTTCATAAGGCATGCCCATCTCTCCAATCTGAGGATGTGCAAAACAGAGCAAATGGATCCAAAAAGAGTGCTTATGGTAGACCAAGTGAAACATCAGTTTCTGAGAAACTCCGGCTCAGAATGATCAAGAATCGCAAATCAGCAGCCAGGTCTACAGCCAGGAGGTAGGTAAATTGGATGTTATTATCAGTAGTTGGCTATAACCAGTCGCTAATTAGTGTCCTTTATTTGCTTGGCCTCGTTTACCTTGCCATCGATTTGTTTGATTGATTAAGACTAGTGAGACGCTAGGCTTATTCTCATTTTATATCTTTTCTTCTGCAGTTGTATGGGAAGCTTGAGACTGTTTATCTCTGACATAGATTGGTTGAGATGACTTATGATTAAACAAGCTTCACTTAATGTTTAATATGAAAACCAAGCATACTTGGTGTCATTAGTCATCATTTTCTAGTCTCTCGCATTTCTCTGTTGATCTTTTTTTTTCTTCCATTTACTTCTGCAACATTATAGGCTGGAGAAGTTCAGAAACAACTGGAGATCACTGAACTCAAGAAGGAGAACGACTGCTTGAAAGGTGCTGTGAGGGTAAGTCCCTACTGATTCTGCTATGGCCTTTAGCTAGTTTCAAAATTCTAGCTTTAACATTTAACAAGGTCTTTCTTGCAGTATCTGTTAGCCATCATAATGACAAAAAACAGGAAGCTTCCAGCACTGTCAAGGAGCTCCTCAGCACCATTTTAGAATCATATCCGAGTACAATTAATGGTTGTGTCAAAATATGAGCATGAGGGCTGCTTCTTTGACTGCTTTCTGTTTCTTTGTTGCTTTCCAAAGAATGAAAACAAAGAGGAATTTCAAATATATCTTGCGCTTTTTATTGGAACAAATGAGATACAACATGAAAGTGATCTTTGCAAGGATTGGGAAGCGGCACCAGTACAACTCCTTGGGGGGTTCTGGGAAAAGTAATTTAGCTTTTCATAACTCTTCCTCTGGAGGCAATGTATTTTCCCCACACTGCCTTTACGGCCTTACTTGGATGATTTGCTACAGAATTTATCAGTTTCTCGTAGCTCTTCCTCTCATACTCTTCATACACGCTCTGCCATTAAAACCATTAGAGAAAATTCAGCAAATAAGGCTACAACATGGTAGATTATTAGACTAGAGTGGACAGAAAACAAATTCACAACTAGCAAAATGTTTAAGCCTCAGAGAGTTAGACATTTCCCCACTGGATGAGTTCTTTCCTGCCAAATGATTTCATAGATGGATTGACTTCAACCTTCCATTAGAATCAAAAACTTGTATTGTCTATTCTCTAACCCGTGAATCATGCTATATTTCATCACAGAAAGGTAAACCAGATAGCTTAAAGGTATATTAAGACTTACCTCAAGATCAAGAGCTCGATATAGTTCCTTCACTTTAGCTACACAGGCAGGGTCTTCTTTGCCATAGTTCTCCTAAGAATAAAAATGGCTTTATTTAAATGCTCCAATTGTTGTATATTAACGAAAAATTGGGGAAAAAAAAAGTTGCAGTCGTTACATTTAGCAATTGCTTTTGTTCCTCATTACCAAGTTCAAGTGCTTTCACCACCAACCAAGAGCACTTGCAGTCTTCTATATCCGTTCCAACCTGAAGATTTTATTAAAACTGTTAGTCTGTGATCAAATTCCCTATCACGAATGGTTCGGAGAAAAATTTTCTTCTGCCATAAGTAGAATGGTTATGCCTCAAAACTTACTTTGCCGGTTACTTCAGGGTCTCCAAAACAGTCTAGATAATCATCCTACAAAGTAATTAAAACATCTTCACGTATTAAACACATTACACATGCTTTGTCAGGTGCTGAAAGAGGATAATGTTTCATCTCCCTCTAGTATCCCAGTGTCATATGAATAAAAAATCTTTAAGCAGAATTAATGACTACCTGAACCTGGAAATAGGCTGCCATTTCAATCAAAATCTTCTTCATTTCAAGATGGTCATCAAGATTTTCACCTGCCATCAGCAGTGCGCATGCAACC
>JAOQMP010000210.1:47035529-47050721 GCA_027563575.1 Erythroxylum pedicellare
TTTATATATTTTTAATTATTAAATCAAAATTTATTTAAAATTTATATATTTTAAATATATATTTTTAATGTAATTATATTAATTAATAATTATTAAATTAAAAATTAAATTAAAATTGTGATTATTATTTATTATTTTTTTAGTAACAGGGTTAAAAACATACAGTACAACTGTATAATATGATAATAGACTATTTCGTAATTTAAAAAAATTTCGGGACTATTTCATAAATTTAAAAATTTACCCAAAATGGTACTCAGTATTAACCGGTACTGGTACAGTACCAACCCAATCCGGTATCAAGCTCGGTACAATATTCGTAACATTAGTTGAAGAGGAGATAGAGTTTTATAAAAGAGTTGTCGTAGAGTTAAGAGAGAAATAATGATTAAATTGGCTAACATGTTTTTTAGATTAAATTCATGAGGAAAGTAATCTAAATATTAAGGAAATACTGGGATTTAGAATTCAAGTAAAGTGCTACTATTTTTCTTAGATTGAGAAAGTTTTTACTTTCCTAACTACTCAAAAAAATGAACCAATTGTGATAATATAAATTTTAGGAAAAAACTTACTTTCCCAAGTAAGAATCCATGCCAACTAAACAAGACCTAATAGTTAGGAAAAAGGCTGGAAATTAGTGTACCTCCTCATATTACACATGTTAGTGAGATTTCTATTGTGTTGTTATTGTTGTTATTCAGGAATGGCAACAGGTCGGCTCATAGGTCAGTCCCATTAATTTTTTAAGGATTAATTACCAAAAAAAGCAAATTTTTATCAAATTTTCAATTATAGCTCGAACTTCAAAAAATAGTAATAAAATTCTAAAAGTTTTATTTTTTTCAATTTAGCCCGATGTTAGTGCTTCCATTAAGTTTGTTTGCTTGGATTGCCACGTGTTTCAAAAACCTTAACTATTAATACACGTAAGTCAAAATTAACACGACAAATAAAGATTATTAAAACAACGTTGTTTAATCACATAATTAAAACGACATCATTGTTTAAAAATGACCTAAATCAGATTATGCAGATCCGATAACCTTACACTTTGATTTTAGTTTTTCCCTTCGTTTTCAGTTTGTTCTCTCGACGCTTTCATCCTTTGATTTTCAGATTACGCAGCTCCGACACCCTTACACTAAGGACATTAGGAGAACGAACTAAAAACGAAGAACTTACTGGTGCAGTACGTTATAATACGAAAGTAGTTTGAGATATCAGAAGAAAAACAGAAAACAAATGGTTGAGAGCATCAGGATAACAACAGATAATGTCAGGCTAGAATTGAAGAAAATTTAAAGTTTGAATATTTTATTGTCACTTTTTAAAGTTTAGGCTATTATTAAAAAATTGAAAATTTGGACATTTTATTACTACTTTTTAAAGTTCAGATTTTAATTGAAAAATTAGCAAAAACTTGCGATTTTTTTGGTAATTAACCCATTTTTTAAAAATATTTTTTAAAAATTAAAAATGTAAAAAAACTTCTTTTTTAATTATATTTGGGCTTGGATTGCCTAGGTCTAGACCTACCAAAGGCCCCGTTCTTCTAAACAAAAGGATATTGTTTTTTTTAAATAATTAGGTCCCAAGCAGTATGGGCTTAGGCTTGGGCCTATGAGTTGGCCCATTAAAAATACCTAAGTTTGCGTTAATAGACCAACCCGTTGTCATCTCTATTATTATTATTGTTGTTGTTTCGGTGAAAATACGCGAGACAGCACTATCGAAAGTTTTTTTTCACTAGATTTGTGAAATTTAATTCCAAAATTTTAAAAATTTATGGCCCAACTAATTTGGGCCAGCTTATCCCTGGGCCTAACTTTCATAAAGCATCCGACGTCGTAGCTGTGTTATTACTGATTAGAAACTCGGAATTATTTAGGCTAATAGATTCAAGAATTTCCATCATTTTCTACTTTCATCTGCTTGTGTCGGTTGGTTCCTTTTGGTATTAGGGTTTACAGATTGATTGAATTGGGATTAGGAACGAGTGATGACGACTGCTGCTAGGCCGACGTGGGCACCGGCGAAAGGCGGAAACGAACAGGGCGGCACTCGAATTTTTGGTCCGTCTCAAAAGTACTCGTCCAGAGACCTTGCTGCACATACCAATCTAAAACCTAGGTAGGTCCTTCGAAAGAATTCGTCTTTTATTACCTTAAACGTTAATATGTGACTTTTGCGTGTTTTAGGCTGACCGAGTTCTGTAAATGAAGTGTGGAATGATGGGTTGGTTGTCTTTTTTGTGCTTATTCTTTTTTTGTAGGGAACTAAGTAGGACCCTGAAACAGATTTAAAGCATTGTGGAAGAATTATGGGGATAGTGAATTAAAATTCAAAGTTATTATGCATTTGAATTAGCGGCTTGCTCTATTTCTTCAATTATTGTGATATAGATATGCAAGTTAAAGTCGTTTTCATTTTATACTTTACCCTTCTCTATGTTATTTTAGCTCATTGAAATTTTATTTTCGTACTTATATATTCTTGGTGGCAGTTTTTTTCTGTTAATTGGTTCTGCTCTCAAGGTCCATACTAACCAATACATTAATATCTGTGACGGAATATTTCTGGCTGACTTTTAGTGAATAATCTTTTTGTGTGTTGTATAGGAAGGATGGGCAAGATACTCAAGATGAATTGCAGACGAGAAACCTTCGCCAGGAATTGGAAGAGCGTGAGCGGAAGCATTTTTCATCTAAGGACAAGTTTTACAGTGGTAATCCATTTGATAGACACAAAATTCTGTCCGCACAAAATTTTTTGTGAATTTACACACTTTTTTGTATTTCCATTTTGTACTTTATGTCGAAGCATCCTTTGAATTTAACAGAGGCTCTTCAAAAGCTTGCTAATTTGATTTTTGATTTTACTGGATTCTATTTTCATGCAGATGACAGAGATCGCAGAAAGGCAAATCAACTACTTTTGGAAGGTTAAAGACAAACTCCTCCTTTTGTATGAGACTAATTGGTTTACTTATTAATTCACCTACTAAAAGTAGTTGCTTACAGGTTCAAAGAAGGACACTGAGGACCGCATAATTCCTCGGAGTGTAGATGCTGATGATTCTGATGTGGAAGTTAATAATGAAGATGAAAGGTTGTTACTTTTGGAGCACATCAATTTTCTTATAGAATGACTTATCAATTTAGACCTTGTTCCTTCCCATTTTGTTTGGGCCTAGATCCGTGCATGATATCTTCTAGTTTCATACACTCATTTCACATGCATACTTGTGTTGTCTTTTATGTTTGTATTAGCTTTGTTAGTTTTCACCATTGCTCATTTTTCTGTATACTACTTCAGTTTGCTTATTTTCTGGGTTTAGTGCGGGAAACCTTATTGATATGCTTAGGATGCTGAAGATCCTTGGTACGTGGATTCTACATAGAGCTCCTTGCCTATCCGAAAAGAAATGAATGTTGCAATGCATGGTTATCTTTATCCTTTGTAGTCTTGAACTTTGTTAGGATGTTAGACTAAGAATTTTACTACCATGTTGACTTTGTGAATCGGATAATTGCTAGATAATGAAGTTAGGGTTTATGGAACACCTGTTCTGATGTTTCTGAACTAAAAGCTTGTTAGTCACTTCGAAGAGCTACTTTGGGAAGTTCATGTATTTTAGGAGTTGACTATGAATTCATGCTTTTACATGTTGTATTAACATTTTGATGTGATGTTGATGACATCCACCTTTTTTGCAGTGATGATGAGGATGAGGATGATGATGAGGATGACACAGAAGCTCTCATGGCTGAACTTGAAAGAATAAAGAAGGAAAGGGCTGAGGAGAAGCTTCGGCAGGTAAGATTAGATTCATTAGAAGACACCCTACATCATGATACCCTCGGTCTGTGGAGTGTTCATGAATGAACCCTAGTCATTTTCAAACTTCAAGTTTACACCATCTGAAAAGCTAGAAGTCTTGATTTTTGTAAGAAATCCTGTTTGATGATAATTGTAGATGAAATAAACTTTTGAGCCCTATGCTTCGTACGATGTACTTTGATTTTATCTTTGGTTTTGATTTTACTAGTTGGTTGATGTAATTTTGTATGGCTGTAGGAACAACAACGGGTGGCGGAAGAGCTTAAGGCCAAGGAAGAGCAGCTTCTTAGAGGAAACCCACTGCTTAACAATCCGACATCTTTCAATGTGAAAAGGAGGTCAGTGGTTGAATTCTAAAACTGAAAGTTGGAGTTTGTATCGTGATCCTTATATCTTGTCTTACATGGATTTATTGGCTCAGATGGGATGATGATGTTGTCTTCAAGAACCAGACTCGAGGTGAAACCAAAACTCCAAAGCGCTTCATCAATGACACCATTAGAAATGACTTCCACCGAAAATTCCTGCAGAAGTATATGAAATAATTCTTCTGGGAAACAGAACTTTCAACAGAATATTTAGAGCTTGGAGCTGAGATGGAAGTGGTTTTGTGCATGTCTAAAACTGTACGACCGTGATCTCTGAGTCAGATTGTTTCAAATATCTTATGGAAAATTTACTCATGGGTAAACTTTTACTTTTTTTAATCAATTTAACCTGTATCAGCTTGTGCTACTTTATAGAGTGGATATGGTTTCTATATACATGAGAAAAGTGTGAAATTAGTCCTTAATGCAATCGTAATATAATCGGTACTGTTTCACTCACAAAATTGTTATTGTAGTCGAGATTCTTACAAGCTACAATCAAAACCATTCCAGGGGCGATTGGGACTCACAAATTCGTACAAGAATAAATACAAGATTTACAGTGCAATTTCTTTCATTCTTTGTACTACAAATGAGGAAAGAAAACGAAAAAGAAAAACATTAAACTTGGATGAGCACACCATATCAAAATATACTGCCAAGAATTGTCTTCTGGTCCAAGCGGCTGAATCAAAACGAATATACACGACTTGTCTTCACTGCTGCATGCATAACTTTGGATTGCTATTCGCTTCTATTTGGCTTCTCTAAAACAAACTCGGCGTACAACTCCTTGAGACCGATCAGAACTGTGGTTATCAATGGCCCCATTATTGCTCCCTGTTCAATATACATTTGATAATATAAGTAAATGAAAATCTGACAGAAAAACACTCAACTGAGTTCAAACTAACCAATACAGTTAATTAAGAATGAATTGAACGTCATTTGATTCTGGCAAAGAAAACTATTGTAATGTTCCGGGCAACGATAAAAACAGATTATGCTGAATCCACAATACAACTTCTGAAGACCGAGTTTTGATGTTAAAATGCTTTAATTTCTAGATACAGCCAGTTGAACTTCAAGTAACTCCTTAGGTCCATGGTACTTGATCAAACAACTTAATGCTATCTTTCAGAAAAATGTTGAATTCTAAGCAATGAATTAAGAAATACCTCCACAGCAGATGGGAACAATGTCATTCCACCAATGATGCTAAGCCCAGTAAGATATTCATTATAACCAGGTATATCCTCCTGAATTTCTGATGCACCGTAACTCATAAGCACGAGGTGAATAGTTGATAAACCCACAGCTAGTATATATCTGCTTTCCAACACCAGTTCCACAGCCGCTGGAATTGTTGCCAACCAAGGTGGAAAAATTGGCAACAAGGGATTAAGGAATGCAAGTACGGTTGACATATATAAGAAGTGAATTTTGTATAGCCTGAACAGAAGCCATGTAAGACAGCCTTGAAAGAGTGCAATCTCAACAGTAGCCAGCAGAACTCCAGAAACAGCATTGTCAAGAACTTCAACACATCTGGCCCTTGCTGATATTGGAATTGGAAGCATACACATCACTTGTTCAGTCACCCCTCCAGATTCTGAGGTGATAAGATAGTACAGAAGCCAGAAGAATATTATTGACTGAGACAAAAAGTTAAGAACCTCAGCCGCACCAGAGATGACGGAATTGCCAATTGAGAACATAAGTTTGGCACCACCACCTAAAACAGACGCACTGCTAGCAACTACACGCTGGGAAACATCCATTCCTCTCACTGCCAACTCCTTTGCCTTCTCAACCAGGCCCTCCTGGGTGATTATCAATTCCCGGAAAACTGCATCCACTTCTGTGTAAATCTGCCCCCATTCCCGATTTGTAACTCTCTTCTTTAAACTCATAAGCTTCTCGGAGATCGGAGAGAGGTTTATTATACCAGATGATTCTCCAGAAGCATTAACTGGAGGACTAATAACTAAATGCTTAATCCCAGTGACAAACTCCGTCATATTGTACTGCATTGCCAAAGTATCGATTTGCTCGGACACCTTCTCATAGAACATGGTGGTATACCTGTCTACCATTCCAGGAACATCATTCTCATCCATCCAAGTCTTAATACCAATCTTTTCTGCATAATTACTCTCTTCTACATGTGACTTCACTGAAATGACGGCATCTTTTCCTTCAAGACCAATTTTATAAGAAAAGAATATTAATCCAGTCAAGAAACCCACTATCATTCCAACTATCAACCCCACTGCGACAATGGTTTTCAATCTTTTTAGGAGCCCTCTGGTGAAAAAAGAACCCACTGCGGTACGGCCAAAGCTGTTGCTCCTAAAAGAACGCACTGCGGAAAATGTAGAATCAACCGTATTGCTGCTGCATAAGAACCCTAAGCCGAGAATCAACAACGACCCCATACCACCAATACTCTCGTAAGCAGTCACAAACACACCAAACGACACTAGCCATTTTAACAACCTTGAAAACCCACTTCTTTTTTTCTTAACAGAACTTTCTTTTCTCGATTTTCTCAACAAAAACCTGAAATAAACCTCCTTAATATCTACAAGAGACCCTATACAAACCTTAACAATAGCAACCGGGATTGCAAGAATAGTCTCAGTGAGGCCAAGTTGCAGAGGCTCCTCCCAAAAATCTACAAGAGTCTCTTGTATCCCTCTCAAAGGTATAGAACATAAAATAGCCCACTGGATAGGCCTCAAATACTCTTGCAACAGCTTGCATACAAAATACAGGATAAAGATAGCCAAGGCAAGACCACCATGAGCCATGGCTATGTAGAGAGCAAGACGCACCTGGGGATCGCCAGAAAAGGTGCTTTTGCCATCTGGGTCATTGAGGTTCGCCGAATTCGGTGGCGCGTGGGGTGGTTTCGGCGGCGCGTCAGAAGCGGGATTTGTAGTTGGCTTACGAAAGGAACCCGATCTGAACATGTCTTGCCATGGAACGGAACCACTAGATTCATGTTTTGATTTGGAGTCTCCGTATGGAACTAATGCCATTTCTAAACTTAACCAGTTATAACAAGACACAAACGCACAAAAACAGAGGTTGGTCCGAAGTTGCAGGAGACTTTTAGCTAATCGCTGCACTGTCTGTCTGTGTCCAAGAAAGCGACAGTTACCAATGAAAATCTGACAGATGGATTACAGGACATAGAGTTCAATAGATTGGAGATCAATCGATAGACGGATATGTCCTAAATCCCAATCGCTGTAAATGCGAAGCGGTGGCAGTCATTAACTTTTCGACCGTATTTTGCTTAAACCAATGATTGCTTGGACTTTGAAATAACTAAAATATCCTTAATCCTTGGAATATTCATTTTCTTTGGCTATAAATCTTACAAAAACTCCTTTTTTATTTTATAAATAAGTTGTTTCCGAAATTTGAGTGTAACCTTTCAATCACTAAAAACAAGAAATCCATTTCTGTTGGTGCAAATCTTATAAATATTATATCGTCATATTTGTTTAGCTACAGGTACAGTGACTTCAAGAAAGCGCCTGCAACTGCAACTTTTTCAACTCATCATAAGCTTCCCTTCTACTCCAGCATTGATAGTTTGCCTTCTAACATTCGGTGCTCTGTCAGGCAGGAGCAATCTATTGAGTATCCATCTCGCCAATTATACTGCATTTCTTCAACCACGCTCCGATTTTCGGCAGACGGCATAGAACTGCTCAAATGGGTTTGGCATATAGATCACTTTCAGAAGTTTTAGCTACATATACCTTCAGGCAATATTTGTCATACCAGTTGCATCAGAGTCTGAACTAGCTTCAACGGTGGATTCTGATTCTGTCTTGGACTTTGGAACTACGCTTTGCTTTTGAATCAAAATTTCACTCGACTTATTTAAGCTTTGTAATGTGTATACTGTCATTCCTCCTAACGCTGTTATAGCTCCGCATATGCTAACAACCCCAGGATCTGACCCAAAAATGAGATACCCACCTAACAGAATAACACACGTCTTAAATTGTCCTAGAACCACATGGGAGGTCGCAGAAGTTGCCCTGTATGACAAGATATCAGTATTAATTATTCCAATGAAGTTAAAAATCTTTTCTTTACCGGTCAAAGTTGTATACAATGCCCATCTTGAAAGGCCAAGAGAACGATCAACAGAAAGAAAACCTCACCCAAGCGCCAAAGCACCAGACCATTGTAGAAGAAAACCAAGCAGAGCTGATATGAGAATTGCAGATGAGTTACTGAGATCCCACTTAAAGGATAGCACTCCTGGTGGATCCAGCCATGGCATCAGAGCTAACAAGAAAAGTACCGTAACGGGGGTAGTCTTCCACATTAGCCTATTCACAGATTTCCTCACCCTTTCATTAGGTTGTTAAATGTAGTCATTTGATAGAAATGATTCAAAGTTACTTACGCCAGGGCAGTCCAGTTGGCTTGTTGCTGCAGATTAGACCACAGAATTTTGTTTATAGCACTAGGAACTATCCAAGCAATTGCAATACAAGCACCAAAAAAGTTGAACTCTAAATCTGTAACTGTCGCAACTGCTACACCTGCTGAGACTACAAGAAGAGCAAAAACCTGCAATGGAGTTACTAGACAGTTGAAGCTTTGCTACTTGATTCCTCTAAACAACTTGGACCGGAATTAGAGAGCATAGATTTTTATTTCTTTATACAGGAATTGAAGGGTAAACTCATACCTTTCTATAGGAGACAGTTTTACTGAAAAGAATAAACTCTGCAAGGACAATGGTGGGGGTGACTGCAATTTTAGCCATTTGATAAAAACCGACGCTGCACAGAGGTTTAACACATAAGAAAAGGTATCAATTCTAGGTTCACAGGGACATGGTTGAGTCTGTCTGGAATCTGTACCTATTATGGTTCAGACTGGCATTGGCAAGGCCAGAGGCAAAGGACATAACAGCACCCAAGGAGAAGAGAGATGTGAAAGGTGTAGTTTTAGAGGGCGGAGAGACTGGAAGCAGTTGCAATACCTTGAATATGGCAAGAAGAACCCATGCAACAGAGTAGTGAATTAACGTGAGAAAAATTGGGAAATTAAACCCAACTCTGTCCATCACCTGATAGCAAACATTGAAACCCAGTGTCTGTTAACACAACTGAAAATCCAGCAGGCAAAGGAAAGACCAAGTTCCACAATCAAGAATTGTTCTGCTACTACAACGCTAAAAAGAATCTTCCTCCCATTAAGATTCTCTACCAACAAACACTAACAAATCCAGTGATACGAAAGACTCACAGATTCAACTGAAGAAAGACAGAAATATTTTTGACAGAATATCAATAATTGGTCCCTCCTGGAAAAATTGGAGTACTGCAATATATCAGAAGACAAGACAAGGGCACGTACTAATTTGTTGGTCAGAATAATCCCAACAGCAACCATGAAATTGAAGGACATTGCCATAACTGGTCCGCATAACCGTTGCTGTTGGCGCTTGGCTCCTTCTGAAGTTCGAATATCATTGTACAGAGAACCTCTAATTTCTTCCAATGCTCGACCTGATGAGATCAAGAGGGATGAAAAGTCAGAATTGAATCTTGGAAGAAAGCAAAAGGGAATTTAGAAATGGTACTGAACAAAGCATCGAATTACTTTTTCCCATATTTCCCACCCTTAAAAGGTCCAAGGAATGTGGCAGTTGGATAGACGACTGTTAAAAAAAAGTGAAAAAAACTGAACTTGGAACATCTGTACAGATACGTCATCACATCTCTAACTCTAGGTTCTGATGATGTACACAAATATATAGATCCGGTGTGTTTTAAAACGGTAAGATGAATGTAAACCTGCAATGCTATGTTAGACCATGGATTAATACTTGTTAACATGCAAATATGGCAGACGAAAATTTAAGAAGATATGCAACTAACTACACCATCGAGAAATCTTTCCTTTCAAGTAAATGAAATGCTGCCAAAGTGATCATTATGAAAAACATTAAACATTAGCCATTGAACTGTCCAACTTCAGAGGGGTGACAAAAACAAGCATTCAATGGAAAGTACTGCATGCAACGAGAAGCCGTCAGAGAGAATGATGCGAAAAGGGAAGTGCTTTAAGATACTTGTTTTAGAGGCAAAGAGAGTTCGAAGAACTTGAAATTCAAAAAGACCAGAAAAAGTAAAACAAGAACAAGAAAATCATGTGTCATTCCATATTTATTGGTCCATTCCATTTAACTGCTAGCGACATAAGGATATTTAACTAATATATATGTAACTTTGGAGACACCCGACAGTCATGAGATGAGCAACCAAAGAATAAAGATAGAATACCGTCAAGAATTGTTCTATTTCTAACATACACTTCAACAGCAATCCATGCTAAAAGATTATATTTATCATCACAAAAGCATTGCCAACTCTGTGAGTCGTTCCCATAACAAGTGAAATTCTACAAAATGAGGAAAAGAAAGACACTAGAACCCAGATCAGTTCTATGACAATACACTTGATCAAAGTACGAGGAGGCCATTTAGCTGCATAATCATGTAACAGAAAGAAAACCTTCAGAACTGTGCGATCTTATGAGAAATCAAGAAAGGTGCAGAATGGGTGCATGTTATCGAATCAATGAGAAAAATGGAAGAATTTAGGAAACGAAACAAACAAGAGAATTCCTTTGGTAGAACCTGCTTCTCCTGCATCACTGTATTTTCTCTTGAGGAACTTACTTGCATCATTTCCCAAAACATAATCAAACAACCCCATAACAACTCAGTCTAGCTATATTAATGAAGCTCACTAATGAGACCAAAACCATGAAGAGGACGGCAAAACGAAATAAACATGATGAAAACTACAATAAATATATATGGTACAGAAATGTGGCGTTGGATATGTAATCAAAGGAAGGTGGAAAATGTGAAGATGACTCGTGCATTCCTACAAAGACTGGTTCTTTTCTCCTCCAATGAACAAAACCAGATATAGAATTAATTCAAGTGTGCCTAAATCGTAATTATGGATATAATTACAGCGAACCATATTACGCCACCTCCAGATTTGTACCCTTCTAAAAGTATCTATGGAAGGGTGGGTGTGAGAGAGGTAGATTTACGGTGAAGTTAAGGAAACATCAAGTTTTTGTATAACATTAAGAAAGGGTCAAATGAACATGTGCGAGAGTGGCAGTTAAAACTCTTCAGCTCATTAGGAATATCCGATAATTACATGGGCATGGGCTAAATAAAGGTCGAAACGTTGTGCTGCCATCTGGCAAAGTTTTAGCAACTTAGCTCTATTCCCCAGAAGAAAATGTTAAAGGGAAGAGAGAAAATTTGCAGTTGCATGTATAATGCCAATTGGAATTACAGCGTACTTGTTGATGATACCATATTCTGATCTAATCTCGCTGTTAGTAGGTCCAACAAACGGTTGGAATGAGTTGTTGGTTCGCCTGTTAAGGACCAAATCACCACTTACAATGTAATGCAAGTGGCATGTCTCCATCCTAGGTATTGAATTGTCACCTACAAAACTGTCCCACCATGTTACTTGGGTTAAAGGCTAACCAAATCCCTTAGTTTTGTTGTTGAATATGTCACTTCCCTCCATTGACTGCATTTAGAAACATCACAAGACTATGCTGCTGATGATGCCTGAGGATGGTTTTCTCCACTTTTAGCCCATTCACCTCTTGAACACATGAAATCTCAGCAAGCTACTTGTTGCTTGTTAAAATCTTCAGTTTTAGAAAATGGACCGGTTACTATATTAAACGATAAAATACTACCAACCAGACCAGAAACTCTTCTCTGAGTAATCAGGTTAGACATTGCATCTTCAGTTATTGAAGAAATGTTAAACCTTTAACTCATCCCAACATGAGATCTTATGAGTTCAATTACCATAATAAGAGCTCGGAAAGTTACCTGTTCTTGCTTGTATATGATAAGAACTGTTGCTACAAACTACAGTACGTTTCATGAGAACTATCTAAATGGCATTACTGTGTGTAGATTAGATTCAAATTCTACGAATGACAACTACCAAGCTGTAATTTGATCAATGGTTAAAATGGATCGTGGCACGAGAATAATAAGATATATCTAACTATCTTGAATGTGCCGCTCAAGGCACTCATTTTCCTTTAAAATGACATCAAGATCAGCTTGTACTTTGTTTATATTCAAGCTTTTGGAAGCTATGGCTGCTAGTTTCTTTTCATGTTCCGCAGCTTCTCTTTGAATCCTATCAGTAGTGAGGATTTTCTCAGAAATCTGCTCAAAGATCTCATGCAAGGAGGTGAGAAGCCTGTAAGCCTGCCGCCCTGCAGGGTCTTTCTTTGCTTCCCTGGAGAAACATGCTTCTTGTCAATAAAGCAGACATTTTACAGTCTTTTAAAGGAAAGAAAATATATCACCACATATAAGGGCCAAAACTGAAGAAGGAAAATACTCCGCACCTGAATATCATTTCATCTAGAACAGCATAGGTTCGATGAAGGCGCTCTTGGATAGAGTTGCTTTCTAACTGAAGCTCCCTAGTTTCTTTCAAAATTTTCTCCATGTCAGCATCCTGTTTCCAACTGTTTTTGGTGATCTCATTTATTCTTTCGATATAGGATGCTCTAGATGGCACCTTTGGCTGCTTCTCAAGGTCTGCAGAAAGCTTAGAATGTTCCTCCTCCCTACAGAAGACGAGGTATCTGCAATAAGAATAGGCACAAATCTCCATATGGTTTTTCTACATAATATAAGTTTTATCACCAACCTCCTACAAATTTCAGAGAAGATGGATTGCTCCTCCAGCTCAATTTCTCTCAAGTTTTGGAGTTTTTCTTGAGCCCCTGGTACATCTTCGTAAACAGAATTCTGTAGGCTTCTCTTTTTCTCTTCCAGAAGTTTCCTCGAAGCGTTCCTGAAAATGCTTATAACAGATCCTCTCAAATTATCATAGCTTAAGGCCATCTCTTCTGAAAAAGTTATGCTTTAGGTGTTAAAAGAAGAAAAGTATAAGAAACTAGCACTACAGTAATAACTTACCATTCTGACTTCAAATCCATGATCCTACATTTCTTGGCATCTGCTTGATCATTCAGCTGCTGAAGGTAAAACTCAAGAGGATGTTGTTCATCAAATACCATTTCCGCAGCTGCTTTTAAAAGTTTAAATTCTTCTTCAAGATGACCTAACTCTAAAGTCTTGGCTGTCAGTTCCTCCTTGAGCAGTTTTTCTTGATATCGCACTTTTCCCATCTCATGTTCTGTCTAATAGAACAGCATATAGGCAACGGAAAAGAAAAAGAGAAGGTTAAATCTCATAATACTCATCTAAAAACAACTTTTAGATTGTACCACCCCATGCACCCAACCCCTCCTCCTCCCTTGCTGTAAGAAAGTAGCATATAATTCCTTTTAAAAGAGTAAATAACTTTGAAGAATATAGCATATTTTGACCACAGTAATTAGATGGGAGTAATTCAAAATATACCTTGGAAGATTGGTCTGTAGAAGAAGCTATATTTTGGACAATAATGTCATCCCTATCAGCAACAGCATCTTCGTTTCCACACACACCCCTTTCTGAATTCCCCTCTCCAGTTGAACAGTCTTCTCTTACTGCAAAAGTTGGCATGTCAGCACTGAAAGTCAGTTCCCTTGGCATGCTTAGACGACCATCTTCAGCCTCAGAATCAAACAATTCTGGCACTTCATCAACACTAAGATCTTTGAGTTTTTCTCCAAGATTACTAAGACCAAGGCGACCATCATCAGCCTTTTGCATCCAGTCCTCCACACTATTAGCTGAGTCATCTTCTTTCATTTTCTTCTTAGCATTTATAGCCCTTACATCAGTTGGTTTGTCAGATGACTCCGGAAGCCTTTCCACCCAGAATCTCATCAACTTGTACACATCCTCTTCAGATGCATAAAGTAACTGCCGTAAGCAACACATACAATCTTTTCTAAGCATAATTCCAATACCATAAGACAAGACACAACACAGATGATAAAGAAAATAAGAAGTAACTTTGGCAATAACGTAGGGGTCCTAGAGCACCTAATTTGATTCAACCATCCGCAAGGTCCGATGTTGTATAGGAAGCAAAAGCATATCAATCGCAATAACCAGGGACTAAATTCCATGGGTGCAAACGCACCTTCTACAACTTACACGGCTTAAATGAAACAACAGAAATCAACTATCATAAAGCAAATATTAAAGATGTGTATTCTTAGTACTGAATAGTATATCATCTTATTTCAGCCTGATCCTACTTCCTGTTCTCCCGAATTCAAAAGAAATTTAAACTAGAAAGCGAACCGCACATGAACTTCTTATCCGTATCAAAAAGGAAACACAATTGATTAAGCAACAAACAACACAGCAAAAAACAGGTAAAAGAAATTCAAACTTTCTTTACTTCTGCAATTTTTCCACAACAATCCACTCCAAATCTCAGAGTTCTAACTTATAAACAACAATAAGTATACCGGTGTGGGTCAACTGAGATATAGAAGTAAGCACCTTATAGTAGTTCATGTCTCCAGTATAACCCAGTCTCTTAACAGCCAAAGCGATGTCAGTACAGATCTTGAACTTGTCAACCATTAAATCAGGAAGAGAATTGGTGGAAAACCCAGTTCCATCGATAAGGTAAAGACATTGCGTGCAGATGGAAACCAAGGTTTCAGGTGTCAAGTCCTGGATCGCCGACACGTCTTCTGGGATAGAAACGCCAGAGTTCTTTAGCGAACTCAGAAGCATCTCCTGGGATTCTTCCATCCTTTCCTCCACCAGTCTTCGCGAGAACTCACAGCTGTTGCTATGTACAAAGGCTCTCGGTCCTTCCGATGCCTATAAATATATATATTCTGTTTATTTAAAGCATATGATTATATATTTTATATACAATTATTGACGATCTCATTTAAATATGAAAATCTTTTAATTAAAATTAATAAGTTTGAAATTAAGTTTATAATT
>JAOQMP010000210.1:47067322-47092310 GCA_027563575.1 Erythroxylum pedicellare
TCATTGATAAAAAATTACTAATTTATTAATTAATAAATTCCTATAAAATAAATAAATAAATAAATTTTTATTTAAAAAATTAATTTTTTAATTAACATATTTTAAATTTATTAATATTATTCACTCTTTATTTGATTTTATAATAATTTAATATTAATTAATTTTTTTAAATTTTAAATATCTTATTTTACCGAATTAACTTTCCGTCTAAATTTTAAAATATTGGTTTTAATGTTACTATTAAGTTTTGTTTAATTGAAAATTTCTATGTAATAACATGTATAAAAATAAATATATTGGAGGAAAATAAATAGACCTTTTAAAGATAAAAACACATATATTACCCAAGCAAGCCAGTCAAAACCAAAACATTCACAAATTTGAAATGTTTTTACTGGTGTAGTGTGAATCTCTATGCAAATTCTGATTTTTTAGTATAAAAAGTTCCAATCTTTAGGCTCTAAACCATCCTTCTCAGCAGAAAAACACCAAACCCATGTTTTAAGAAAGAAAATCGACCCTTTGTGCGCTGTCTTTTTCAGTGTGTGTGTGGTGGCAGTTTAGTGTTTGAGATTGGTTGTTTGTAGCTCAAAAGAGTTCTGAGATTGATCTTGAGCGAGCAGAATCTGTAGATTTTGAGTTTGAGGGAGTGGAAAAGACAAGTCCTTTGCTTCTGCTAAGGTTTTGAAGCAAAACTCTAACATCATGTTTTCTCATGGTAAAAAGACTTCGAAAGAGGAAGTGGGTTCCGTTAATCAAGAAGCAATCCAGCAGTTGCAGTCTTTGATGGACCATGGTTAGCTTTCTTGCTAATCTACTTCACTATTCGCTTGATCTTTCTCACCCCTTGTTTTTTCTTTAGAAATTCATAAAGGATTACTAACATATAGTGTCCACTTTTGTGGGGATTTTAACAGTTGATGAGTCATTGAAGAGAACGTTCCAGGTTAGTCTCTCGCTCCCTTTATATGTTTCCCGATCTATGCTTTATGTCTGTGCTTGGTCGTTAAGGAAAAAGAAAAAAGAGAGTAATAGTGAGAGCGAAAGATGATGAGGTAATTTGCAGCTGTTATTTGAACTTGAAACAAGTTTATGTTTAACCTCAACTATACTAAACTGTTCAACTCAAAGATTCAGCCTTTCCCTTGTCTCATCTTTTCTTTTTTCCTTTCTCCTTTTTAAGTTTCTGATTTGATCTGGGTTTATAATGCTGTGCAGTTTTTTATTTTCTTTAATGATGAGAGAGTGAAATGTTATTTATCAAAATGGAAGTTAAGTTCAGGTGTAAAAACCCTAAACATAAGACATCACAAACCGAAAAATGATAAGACCTATTATGATACCAATATTAATCACAGAGGGTGGTTAATCTATAACAAATCAAAAACATAAGGGTATCGCATTCAGAGCTCTAAACTACACAAACTTCACACAATTCCGGGCCTATCTGAGCCATTATTGGACACCGATTCATTCCTAGATCCTGCTTGGCCTTCTTGATATAGTTCCAGGATTTCATGGGTTAATTGGAGTTTATGGTTTTTTGTTGCATTTCCTGTGATGTTAGCTCTGATCTATGTTCTAATTGTTGGCATACTTTTAAGTTTCAGTGTATTATACTTAGTGTCCTATCTTGAAATGGGATTCCTTTCTATTTAGTCCTATAATAGTTACGACGTTACTGGAGCTTGAACTTTTTCGTATCCTAGATGTCTTGTTGATTGCATGATAGATTAGCGTGACATATATGGCTTGTATTACACAAGATGTGTTTTGCTTTTGTTATGTGATTTTGCATGCAGATGGTGGTTTGTTAAATTTAGAGCACATGGTAAGTTAAACCTTTATCTGCGATCTTCAGAATATACATCAAGGTCATCCAACTGAAACTTTGGTGCGATTTCTCAAAGCAAGGGATTGGAATGTTGCCAAGGCTCATAAAATGGTTAGTTCCGTTTAATTCAACCTGATAGGTTATTTAAATAAAGTTTTTGTAACTTTTGTTGTTCAGCAACAGTTTCATATTATTCTGGCGTCTTATTATTTAATGTCCTCTCTCAGTTGGTTGATTGTTTAGAGTGGAGGGTGCACAATGAGATCGATAACATACTGGCGGTTAGTATCTTTTTCGTTTGAGTTTTAATAGAAAATGCTGTATTATTGACTTTATCATAGTCATTCCTTGACGATAAGATTGCGAAATAAATTGTTAGTATGAAAACATTTTTGACCTGTAAGACAATGAAGTTGCATATCTCTCATTTTCCGGGCATGGAATAGATTGTCTTTAGCACTTAAAATAACAATATTAATTGCAAAATACAACTAGAAAGAGTGTGTTTATTCCAAGACTGAAGAGAAATCCTTCCAAAGTAAGTTATTTAAACCCCTTTCTATGTGATCACGGCATTAAAACATATCTTTCTTTACGAATTTCCATGTATTGACCTCTCAATGGTTGCATTAATGGTTTTACAGTGGACATGTGCCTTTGGCCTAATAGCCTTTAGGCACCAGTATAACTACATTTTGGCTGTGAGCTCTGCATTGATAAGGGAAATAAAGGTTTCATGCATTGTAGTTTTGGTAATTGTGGCTGTTTAAGCTAGTAAGTGAAAAGATCTACACCTTAACTTACTGTATTCTCATTCCCCAAATTATTAGTTCGTTATTTTACCTGTGCAGAAACCAATCATTCCCAATGATTTGTACAGAGCAGTTCGAGATTCTCATCTTGTAGGATTATCAGGCTACACAAAGCAGGTATTTTTAGTTTTTCTAAGTTCAGCTAGTTTTTGTGTTCAGTTTGGCTTGTGACACAAAATTCTAATTTCCAGTTGTACTGTTACCTCCATTGTTAGGACTTCAAGTGTTGTTATCTACCCTTAGTATTGAACATGTAATTTATTTTCCTATTTCTATTTGATCCTCAGGGACATCCAGTCATTGCTGTTGGTGTTGGTCTCAGCACATATGACAAAGCATCTGTAAAAATCTTATGGCTCATTTTATTTTGAACATGAAACAAATTTGTTGTAGGAATCAAATTGAAGTTGCATTTGTTGTTGTTCAAATCAGTCCGTGGATAACTATGTTAAATGTCCAGATAGTTATTTACTGTTTTTAAAATTTTGAACATTTAAAGTACCGAGTTGGTTCTTGTCATCGCAAGACATTTCTGTTTGGTGCGCAGTAGGGATTTTATCAATGCCAAGTGTTATATGCCAGTTTTAGACAATCATATGTTTTTATTGTATCAAATGGGCAGAGAGCTAAGACTCGTTATTATGGTCATGTAAATGGTGCGTAATCTCTATTTTCCTTTTCTTTTTAAATTTATTAATCATTTACATATTGTGGCTTATAGGTGCATTACTATATCCAGTCTCATATCCAAATGAACGAATATAGAGATCGTGTTGTGCTGGTGAGTATGACCTTACTTTCTATCAATGGATAACCATGTTTCTGATATCGTGTTGCTTGACGTGCAACTTCTGTTTGTAGCCTTCTGCAAGCAAGGAGTATGGACGGCATATTAGCACCTGTATTAAGGTTTTGGACATGACTGGCTTAAAACTTTCAGCATTGAATCAAATTAAGGTACTTATTACGTTCAAATGACATTAATTTGTTGCAAGTTCATTATTTTTTATTCTTGTATAAGTTCGTCCATCATGGGTATGGTTCCTGTTATGCAGTCGTACTAGGACCGTCTAATTATAATTCCACTATTCAAATTTTAATGTAGAAGACCATTCCATTGTTTTTCTGCACCAACAACTTCATGCATCAATATGTATTGGGCATAAACTACAGCTGCATGTACGCACAATAATGACAGAGCTAACAGATATTGTTTGAGTTGGCGAATATGTCTTGACGTATAGTTTGGACATTAACGTATCTTTTAATCTGCTAGCAGTTTTCATATTTTTGAATTACCAGTTTTTACTTGCATGCATTTCTGTGTTTCTCAGTGTCTTAAAATTTGATATTTCTGTGATGACAGTGTGTAGAAGCATGAGTTCTTTACCCTTCGCATATTGAAAATCTAGTACCCTCAGTTGCAACCAGATTGGCTGAGAGCTTTATCTTTGATCTCTTTCTGCAGCTTTTGACTTCTATATCTACAATTGATGACTTGAATTATCCAGAAAAGACGGAGACTTACTATATCGTCAATGTACCGTATGTATTTTCGGCATGTTGGAAGGTGAACTTTAGTCTTTTTTTATTTGACAAATATCGGTAGTACTTCTCTTGATAAAAAATATACTACAAGCATACAAATGAACATGCAAGCATAACGTTAACAAATTGTGAATGACAGGTTGTCAAACCTCTGTTACAAGAAAGGACGAAAAGGAAAATTCAGGTGCTGCAAGGTTGTGGACGAGATGAATTGTTAACGGTGAGCCAATTGATTTATTTGTTGACCTCTCTTCTGGGAGGATTGTCTGGATTAGCTTTCATCTTCATAATGCATCCTTTTCCCTACTTGAATGTATCACCACTTGTATAGTTCTTGTATAATGTAGGAGGAATTTGAAACACACTCTTTTTATTTTCGATATTAATTTGCTATAACGTGTATATGTAGTGTCATTGCCTCTGTTTGATGTAACTGATCATGTTCGTTGTGTATTTCACTATTTCTTATTACGGTTATGGAAGAAATACATTGCCTACTGTGAGGTGCATTGTAAATTCACTTTTGGAACTCCAAGCCTTTGCCCCTGGTTCTATTTCTTAGTACACAACCAATCGCTAGCATGAGATGATAAATGTCCTTATAAATTGTATGAACTCTTTCTTGATATTGCATATATAGCAAGCAAGTTCAGTGACCTCATCGGCATTATTCTTTTCATCATCTTTCCGTATGTTCTCCTAGATGATATAATTTAGAGTTCTGACCGTTGATTTGCCTTTTGCACAGATTATGGATTATTCATCCCTTCCGCATTTTTGTAGAAAAGAGGGTTCTGGTTCATCCCGGCATAGTGGCAATGGAACTACTGACAATTGCTACTCCTTGGACCATGTATTCCATCAGCAGTTATACAATTACATTAAGCAAGAAGCTTCACTCCTGGAATCTGTTTCACCAATCAAACAGGGATCGGTCCATGTCGACTTGCCTGAGCCGGATCCTGAAGATGTCAAGATTCTGAAGACAATAGAATCTGAACTCCACAGGCTTGGGAATTTGAATGGGCTGGCAAATCCATTGAATGGTTTCAAATTTAACAAGAACTGAAAATTTTGGGAATAACAGGGATCCCGGCTAATGCGCACCAGAGTCCCAACTTTATGACCAAATCATTGTTTGATTGTTCTGAACACAATATTTGTACCCCCCTCCAACTTAATATTAATCTGCACTGCATCAACTAGATGCATGTATGCGATAGAAGCAGTCCTGTGTAGGATGACATGCCAGACATTGGAGTTAATATTATTCCTGTGAAATTAAACACGACGGAGCATCTTAATTGCCTTTAGCGGCATTTTGTAGCCTCCACATTCCACACGCCCCGGTACTAGCGGAAGGTTGATCTGCATCAATTAGCCTTTTGATCATTGTGTTATATAATATTGTAATGTTTATGTACCATTTATATACTACGCACAATGCTTCTAATTTTAACGTACACGGTTTCTTAATGAATCTGTAACTTTGCTGCCAAAAATGAATCATCTAAAATTTCTACATTGACCTGTGGGAAATGATCAGCCGGCTGTGGATGTTTTCGATAAAGAAAGAACTGAAGAAGATCATGAGCACAGTAATTTGCATCAAGATGATGATAAAATTCATGCTCCACTTGCCAGATGAGGTAAAAACTAGGTAAAAACTATGTACTTATTATATGCAACAGCTCAAACTCCAATTCTACAATTCTATAACGAAGAAACAAACAAATTAATTCAGACACTTCTCTAAGTCCGCTAAATATTTTGGTTTAGTTGCCAGTACTCATATTGATTCATGAAAATGTACAATTTCCACAACAAAGGAACTCTGTCCTATCCCAATTGTTTATAGCATCTATATGCAACAGCAACAGACACCGCTGCGCAAGCAACGGCAATTGCAGCATATGTATCGTCGCGCTCCCAAGTCTCGAACAATGTAGGTATAGAACGAAACCTACGGGAAGACAATCCTTTTCCGCTATTGATACGGGATAATAATTTCAGGCCATTCTTCTTTTCAGCTGCACTCTTCACTGCCTTCTCAACAGAATCTGGGCAGCCATTCTCAGATAGGATGGTGTTTTGGCAGCATGAAGACATTCCATTTTGCAAGCAGCATTCCACAACTTCAATGTTTGAAGCTGTGCTTGTTGCATCTGTTTGTATGTGAGTTGGCTCATTAGTGCTTTGTCCTAACCCTGTCTCCCCGTTTAATTGCAGCCTTAGTTCTTGGGAGGCGATCTGTTCTTCTTCTGACAAACCCATCTGGCCCCTGAAGATAACGTGCAAATGGGTGTAAACAAATGTTTATTAAATCAATCATCCTTCTTGACACTTGGAGAACAGTGAAACTGCTTAAAGCAGGATCGCTATAGGGACATCCATCTAAATATTCTCATTTAAAAAGCCAGCTTCAACTACCAACGTTGGATTATTACTCGTAACTACCAATGAAATTTCTACAACTGTCCTACCATACAGATAAGTTCTATCTTGGGTGTTCAGCCACCAGAACCATACTCCTCAATTACTGAAAGCATCAGGGATAGACCTCAGTAAAATAAGATGCACTATATATAGGAGTTACCTCCACAGCCAGTCAACAATCTCTCCCTTTGCAATGTGCTGTTCCACTAATATCGGTACATCATCTGGACTGACGTATCCGTACCTGCAGGATTTTCACAGTAAAACAATAAACAAAGGATTATGTCAAGAAACATTGACCCACCATGAACAAGGGCAGTGCAACTTAAACTTGAGACCTCTTGATCACAAAAGGTTTTGATACTATGTCAAGAACCATTCAACTGAAAAGCTTGAGCTGTTTGATGAAAACCAACAATAGATCGCATATTATTCTAGCAGATTCCTAAAACATTTTAGACTACAAAAATATCAAGTAAAACATAACTGCAGCCGTAAAACTATACCGAGGAAAAATGTAAATCAAAAGGAAGCTTTGTAAGAGTAATCAGAAACACAGATCTGTAACTTACCAGTGGCCACTGATGGCTCCATTGATACTTGAGCCAAAGATAATGATGTTTCCCGCATACATATGCCCTCCAATGTGCGAACATGGACTAACTGATAATTTACCTTGAAGACCCTGCATTTCTATCTCCTCTTTGAATCTACTAACAAGAACAGGTCCACAAACACCACAGCGACGATCTCGGGACCCATGAGAGCACACAAAGACAAAAGAACCCTTTAGTTTCTCCGGAGTTCCAGGTAGCCATTCACTATCCTTCACAAGAACTTCCTCAACAAACGTGTCGACATCAAAATGCGTCAACCTCCTGCATCCTTTGCATATATTGCAATCAGCATTTATTTAGTGAGAAAGGCAAATTCGTAAGGGACCAACTAGAACTTGAAAAGATTGCTAACAGACCTGTATCTGATCATATCTGGGAAAATTAACACATCTCCATTCGATGTCTCAGTTCCATCTTGCCCCTCACATATTGTTAAGCGAGTCTGACAGAAACAAGTTGAATGAGAAGTAAGAAACAACCAGTTTACTACTCTATTTATTTGAAAAAGGCAACCTTATGCTACATGTGACATCCAAACAAGACACAGCAGCTAGTCTACATTTACAGCATCATCCCAAAAAGCAACTCTAGGGCAATCAAACACACACACATGTGTGCCCACATCAAATCAGTTTGTATGTACATCATACTCTTTTAAGCAGCAAACCACAGTATAACATCCAATGTTATGCCATAAAAAGGAACGGCAACCTACATAAACACCAGCCTATTTTCTACAAGTACAACAAGTCACTCATTTGTAACTTGCATTTTGTTCCTTTCCAGTTTCCACATTAATTCTAAAACAAGAATGGGCCAACAATGCATTCCGCCAAATATGGGACAATTTCCATCATTTACTTGGTCACCATCTTGGAAAACAGTATGCTTTTGACATTGTTCCCTCCTAAATAAAGGTGTGCATCAGGATTTGTGTTTCATCCATGTGTAAACCAGCATGCACCATTACAATACAGTTGAATCTGCTCCAATCTCACATTTCTGTTTTTGTCTCCCAAACGTTAAGTAATTGAAACTGATTGACTTTGAGTACATTATCAACCCACTAACAGGCCTCCCCAAATTTGCTAACTGGATAATATTGATTCCTTCACTTGTCAGTAAGTGGATCGGCTAAAATCCTATCATACAGCCAATTAACTGCCATTGAAAGCACAAACAACAACTGCTATAAGGGATAAAGAAAAATTCAGGTACATGCAAAAGTATATTATTAACCTTGCATAAGGATTTTATTAAAAAAAAAAATATTGATTCTTGTGTAAAAGGATTATAAAGGACAACTCAAGCCAAGACTCAGATATCGCAAGGCAGCAAAGCTTACACAAGCAACTCTCATAAGCTTTTATAGCTAAAGCTGTCACATCATGACTAATGCCTACAAATGAGAGTGTACAGAACAATGGTTATCTGTATCTTTGCTTAATAACAACATGAAAGATCTCAACCTGACCTATGTTGAGAAAAGAGGGATGTATCAAGTTGGACAATACACATTCTATAAATTTATTTTCCGACGCATTATCATCAACTCCAAGGTCATATTTAGAATCAAGGAATGTATACTTCGATAGAGAAAGAGATAGAGCTCTGCTAGATGATTGAACTAATATACTAACTTCAAGGAAATATTTCATTAAAGTTATGGTCACAACAAAATTATTCTCAACAGTCGTATTGCTTTCCATTTCCTGTTTCCATTAATGATTGAAACTGAATTACGATCAAATGTTTAATAATGTCCTCCATTTGTGCTTGGAAGTTGCTCCATAACATAGGGAAGTTGGCACCGTACTTACAATGTCTATATAAGTGTATAGATATACAGGTACTTTTGCTAAAGGCATCGAGTTTGCAAAAGCTGGAGACACATTGTTTTCTAATGGTATTCATGTCCCAAAGCTTACAAGGTTCAGAATATATAGTTTGCAATTTTAGCCCGTTTGAACAGGGATTTTGTGTCTTCATGTGTTATTTATCTGTTCTAATATGACTGTCTTAGCTTAGTGTATTCAAATGGGCACTTAATGAGATGTGAATTGGTTCAATTGATTAATTGCTGAACTACCTAGTTAGTCTATTTTATCTTTATAAATATGCCCTTTTCGGGAACTGAACATTATTATTATTTTCATTATACCTCATAGTAATCATTTTCTCGAAAAGATTTGAGTTAGAAGATTTAATAGATTTTACCCATGCAACAATATCAAGGGCCACAAAATATTACCATATGTCTATAGGATATACATATCTTGCCATATGTACTGTTAATTGTATGAACACAAATGAAAATACTATTCATTCTGTAAAGTCTGTCAACAATATGTCTCTGTCTCCATCTCCCCTACATTTACTACATATATGGTAATCCCTAGTTGATATTGTGCCTTAATTTGCGAATTCATCTGCGGATCAACTCTTCGATTGCAGAATATTTTGAGTAAGCAGCTACCTTGAGATATAAAGAGAACAATACCAATCGTTTCAACAAACTAATCAATTGAACCAATCCACAGTTAAGTACCCATCTAAAGCTAAACCAATCACATCAGAACAGGCAAATAACACACCTGGAATACAAAATCCTAGTTCAAACAGGCTTGTACGGAATTGTAGTTAAACACACACAATACTAAGTGAATCCACATAATGTTCTGAAATAAAACTAACCCGCGTTAAAATCAAACCAAAGAAGACATGAAAACTAATAATTTCCTAAGGAAAACAAACCTCTTTCTTCATGAAACCCTTCTTAGCCATGACGGCAGCAGATAGCAACCTAGGTAACCGATCAAACTCCGCAGCCTCGATTCTGGGAGGCCAAACGGAGGGACTTTTATAACACAGAAACACATGACGCTCATAGAACTGTACTGTCCCAGCAAGAGGGCTCTGCCTGAAATCGGGTCTAGAGAAGCCGAATTCAGCATCACTGCCACTAACGCTCTCATGGAGAAAACCAGTGTCGTTCTGAAAGCTACTGGAAGCGCTTCCAAGGTGAGAACTTGTTGGGTCAGAAGGGAGAAAGTTTGTATCTAATAGGTCAGAAACCATGACTGGTGAGGATGAGGATGATGGGTTGTTGTTGTTGTAGTTGGCATATGAGAGTGGCTCTTCTCTGCCGCTCTCCATTTTTACACTACAGAACAAAAAGATTGAAACTTTTTAGGATAAACAAAGAGAGAAGGAAGATGGAGATTTGGGTTTTTGAGGAAGGAGATGAGAGTAGAGTTGGAGGCTGCTGTTTCAAGTATGTGTGTACTATGTTCCATTTGGTCTTCCTTTCAACTATTATTTGAATACCTTGTCCATCTACTTTCCTGTCCAAATTTCACTTTTATTCTTGGTTTTTATTTTTTTATTCGCTTTAATATTTCTGAAAAAATTATAATAAGTTCTTACTGTCTCTCCAATAATTATGTGTGTAATGATATTTAAATTATAAAAATCAAATATTATTAAGAAAAAAAAATCTAAACTGTGATTAATCCATTTAGTACTTAAAACAGGGAAAGAATTTAATAAAGAAAGAAAATTGCTGAAGAACAAAAGTTTCACCATTTATTGGAAAAGGGAGGTAGATGTTTTCCAAGAACTCAAATCTGATGACATAAGCTGACTTTGTTCATTGCAATGATCAGAGTCCTATTTTCTTGGCAGGACTTGGTGAAAGAGTTTTTAACCATAGTAAAGGTACGGGGAAGTCTGCAAAGAATGCACTTTTGGGAAAGTGCATTGAAAACCATAAATGGCACCTTCACTTGTGAAGGATGGTAATAGAAGTCAACTGTCAAGGTGTTTTTAGCATCCTATTTCATGAATGCACTTGTAGGAATTTCCAGCATTCTCTATTTGTTTTTGTAGTAGGTTTCATTCAGTTACTGCTCGGATATATTAATAGTGGTTTGGAATGTTGTGTATTCTATGTAAAGCCTTTAGAAAAGAACTGTGTAGTTCATCAATCATCGAAATCCAGTCTCAACAGTGGATGTAGAAAAGCTCATCGGACTATATCCTGTGATGCTACGTTAACCTCGGTTATTAAAGGCAAGTGAATGCAGTCCACGATCTGCCATTTTCTTTCACGAGATAGCTTATAAATCTATATAAAGAGGGATACCCTTGATTCTGGAAAATAAGTTGGTTCTTTCGTTGTAATCTTTTCAGAAGTATATGGCTGTTAGCAATGTCATCCAGCCACGTGTAATTTAGTTTTGTAGATTCACAACGATAATGTTCTTTACAGGAAAAGAAATCTTATGAAGTAAAGGCGGATCAGATGGTAATGATTCTAAAAATAAGTTTCAAGGGCATAAAAAAATCACCAGCCTAAAATCACAAATTGCTAGCTCTAACCTGCTTCACGTCTGTATCATGAAAATCATTAATTACATTATAACATAATGATCGTGAATCATCAGTATCGTGTTGCTTTTTGCCTGTCTTGCTCTCTTCAGCACAAACTGATGCTTTTGTCTTGCTCTCTTTGTCAAAAACTGTATCCTCTACCCCCAACTCAATTAACTTTGTCTTCCATCTGATACCAATTGCCTCTGCCTGCTCGGCAAATAGAACTTTGGAGATGGGTGAACTGCAGATTTCCTTATAAGTTTCATAACCAGCAGCAAAAGTGTGTCCACCTTCCCAAAGTTTTGACAGAGGATGCAAAACTGAGATTGGATCATTACTTCTCTCCAAGGATTCTTTCAAATCTAAAAACTTGGACACAAACTCCGCCTTACTGAATTGAACAAAAACTGCAGTATCATCCACGCGATATATAGATACAACAGATGTTAGGCCAAAGACTTTTACAAGGCATTGTTTTATGTCCCTTCTCCTGAGTATAGATGGCAATCCCCAAATTAAAACAAAGTTCTCATATACACTTTTTTGTTTCTGTTGCTGTGCTAAAGATTCAGCACTCCTATTTCCAGACTTGAGGTTAATAATATCTCCACTGCTCCAACTAAGATAAAGAAGGTTGATGTGTTTTTGTAACTTTTCATTTTGGATCAAACTTTTAGAGGTTGAATGGAGTTTGAAATCAATGCCAAGATTACTGCATGCCTGGACGAAAAAACACCATGTCATAAAAGCATCATAACTAGCTTTATGCTTAACTCCAGTACTCCATTCAAAGGACCTGAAAGATATATGATAAAATCTTAGTTAGAAGTGAATCAAAGATGTTTGGAGGACAAACAAATATAGCAGTCAATCATTCTTTACCCATATTTGATGAAGCATACCTGTGAATAAATGATAAGTACACAAAAGCTAATGACAATCAACTTTTCTTTTTAAGGTAAGCCACGTAACAAAGTGAAATTGGCATTAAGCCTGCGTTATTCCAATTCAAAACCAGGCATAATATTACATAGGCTTGCCCTGCATCCATGTCTTCAGCATGTGTAATGCAACTTTCGGTTGCAAATCCTGATAAACTACAATGCTGCAAGTAACCTAACCAATGTTTCCTACTCCAAAAGCCTTCTTAATTGTATCTTGGTTTAGGAAACTATCAGCTTGCGGGAAATGGTAGCACAACTGGCCTTGACAGGTCTTTCTGATATCATAGTATTGTAGATTTAAAGTTCCCTTTCACTAATAGAGTGTATACCTCAGGCACAACATAATTTAGGGTTCCACAAGTGGTATGAAAAAGTTCAACCCCCTGCACACAAAATAGAACAAACAAATTAGAGAACTCAAGAGACATCCCTCAGTAGAGTAATAGGACTGAAACTGTTCAAACTCGAGTCTTTCATCATCAACACATGACACAACTGTAGTGTTGTCATTGCTGATTGATGAAATTATACCAGTGTGTGGCTCCTCACCATGAATATCAAAAATCGTAAATTCCCATCCAAAGTCCCAAACTATAGAACCAAAATGGCCTTTAACTTCGGCCTTAATAAAAGATATTAGAGGTTGATAATTATGGCAGTAGTTATCGAACTCAATAGCTTTTTCAATACTGATATTAGTAAATACAATGGTCTTTAACACAAAATTAAATTGTTTCATGTAACTACAATAAGTACAGTGTGTATATAATGCAAAGGAACCCATCCAGTAATAGCATAACACCATATGGTAGGGATATTTACAAGGCCAACTTTCACTTTAGAAGCATATTTCATTACCAAAAGAATAGCTTCCTTAACTATTTATCCATTGCGTTGTTTCCCTCAATAACTATTTCTCCATTATGTTGTTTCCCTAATGATTTGTTATTTTTTCCAAAGTTTTCCCTCCACAAATTATGCTTGAGATAGTCCAATGTAATGATAGGTATCCTGTTTCATATATAAGAATCCTAGTAGCATCAAAAAGTGGCATTACAACAATGGAAGCCCTTCATGGTGGCAAATACAAGGGGTCTCTACTATGCAAGGCATTTAATGCAACTGTTACACTTTGACACTAAGAATCTCAAGCATACAACATCAAAGCATACAACATCAACTTTCTTTTATTGTCCAATAATTTGCTAAGACCGTGGGTATAAGAAAAGGCAGATTCATCTATATCGAGACATTTGGGCATCCTTTAAATTTTGAATAAAGAAAAGTCAAACATCCTATTCATTTCAACAATACTGGCTTGAATATAAACCGAATGCAGTACCTGGAAATTAGAAAGTTGGTCTTTTGTCAACTTCCTACGGATAACATCAAGAAGACATGAAGATCCAGTACCTTCGCCCAGAGAAACCAATCTTCTGCTTGGCAATAGCCGCGTTTATAATCGGCGGCGTACTCATTTCCAGCTTTATCCAACCTACCGTCAAGTCATTTCTCTGTTCATTAGCCGACGTTAAAGCCCAAGAAACCGCCCACTACGCCGCAACTCCGATCCAGCTCTAGGCCATAGTCCACTATGCCACGTCATGGATTACCCCACACCAAAGCTTGCCTAAAATCGATGTCACATTCGACGTACTCAAGACGTTGTCACTCTGAAACTTCCTCGTCTTTGGTTTGGGCCACAACTCTCTAATGTAGAGCTCCCTGAATCCTCATGGCACTACGCTATTCCTCGAAGAAGACCTTAAGTGGGTGCAGACCATCCTCAAAGACATGCCCACACTTCACGCTCAAACAGTACAGAACCAAACTCAGTTGAAGGAAGCAGATGACCTGTTGTCAACGTACAGGATGGAACCCTACTGTTCACCAAACAAAGCATACTTGCAAGGAAACAATCAATGTAAGTTAGCTCTGGCGACATTGCCAGACAACGTTTACAACAAGGAGTGGGATTTGATAATGATCGACACGCCAAGAGGGTACCTCCCGGAAGCTCCCGAGAGGATGGCGATAATATTCTTGTACGTTTATGGAAATTAAAAAGACATATTTAGGAAAGTAGAAGGTACCGTATGTTTTAAAATATCTTTTTGTTGTTTACTTTAGCGACGTTTTTTAATAAAACGTTGTAGTTTTTATTTCGCGACATTTTATTGATAAAACGTTCCAAAAAGTGTTACAAATTTGCGACATTTTTTAAAATATCGCGAAAATTTTAAACTTTTTGTGACGTTTTATCAATAAAACGTCTCGGATTGTATTATTTTGTTGTAGTGATTGTGTTATTTTGTTGTAGTATTCATCTTCAATTCCGTTTGTTATTTTCTATTTCTACAAATAGAATAAGGAAATCCATTTTTCTTAGTAAATCCATCACATTGTGCTTTAAGAATCTCTCTTGCTACATCACCCGCGGGAATGAGTGATTTGTACCATTCTATGGAAGTACAGTTTGTCAAAAGGGAGGCAAACACAGCCTCAGGTATAACTAAGGCAATGTTTAAGATTCTTAACCTTTTTCTACACTTTGAACGTGAACCTTACAATGGACAAAATATTTGGGTTTATGCTCTTACATTTGTGTTCATGAACTAGTTTAAGTAATTGGTTAATTCTAGATTCAACTGTTTCTAACAAAATTCTAACCTTTACCTAAATGTTTACATCCATAAACACTTGGACCAAATATGGATGAGATTGTGTTCCACGCGTCAATGATTTCTAGTGCCTAAAAAACCTTCTTAATATCAATCTTGTTGTATCTGTGATTCGTTGTAGAAGCTCTTAAGCACTCTCACTCCAGCTGTAACTTGTAATAACTTCTTTTCCTCGTAGGCTACTTCTTTTCTGAAACTTAAAGCCTACAAAAGGCACCCATTCACCATCTTTGGCAGTTATAGAGCTCCACAAAAGAGTAAATAAGTAATCAAGAAATAAAGGAAGTGAAGTGACGACAAAAGACAACTTGATCTTCTGTATTAAAGAATCCTAACTCGCAAAGGAGGGGTGGATAAATAATTTTTTATACTTTTATATTTATTTAAAATTTATATTTTATTGACATTGAGGATAAAATCTTTGTATCATCCATATGATAAAAAAAGATAGGTGATGTAGTATGCTACATCAGCAACGTTAACGAAAAGACTGACATCGATCTATTTTATAAAAAAAAAATTGAGCATTTTATTGCAACTTTTTAAAATTAAAATTAAAATTATAAAATTCCATAAAATTTAGTATTTTTTATAATTAACCCTTTGAATTATTACAAGCTTCTATATATAATCAAACCATCAAATGATGAATCCAGTCTAATTTTTTATTCATTGCACACTATTTTTTATGTTTATAGTCAACTAGCTTACGACAAGTTTGTCAATACAATGATATTAATATTCTACTTAGATAATTTTAATAAACTTTTGTAACTCAAATTTGAAAATGATTTATATTGTTGTTCTTTTCAATCTCTTTTAGATGATGAAATAGTATATGTTATTTTCCTGCTTTAAACCATAGACATTATATTAATGTATTATTCATAATATTTAGAATTTTTCAAAATAATATTATTTTAATTAAAATATCAATAGTATTCAGTTGAGAAATCTAAACATGGTTTATTGTAAAAACCATATTTTATTCCTCACTTTTTTTATTTTATTCTTCATAAGTTTTAGGATAAGGATAGAACATAGGATAATTAATAGTCTAATATTGTTCAAATGCAAGCAAAAAATGGAAAAGAGAGGTTGACTTCTTAAATTAGAAATTAAAAGCATATTTTTCTTGAAAGGCAGCGGCCAATAGAATAAGAATATTCCTTGACTGCGATATTTACCCCCTAATACAAACACACGCAAAATTGGTGGATGCTGTTAATTTCGGATAACGTGGCATCACTCCTCCATTGGCCTGCAGTCCGTGTAACCTGGACGCTCCTCGCCAATTCCCAACTCCACAAGCTCCATACATATAATTAAGCCTCTTAACTACATTTTTTTAATTCCAAATTTCTCCTTGAGTCCCAAGAAAATGGCAGCCTCGGCCGATGGCTGGTTCTCCATCTCAGCCGCCGTTCAGCTTTGTGGGGTTGCAGGATTGGCGGGAAGGAGCTCAAAAGTTGTGAAGTTTGGCAATGGAGAGCTAATGGGACGTAAACTTAAGCTGCCGCAAGTCCATTATTGTAAAGGAAATAGTAAAATTTCAAGACTTCAAGTTTATATGTCCCTGAAGACCAATATAATAGCAGGAGAGTCTAAGGTTAGCTAATTTATTATCTTCAACAAAGCATAGTCCTACAAAGTTGTGGATAAAGCCCATGCTGTTTTCACTCTCATGTTTCTTTTTGTTGCTTCCCTGAGCAAACGACGCGCGGGTATAGTCACAATATACCACCAAAAGGCTTATATTGATGTTAATGATGGTTAGAGTGAATCGACTTGCTTTTAATTGTGGTGTGTGGGCATAATATTGGTGCAGCTAAGGGACTTGGAGATGGAAAGGAAAGATTCGCGGACTGTTGTGGCAGTGATTCTTGGAGGAGGAGCTGGTACTCGCCTATTCCCTCTAACCAAGCGCCGGGCCAAACCTGCCGTAAGTAGATTTAGGTATTACCTCTTCTTGCCTTTCGAGTTAATGTGCATGTTGTTTGTTTCCGAAATGTTGTATGTAGGTCCCAATTGGCGGTGCATACAGGCTGATTGATGTGCCAATGAGCAACTGCATTAACAGTGGCATTAACAAAATTTACATTCTTACTCAATTCAACTCAGCATCACTAAACAGGCATCTTGCCAGAGCTTACAACTATGGCCAAGGAGTCAGTTTTGGAGATGGTTATGTCGAGGTATAGATGTACTGTAGACCTCGTCAAGTTGGTTTTTATACTTTGATCACTAAAAGCGCTTTTCTTTTCCATTCAATTAGGTTCTGGCAGCTACCCAAACTCCTGGAGTGGCAGGTAAAATGTGGTTTCAGGGCACTGCTGATGCTGTCAGACAGTTCCATTGGCTTTTTGAGGTACCTCTTTTTTCTTTTCTGTGATTGAAATGAACAATACGAAGGCTCGCTTGGAGTTCACGTACTCATTTTGATACCTTGACTTTGTTAGTCAACTGATCTTAACAATGTACTTCTATGCCGAAGGATGCAAGGGGTAAGGATATCGAAGATGTTCTCATTCTCTCTGGAGACCACCTGTACAGAATGGACTATATGGACTTCGTGCAGGTAATAACACTTAAATTAATTAGTTTTAATTCTGATTTATTAAACATTAAGATTCATCTCTTGATTTGCAGAACCACAGGCAGAGTGGTGCAGATATTTCCATCTCTTGTATCCCCATGGATGACAGGTCGGCCGTTTCACCAATACTACTTTTACTTCCTGATGACGGACTTGTATTTACCACAGAACCTTAAGAATTTGCTTAAACATTAAAATTTGTTTCATAAAAAATGTCTAGGCTTTGTTCTAGAACATTTGATTTGATGATAAAACTACTTGGTTGTTTGATAGCCGTGCCTCAGACTTTGGTCTCATGAAGATAGACAGTAAGGGAAGGGTCATTTCATTCAGTGAAAAGCCTAAAGGGGATGATCTCAAGGCAATGGTTAGTTTCCTAATTTCTTGAATCTTTGAGTAGGCCAAAAAGTCTTACGTGTTTATCGAAATTTTACCGCATGCTTTAGGAAGTTGATACCACAGTGCTTGGACTTTCAAAGGATGAAGCTATCAGTAAACCATACATTGCTTCAATGGGAGTTTATGTCTTCAAGAAGGAGATACTCCTGAATCTCTTAAGGTACTGACTGAGATTAACAAAAGAATAACTGTCACAATCATCACTAAAGGAGGATTACAGTTACTATATAATATATATATATATATATATATATAATATTTGTTTCAGATGGCGTTTTCCGACTGCAAATGACTTTGGATCAGAAATAATCCCAGCGTCAGCAAAAGAGTTCTATGTCAAGGTGTGGTTTCCAGTCTATTAGTGGCATGTGTATGCAAGGATTACAATGGAATTAATCTATTTACTAGTACTACTACAACAACTAATGCTACTACAAAATTCCTTATTTCATAAACATGAAGACATGCATAATAATATTTGGTGATCAGGCTTACCTCTTCAATGATTACTGGGAAGACATCGGAACAATCAGATCCTTCTTTGAGGCAAACCTTGCGCTCACCGAGCACGTAAGCCAGATAACATTTATTTTTGGGATTTATTCAGGAACTTTTCTTTGGAAGAAACAGATCAAAATTATCTTTAGTAATGAGCTTATCTCATATTTCTTTCAGCCACCAAGGTTCAGCTTCTATGATGCCGCGAAGCCTATGTATACATCAAGAAGAAATCTACCTCCAACCAAGATTGATAACAGCAAGGTAAGTGAATTGCCCTAATTCTTCTTCAAATTCTGTCAACCATTATTCTTGCAAGCTCATGTACTCTGGTAGAACATAGAAAATTACCAGACAGATTCATTCTATAAGACCATTTTCCATTACATACCTATTTTCAAATTCTGAGTTTGTTCCTGTGCAGATTGTTGATTCAATCATATCTCATGGAAGTTTCATAAACAATAGTTTCATAGAACACAGCGTAGTTGGTATCAGATCCCGACTCAACTCAAAAGTCCACCTAAAGGTTCCTTGATAACTGATAAATAAATCATCATTTTGGTCTTCACGTTTATGTTTATGATTTCTTGTTGGACTCTAAATTATGTATATTATGACGTTACAAAATACATGCAGGATACAGTGATGCTTGGTGCTGACTACTATGAAACAGATGCTGAAGTGGCTTCCCTTTTGGCTGAAGAAAAAGTGCCTATTGGAATCGGAGAAAATACAATAATCAAGTCCTTAACATGCTTTGAACTCCTTCTGTGTCGTCTTCTGTATTTCTGTAATCCTATTCTATCTCAACTCTCATTCATGCCTTTGACATTGCACAGGGACTGCATTATTGACAAAAATGCCCGAATCGGAAAGAATGTCGTTATGACAAACTCAGAGGTATGATTTTCATGTCATAGAACAAACCATAGTCCCCTTGCCCTAATAAATATTCAGGCCAATTCATGAGTTATGTTCTCTGTATCTGATTTGTAGGCCATACAAGAGGCAGATAGATCATCTGAGGGCTTTTATATCCGATCTGGCGTGACTATCATCTTGAAAAACTCCACCATTCAAGATGGAGTTGTACTATAAGATAGTAATTCGGTTTTCCATTATTTTGTTGGTTGACCAGGAAGGAGATTAAAAAATGAATACGAAACGTGAATTGGCTCATATACAGATAACAGGAAATTTAATGCCACAAGCACATCCTCCACACTGGAGTGGCTTAGATGGAATAATATGGCCTAATGAGTCAGAAATTGACAAAATTCGGAAGAGAGCGTATAATGGTCCAAAGCGGTTTATGGGGAAAAGTTTAGGAGGCTTTGAGTTTGAACTCCCACAATACTCTTTTAAATATTTTCAATACGAGAGATACTTTCAAGGGGCTATTTGGTTCTATTGTGATTGTAGTGTTATTATTATTATTATTTTAAAAAACAGAAACAACTTATTAAAACAAATTTAATTATGAACGTTGTGGTTTCTAATTATTAAAAGCCACATAAATTTGGGAAAACACAAAGAATTATGGCCATTGATTTTAAAATATACAAAATACATTATTTTTTCAACTTTTCTTGCTTCGTTTCTCTCCTTTTGCCTTCATCCAACTGTTGGTTCCCGCACTCTTCTCCATCTTTTTTGTAACTAAAACCCTCTCTCGCGGAACTCCTTTGCTTCACCAATTGTTGGCCATCTTTTATCTTGCCAGTCATGGGTAACTCTCTCATGTTTCAATAAGTAAATACAAAGAATGGTCTATAGTTAGAGGAGAGAGACAAAAAGAATAAAACTTGAGTTTTTAGAACCCTATAATGACTCTAAATATTGTAAGAGAGAGGGAAAATATGATGAAAAAAATATAAAGAGCCTAATAAATAGATTGGAGATTCAGGTGGAGCATAAAGGGATTGCGTAAGAGTATTTCTGCATATGGTTAGGCCACTAGAAAGTATATACTTAGCATCTCCAATGACCCCAAGATGTGATCTAGTCATGATCTTAATGATGTGTTATTATTTTCTGATCCTTCATTGATTTGCTTATTCGAGTATTGGTTTTTATGAAAATTGTGATTATTTAAACGTGGATTAGTTTTTGATTGAGCTTTTTGGGTTGATTCATTGATTTTGAAAATTTGAGCTTGAGTTGAATTGATTCTAAATTATCTAGTGGCTGATCTTTAAGTTTATTGGGTAAAGAATGTTGTTTTTAGTAAGTTTTCAATTTAATATGAAAACAAAATCCTTCATTTTCTTTATGTTGCCACTCCTCCCTTTTTCTCATTTGCTTTTGTCTGTTTTTCATATTATAAGATTGCCTTGGAAAATAGAATTCTTCAACTTTATGTGTTGTCTAGAGTAAAAGGTTTATGATTGGTTTTGTTTTTAGATAATGACTTTGTCCCAATTTTATTAATATCCATTTTTATTTTTTTAGAGTTTGTTTTTGCTATGATTTTAATTCTTAAACACTTTACTTTCATATAAAGTTTAGAGGTAGATTTATATTTAGGAATGTCAATTAAGGACAGTAAAAAAATATTTTATGACAATTGTAATAGGAATTGAGAAAATTGGATGAGGGAAAAAGTTGTCTTAGCAATCTGGGCTCAAAAATTTGGCCGAATGGTTGGTGCTAGTGTAGTTAAAACTTAAAAGTAAGGAAGTTAAACTTAAACTTGTGTCTTATTAGTAATCTAGCAAGTCATGTGATTTTTTAAAAAAAAAATTGTATCTTTCCATTGTGACATAGTAAAAGGTTCTCCTTTGTGGAATCATACATAGGAAAATGACTAAAATTTAACAATTGGAAAAAGTGACAAGGTAACGTTATATACTACGAGACCTCCCAAAATTTTGCATCTCAATGAGATTTCTGCTGAGTTGTTGTTGTTGTTATTGTTAGAAAAATGGCAAGGTCATGTTTTTCATTTAAAGAGTTGTCAAAGAGGAAACTTTTACAATTTGATCTTATATTTATGATAGTTATCATTTTTATGAATGAAAAAGTAATATCCGACATGTTATTAGTCTTAAATAAGGATTAAATGTATGCTTCTTTATCAATAGGTTGATTTTATCAATTTTTTGACGTTATGTTTAGAATGTCTCGACAATATTTAAATAGCTTTATTTGATCTAGTTTAGTCCTTGATATCCTTTCTCCCAATAGGTAGAGAGAGTAAAACAATCCTATAAAATAGTAAATGTTAAATTTGAGGTTACTTCCATGCAATGTTGTTGTAAAATTTTATCTTGGGGCTAGGTATTATAGATAGTATAGCTAGGTTGTTAAAATTTTGTCGCAATAATTCCACAACTGTCTTTTTCTCTAAGAATGACAAGTACTCAAAAGTTGCAAAATACATAGATTTGAAGTTCTTGTCTATCAAAAAAAGTGTATAAAAAAAAATGTTGATTGAACATAATGGTACTGACTTGATGATAGTGGATCTATTAATCAAAGAATTTTTGCCCAATATATTTTCTGATCATATTGAATAGGTTGGAATTATGGATAAGTTCTTGTTAACATTATAGTGTGATATGTGTATATACATATAGTTAAGTTGCTCATATTATTATGAAACTTGTGAATTTAATTAAAGTTATGATTTTGTTTATTTGTATATATTTTGTTTTAGTGTGACGAAAGTTATGTCATCTGAAAGAAAAGAAAGTTGAGGATTATAGTATTCCTCAATTATTATTTTTTGAGTTACGTTGGTTATGTGATATACAGAAGAAATCACGCCATTAAATGACTTATAATTGCTGCAATCTAATCACTTCCATTCATTATATGAGCCAAGATTGTCAGATTATTTTAAATAATATATAGTGGTCCATGTGGTTTATTGGGCTGGTTCTAATGAAATGGGTCTAACATGAAAGTTATCGAACTTAAAGATATTAGAGTCAGAAGTTTTTTTTTACAAGTCCCTCCCCTTGATCTTTTTAAAAAAATGGTGGTAACAAAAAATAAGATAAAAAAGAAACTATCAACAAGGGCAAACTTAACCCTAAGATTTATCTCAATTGACAAATTAAACTTTAACATTTTAAAGCATTCAAATCAGACCCTAACATTTAAAAAACGTTCAAAAAACGACCCTGTAAGGATGGAAAATCTAATAGGATTAACTCCTTATCAGTTAAATGCCACATAGGATACCGACATGTAATCAAGTTGTTGAAGCCCTCAAAATTAATTTCCATTTACTAACTTCTATTAGTCGTCATGAAATTAGGTCAAATCCCAATAGAACTAAAAATTAGTTTCTTATTTTGAATAAACAACATAAAGTGGGGTTTATAATTAATTAACTAATTAACTAAAATTATCAAGGAATCAAAATAAATTAATTGAATATAAAAGTGAGAAATTTAATTGTACTTAACTCTGATTTAAAGGAAAGATCTCATCTAATTTTATCATTGATCATTGATTTAAAAAGAATAATTTCACAATTCAAGCAATTAGTCTCAAACATATCAAAATAACCATAATAAGTCTCAAAATTTTCTAAATTAAATGGTTCAAATCCATTATTCAAACTAAAGCTTACTATCAATTAATTAGGTTTGATAGCATTCCATACCAATTAAATGATAGCAAAAACCTTAAGTGAAAAAATGCTAGACCCTAATTTACCACCAAAAAAATGCTAGACCCTAAAATTAAATAATTAAGTTAGCTAAAACTATTCAATTTAGTTTTTTATTTCTTATAAGTTAAATATACAGCTTCATAAATAACCTATTTTCTAGTTGCACCAATCCTTTATGTCAATAACAAATTACTAAATTCATGGAAAGGTATAGAGTAATCAACATCAAATTAATTTGTCAAATTAATCAATCTTAATGATTCATGAAATATAAGAACATAAAATAAGAAATACTTGAATTAAAACATGAATCTATATGTAGAACAAAACCTCACAAGGTTATAACTAGTGTTTTGAGTCCTTTTGAATCATAATATTTGGATTTAGCACATATGGCTTTAGTTCCAACTCCATAAATAGAAGAAAAGAAAAAAGATTGAGAGAAAAATAGTAAGAAATGAAAATAGAATGATACGGAGAAGTGTTACATGTGTTTTTGTCTTCTTTTTATACTCAAAACCTAGTCTCTTCCTATCTTGCAAAGATTCCTATCTATAACAAATCTAAATTCCTAAATAATAGGGATGGAAATAAGTTTCCTAATTGAATTCAAACTTTTGGATTGAATCTGGCATTAATTGTGATTTCGCCTTATCTACTGCAATAATTTGTCTATTTTTTCAAAATTTGTGATTTTTGAATAATAATGCTCCAATTTGATGCAATCTCCACTTATTACCTCCTAAGATAAAAAAATATTAATTTTCCTATTTAAGCACCAAAATATAGCCAAAAAAAGAGATAATTGCAGTTAACATAATCAAATAACATTGTATCAAATTTTCCCACATTGGACTCATGCTTGTTCTTAAGCATACATTAATTCAATAAATCAATCATCTTTATAACAAGCTCACATCTTCTTTCATGTTATCCAGAAATATCCCAAAAGCTAATACATAATAAACGTTTATGATAAAATAACAATTGAGAGAACAAGCACTCGTAGGACATATATTTTAGACATAAAATATAGCATCTCATTAGTTCCGTCAAAATCAAATGAAACATGACTTGACACCCTGTTATAGATTTTCTCTCTATAAAATCAAAGTGTTTAGGGTTCATTAAGCTCTCAAATCAAAGAATTGTAAGTTATTTTTATAAGATTGCTCATGAATTATATCTCAACCACTAATAAAAATGATTCTAATGCATAAATCAAATGGACTTGATAAAGGTTGTAATGTAGCTTAGGTAAGGTATGAAAAAAGAAGTTTTTAGGTTAAATATATTGAAGGAAATTATACAAATTTATCCACATAAGGTTCAACTTAAATTAATCAAAAACTCACTTAAATCAAATAACATCATTTTCAATCACCTCAAAATTTTTTTTCATTTTTTCATTTTTCATATTTTTTCTTTCTTTTTTTAAGAAGAACATAAAAGAGGATATTTCTTTTTTTTTCTTCCTATACTTCTCCTTTATTATATATATATATTTATATAATCAAAAATTAAAAATATGCAACTTGAATCAACTAATTTACTTTTCATAAAATAGTCAAAATCTTATGTAGATAAGCTCAATATAATTCCTTAAATTTAGGGGTTCAAAA
>JAOQMP010000210.1:47092410-47108975 GCA_027563575.1 Erythroxylum pedicellare
CAAGAGTGTACTATATTTCTTATGACAAAATCAAGAATGACATCGTACAAGTTACCAAGAAATGATATTGTTTTGTATTAGGTTCTTATCACTACCACAAAGAACGTCTCTTCATTTCTATGTTACCATCAATATTCATCTACATTTCATAGTCCAATAACTATTGTCCTCTCTCTTTTGCTCATCTCGTGTATTGTGGTCGTCACAGTCGAAGAAGCATCCTTGACTATGTTGGTATTGTTCTTCTTTTCTATTTTCAAACCTCCATCTTATGATGAGTTTTAATTATACCTTTAGGTGTTTATTGTGAGTTCTTTTTTCTGCATTTGTTGTATGGGTTGTGTTTGTGGTTATGTTTCAAAGATGAATTTTTGCTTCCTTTATTGGTTGTATATCTATTGATTTCTTTTTACGACCTTTAACGCTTTTTTTAGGAAAGCTTGCAAACTATTTGATGAAATGTCTAAAACAATATTTAACTCTTTTTGTAATAATAGTAATATAATCCTATATAGATAATAATAAATTTTTGTACATCAAGAACATGGTCATGTGTAATCTACTTTCAATTCTAAAATATAGATACGATATATAGGGTAAATGGATTACTTTTATTTTAATAAGGGTAACTTTAATCTCATTAGGTACACTGAAGATGTATAACTACTAAACTGTAGTACTTTCACTTATCATCAAAAATTCCATTGAACATATTAAATTTTATTCTATATTCACTTCTGTAAAATATAACTCTTAACATAATTCACCAAGGAATGTCGACGTAGTGACTAGTTTTCGATGATGAAAATTCATTCTGTTAAGAAGAATGTGACAAAATAGTCCCTAATGAATAAAAGACCAATGCAAAACAAATCCCCTTTTAATACACTAATAATCCTTTGCCTTTCATAGCCAATCTTCTTTTTTAAGGTTTTGAATATCATCTGAACTAACTCACTTTCCTTATTATCTATATCTTATTTACTATTATAAAGCTATTTTATATATGAACATTTAATTTTATATACTATATATTATGTTAATCTTCCTTCAATCTTGAAGAGAACATAAATGGAAATGGAGGTAGGGGCGATGTCACAATGGTCTATAAAGGATTAGGGAAATTAGTTCTTTTGGAAAATTCGTCAATTTCAATGACTATATGTGGTAAATTAGGTATACATGTGTTCCAATTTAGGTTCGTTATATGGTTTCACTAAACTAGCTAAATAAATTATGTACTTATTTTGTTTTAGGTGAAACACATCATACTGCCAGTTCATCTGATCAAGTTTTCTTCCATATTAAAACTAGGGACTCATTCACTATATCCTCCAGAAGTTTATTTATAGCAAAGAAGTTCTTAGAAGACGATGTCAACAACCTTACACCTAAGGGAGATCTTTCACTATTTCAATTGGTACCTTTGAATGTGCAAAGACCCTTTTTGGGAACCCAGACATAAGGAACTTGTTTACCTTTACCGACTCTCATGTTACTTGAAATCCAAATCATTGTCATGTATCAATGGTATCAGCTAGAATCAACTTCAAACTTTATTTATTGTTCTTTCTGTAACAAATTTGAAAACAATCTCTCTACTAGTTATGGGCAAGACGGCATACTATTGTTATTATTATTGTTCACTACAAGAAAATAAAGCATTTTGCGACATTTTTAAAACGTTACAGAATGTCTAAAAATATCGCAGAATATATTCTGCAACGTTTTAAAAAATGTCAAAAAAATGTCTTAAAATATGGTGTAGGCAAAAGTTTTCTGCAACGTTTTATGTAAAACGTCAAGGAAAACACTGACATTTCGTGTGTCTATAAAAATGTCAAAGAAATTTTGGACAATCTGCGACGTTTTTATAAAAATGTCACTGCACGTCACAGATTGTTCAAACTTTCAGTGACATTTTTATAAAAACGTCGCGGATTGTCTAACATTCCGTGATGTTTTTAAAATGTCACAAAATATTGAGGAATCCACAATGTTTTTTTGGAAATGTCGCGAAATGTCTTCCGCAGCGTTTTTATTATTATTTGCATTATTTTTTCATTTTTTGAAAATCATATTAATTTAATATTTTTTAAATTTAATAAATATTTTTTAAAATACAATTTTTAATCTTATTTGTTTAATAACTATTAAATTTTATTTATGAATTTTATTTATTTAATAATTCTTCAATTTTTTTAGTATATCATTAATTTTAATAATTATTTATGTATTACAAGAATTTTATACCTGCAGACAATGTATTATTTAATTGCAATTCAGAAACATATCATAATACACTAATTAATATTAAAATACACTAATTAATATCAAAATACACTTAACTTCTCGCCAAGGATTCTTTCAAATCTAGAAACTTGGACACAAATTCCACCTTACTGAATTGAACAAAAAGTGCAGTTTCATCCACTCGATACATAGATACAACAGATGTTAGGCCAAAGACTTTTAAAAGGCATTGTTTTGTGCCCCTTCTCCTGAGTATAGATGGCAATCCCCAAATTAAAACAAAGTTCTCACATAGACTTTTTTGTTTTTGTTGCAATACCAAAGATTCAACACTCCTGTTTCCAGGCCTGAGGTTAATAATATCTCCACTGCTCCAACTGAGATAAAGAAGGTTGATGTGCTTTTGTAGCTTTTCATTTTGGATCAAACTTTTAAAGGTTGAATAGAGTTTGAAATCAATGTCAAGATTACTGCATGCCTGAGCGAAACCACACCCTGTTATAAAAGCATCATATCCAGCTTCATACTTAACTCTAGTACTCCATTCAGAGGACTTGAAAGATTTATGATAAAATCTTGGTTAGAAGTGAATCAAAGATGCTTGGAGGAAAAACAAATATAGCAGTCAATCATTCTTTACCCACATTTAATGAAACATATTTGTGAATAAATGATAAGTACACAAAAGCTAATGACAATCAACTTTTCTATTTAAGGTGAGCCACGTAACAGAGTGAAATTGGCATTAAGCATATGTAATAGTCCTGATAGTTGTTCTTTTAAGGTGCACATATTATTACATGCATGGCCTTATTCCAATTCAAAAGCAGGCATAATTTTTTTTTCATTTCATTTTTAGCCACTTTGCAGGATGCTAAACATAGCAACCCCAATCCAAATTATAAGACCACATACTTAAGTGCTATGGTAGCTTGACCAAGCAGCAGTTGCAATCAAATTAATCAATTGCACAAAATAGGCGAGGAAACAAACCTCATGTCATTCATTTCTATTTCAACATTCACAAAGGACTGCAACGCTGCATTAGTGCATTTCCTGGAGCCCAGAGCAATATGGGGACAAAGTAAAGAGAAGGCTGAGGAGAGTGACGTGCTCGACTTCTTCATCTTCAATACCTGATTGGCATTCAAGAGGATTTTGGTATCCACGATATATGGAAAGTACTTGTTAACAGAAAAGGCAAACTCTTCAGCAGTCGAAGGCAAAGGATATAAGAATTTGCTGTATATATGCCCAATATCTGTATCAAATATAGAAAACATACAGCCAGCACATTTCATCAACACATATAAATATGCAACTCATCACGAAACAAGGGACCCACTGGCATACCCAAGAAACAGTTATGGCCAACAAGAAGCTTTTGTTCAGTGGACAAGAGGTCTATCACTTGGCGAAACCCAATAGCAGCCATAATCCTCTTCTCTGCTTGTCTATAGCTGTCATCCTTCACCTCTTTCTGCAAAAAGTCAACTTAGGATTAATAACAACTTTCAGAGGTTTTAAGAGTGTCCATTTAAGACATAACTCCCAAATAGTAGTTTTCATCTCCATAAATCTCTCTACACCATCTAATACTAAGGTTTGAGAATAAACCAAAGGCCATGAAGTTATTTCTTTGTAAACAATGAATACTATCATATTATTATTTTTTAAAGGAAACAACTATAAGCACCAGATTCAGATGCATGAACCACATATTCATGAAAGTGTTCATTATATTTACCCTCAGGGAGTCCTTATCATCTTCTGAGTCTGCATACACAACCAGAGGCTTTGAATGGGGATTTTCCGCCTCGTTACGAACATACATAAGATCTCTAAAATATTTTCTGGTGACCTGCATATTATTATATTCATAATACATAACAACAATTATATTTGTGATGAGACAGACAAAGTTGAAAGAGAAACAAACTATTTAAGAATACTTGAAAATCGAAGCCAAATTACCAGTTGGATCAACTTAAGCTGATGAGACGTGAAACCACTCAGACAAAGAGCAGGCCGCATCTTGTAGAAAACAATCTGGAACTGTCCTCTTGACTCATTTAAACTTCCACAAGACTGGCTCACCCCGAGTCCCTCCCTCAACAACCCATCTCTCCATTCACTTAACTTATTCTTCATTCTCTCACTGAAAAGAACATCCGCAATGCTGACCAAGGGCACATCTTTAGCCTCCTTCAACTCCAACACTCCATCCTCATGTTGCGAATTCAGGCGTCTCAATGCCTCGCGCTCTTGTGCTCTAGACAGATAAGATATTCCTGTGATTACATCAAAAAATGCATCAATTCCTCCAAATTACAACAAATCCCAAATATCACACAAACCAAACCAACTTCAACTCAAAATGAGCTATCACACTACTCAAGCAAAAAAAAGAAAAAAAGAAAAAAGCAGATGATACCTTCATTAATGCAGGTGTTGAAATCAAACTGATATTTAGCTAAAAAATCCATGGAAGTAGTCTGGCAGAGGAACTCATAAGAAGCACCGCTTTCAAGCTCTTGACGAGGAAATATAAAGAAATTGTGCCTGTTAGTACAGAAATTTGCAAATATCCCAAAATCAAAATCGATATGAAGATTATACATGTGTATATATATATAAAGAAAGAGACAAAGCGAAAGAGAGAGACTAACGGGTGAGAAATGAAGGCGTCGCGGTGATGGTCCCAGCGGAAAGGACAAACGCCGAATTGAACGACGGCGAACTTCTCCACGGAGTCTTTGACTTTAAGGTATCGAATGTCTGAGCGGTCAAACTCGAAGGACTCACGCCACGGCGCGCTGGTGACGCCGGTCATTTCCAAGTCTATCGCCACGAAGTCGGCGGCGCGGACATGGTCTCGAAGGTCGGCGAAGGTTGAGTCGAAGTTGGATTTAGTGACGTGCTTGAGAGGGAAAGAGGAGTATGCGCGTGTGAAGGCGCGTGTGACGGCCGTGAGAGGCCCGTGCCTTGTCATCGTTTTAGCATGGCGCTCTTGGTCTTAGCTCTTAATAGGCCCGCTGCTGCCTTATCAAGGAATGTCCCCCACGACGCCGTTCCTGGTACTTGAAAGTAGTCACAAGAATAATTAACATTAAAGAAAACAAAACATTTGTACAGAGGCTGTTCTCTGGTTTAGTTTTGGTTTCTTTCCCTGAACTTGGGATGACCAGATTTAGGCTTTGCCAGAATCGGAACCTGCACTAATTTCTCGTAGCTTTAATCCCGTATCAAAGGAAGACAAAGATCACGACAGCACATAGAGGCAACAAAGCTGTTTTCAAGAGGGTGCTCTAGACAGCAAGAGCAACAAAAGTACTGCTAGAGCTGGATACAAAGCTGAGGGCTTTCCAGTGAAGTTAATTGACGTTCAGAGGTAGAAACAAAGATAAGTTGTTTGGAGCTTGAAAGGAATTCTTCCATGTTAGTGCTTCTGCTCCGCCATGCCTCCTACGTGTTCAGCTTCTTCAACCACCAAGATTATCTCCCAAATCCAACTTCTGTTCTCAAAGTTGTTACCTTTTTCTAATGTGGGTCTCCATTATTGTTGCTCGAGGCAATCTGGACCTTATCATGCTAGCCCAGTTTGTAATGCTACACAGTCCACAGGTACTTCCTGTTCTTTTATCTCTCTATCTCTCAAGGCATGTTTACGTTTTTGTGGTTTTCGCCTCTTCTAGTGTTTTAGTTTTCTTCTGAGTTTAAAGTTTGAAACTTTATCACGGAAGGTACAGAGATGGAGACGAGCATTTACATGATGCTGACAATAGGCCGTTGGGAGTCACTGAACCATATGGATTATAAGTTAGCTTCGTTGAGGCCTGTCCATGGGAAGCTAGCTTTGAAGTTCCTGAATTGGATCGTTAAGCAACCTGGTTTGGAACTCCATCATCTTACTCACTTATTGTCCATCACTGCCCATATACTTGTTAGAGCTAGGATGTATGAACCTGCAAAATCGATTTTAAAGCATCTCACTGAAATGGGGATTGGTTCAAAGTCTCCATTTGATGCTTTAATCAAAACATACCCACTTTGCAAGTCGAACCCTTCTGTTTTTGACCTCTTGATTAAGGTCTATTTGGGGCAAGGTATGGTTGGTGACGCATTGGAAACTTTCTTTTTGATGGGTTTTCGAGGATTTAACCCTTCTGTTTATACTTGTAACATGATGCTTAGTTCAATGGTGAAACACCAAAGAGTTGGGTCAGTTTGGCTCTTTTTCAAGGAAATGCTCAGTCGAAGGATTTGTCCCGATGTTGCTACTTTTAACATACTAATAAATCAGTTGGGTGTTGAAGGCAAGCTTAAAAAAGCTGGTTATCTTGTAAGAAAGATGGAAGATAGTGGATATGCTCCATCCATAGTTACTTATAACACTATGCTGAACTGGTACTGTAAGAAAGGGCACTATAAAGCTGGCTTTGAGTTGATAGATCACATGGCATCTAAGGGCATTGAACCAGATGTATGCACATTTAATATGCTTATTGATGATTTATGCAAAAACAGTAGGAGTGCAAAAGGTTATTTACTGTTGAAAAAGATGAGGAAGCTGTTGATATCTCCCAATGAAGTTACATATAATACTCTTATTAGTGGGTTCATGAAGGAGGGTAAAGTAGGAGTTGCTACTCGGGTTTTTAATGAGATGGCAATACTTAACCTTTCTCCAAACTGTGTTACATATAATTCGCTGATAGATGGACACTGTGGTGAAGATAATTTTGAGCAGGCCTTCATGCTCTTAGAAATGATGGAAGCAGTAGGATTAAGGCCTAATGCAGCTACTTATGGTTCTGTTTTATGTGGCTTGTGTAAGCATGCCAAATTTGACTTAGCTGGAAACCTTCTTGAGCAGATGAAGATGAATGGGCTGGTTATTGATTGCATATCTTACACAACTATTATTGATGGGCTTTGCAAAAATGGACTGCTTGATGAATCTTTAGAATTTTTTGACGAGATGGTAAGGAATGGTGTAAGACCTGATATTACAACCTTTTCTGTGCTCATAAATGGATTTAGCAGGGTTGGAAGAATAATACATGCAAAGGAAGTTTTATGCAGATTGTATAGAGCGGGACTTGCTCCAAACCATATTATATGTACTACTTTAGTATACAATTTTTGCAAAATGGGATACATTACAGAAGCATTCAGAGTTTATGCAGTGATGAATCGCAATGGTTATGATCCAGACCATTTCACATGTAATATGTTGCTTTCTTCTCTTTGTAGATGTGGGAAGGTAGGAGAGGCAGAGGATTTCATGCATCATATGATTAGGCTTGGTCTTGTCCCAAATGATGCTACTTTTGATTGTATTATAAAAGCTTATGGAAATTCAGGTGAAGCATCAAAAACATTCTCTATGTTTGATGAGATGATAAAATTAGGTCATTGCCCATCAGATTTCACGTATCATAGTCTACTTAAAGGACTATGCAGGGGTGGATATTTGGGGGAGGCAAAGAAATTTTTTAATAAACTCCGGTCTACTCATACTACTGTTGATACTTCTATGTACAATATAATTCTTGTTGAGATGTGTAAGTTGGGGAAATTGTCAGAAGCAGTGGCTTTACTAGAAGAAATGGTCCAATTTAATGTACTGCCTGATAGTTATACGTATGGTAGTATTCTTTCTGGCTTAAGTAGGAAGGGAAACATTGTTTCTGCTGTTCTTTTCTTTCAAAAACTTCTTGACAGAGGAACTCTGTCCCCAAATAAAGTCATCTACACGAGTTTGGTTGATGGTCTTTTCAAGCTAGGTCATGAAACAGCTGCATTATATATGTATGAAGAAATGGAGAAGAAAGGCCTATACCCTGATACTGCTGCAATTAATGCTGTCATGAATGGATGTTCAAGGATGGGAAACATGGATATGGTCGATAACCTCTTTAAAAGCTTTTCCAGTGGTAGTTTATCCCCTAACTTGGCTACCTACAATATTCTGTTGCACGGGTACGCAAAGAGAAAGGATCTGTCAAAGTGCTCTAAACTATACAATGACATGAAACGAATGGGCCATTTGCCTAACAAGTTAACTTTCCATTCTCTTATTCTTGGACTTTGCAAATGTGATATGTTGGGTATTGCCCTTAAGATGTTAAAAAAGGCTCTAGTTATTGGTATTTCAGCTGATCTGATGACATTTAATATGCTTATTTCAAATTCTTCTGATAGAAGTGAGATAAGAATGGTCCTTCATCTGCTAGAGATAATGGGTTTGGTTAATGTTTATCCTGATATTGACACCTACAAGGCCATCTATAAAGGATACATCAGAGTTTCCGCTCTTCAGGAATCTCATTTTCTTTTGCATGAAATGTTGGACAGGGGTTTTAGTCCTTTGCGCAAACAATATATCAATTTAATAAATTGCATGTGTAGAATGGGACATATAAAAGGAGCATTCAAGCTAAAAGACGAAATGAAAGCAGCTGGTGTCATTTCTCAGGATGTTGCCGATAGTGCTATGGTAAGAGGGCTTGCCAAGTGTGGGAAGGTTGAAGAAGCAACACTGGTTCTCAATCACATGATTCAACTGGGGCTCATTCCAACTGTTGCCACTTTTACAACTCTGATGCACATGCTTTGCAAGAAATCTGAACTTTCCAATGCTTTAGAGTTGAAGAGTATGGCAGAGGGTTGTGGTGTGAAATTTGATGTTGCTGCATACAATGTTCTCATATCTGGCCTATGTGAAGCTAATGATGTTGTGGGTGCATTCAAACTGTTTGAGGAGATGAAGCAAAATGGTCTTCGCCCCAATATAACCACGTATACTGCTCTTATTAACATGATTAATAACAAGAAGACTAGTGTGGATAAGAGTGAAATGCTTTTGAAGGATTTACAAGAAAGGGAAATCATACCTGAGGAGTGGGGAGGACATACTGACAAGTGGTTGGTAATCGCAAAGAAAAAGTTGAAGTCTTTGACGCATTCTGGAGGAAGATGATGTCTGAATATGTGTGGTGGTTGTCTAGCTCAGCTAGCGGATGAAGTCATTATGTCGCTAACTGTGCTATTCACGATCTGGTAAGCATGTAATTTTCATTTGTCTTTTTTGATGCATTCTTTCTCTGTACTTGAGCAGAATCTTTATGCTTATACGCATATATACATGTCTAAAGTCTAAACTCATGGTATATTATCAGTATGTGATGTGTGTTTCAACCCTTCTATGGTATATTATCAGTATGTGATGTGCGTTTCAACCCGTCCATGAGTTTAGGCATGTTTTATACACACACACACACACACGCTCATTTTATAAGTTTTATTTCTTTCCATGTGGATGGCACCTAAGCTTCATGGTTTGATATTGTGGAATTCACAAACTGTCTCTTTAAAGAGTTTAAAAAGTATTCATGTTATGGTGTTTATTTGCTGCCAACATTTGTTTAACTGTTGTGCAATCTCATTTTTTATTTATACATTGATCTTTTTATTATTTGGTTTTAAGGCTTCATGTTTTGGTCATACCGAATATTCATGATTCTTATCTCATCATATAATTTTTGTAAGCACAACTAGTGAGAAACCACTGTAAAAGCTCACACATCAGTATTTTGAGATTGGACATAACTTGCCATGCTCCATGAAATTCATTTATATATTGGATAACTATTTCTCCACAAATCATCTGCTTGGGAATTGTCAAACTGCTCATTGTTGATTTGCCATCCACATGCTAATGAATTATTCCTTCTCCAACTATATCAGGCGATGAATGTGTGGTCTCCTAGTCATGGTTAGCATCCTTTTGGCTGGCACGATGAGCAAATTGAGCTAGGAGGGGTCCTCTAATTCGGAGGTAATGTACTTTTTTATCGCAAATGAGAGACAGAATGATTGATAAGAAAACCGAAGACTGGACGAGGTATTAGAAAACATGTATCTGGCCTCAGCAACTCCATTTGCTTCAATGTTGTCAGGCAGGCTTCTCATTCCAGGGTGTATTAATAAGGTTTAAGTCTTGACGCCATTGTTTGTTTTATCATCACCCATCCTTTTGTCTTTTTAACGATTTTGGATGGCAGCGCAGGCCAACAAAGGTAGTGGAAGCATGTGGTCTTGGCAACAGGAGCCGAGACTAGTACCCAGAAAATGGAGGCGGAGCATGCCCCTCAACTCAAGCTTACATGTTAGCAGACAAAAACACAGTTAGCCAATTGACTGGTCTTTTAAGCAGTTGCAGACCAGTTGGTAAGTTGTAACTATATACAACTACCAGCTACAACCCATGTTGGATGCAATGCAAACCCTTGAATAAATCCAAATTATTATCAATGGTGTCAAACCAAAGTACTTGCTCTTACTTTTGTCTTTTTCATATGGGCAATCAGTTTCAAACCTAAGGCTTCCATAAGTCGAATGTTTACTTATTATTATTATTGAAAAATTATAGAATAAATAAACACAAAAAGAAGGAATTAGATGATTAAAAATTGTATCTTCTTGGTTATTCTGTTGCCTGAGTTTAGACCAACAAGTCACGCCGTCTGCCAGCTCATCTTCTCTAAGCATTTGCCACGCCATTGCTTACGACAAGAATCTCTCCGTCGCCGTTGAAGTTAACACCTTTTCAGACATGACATCAACTATTTGGTTGTTGAGGCCCGTTTTTGGCCCAATCACTGCACTGTTGTCACTTTCTCCCTCTCTCTCTTAAACACAACTTTTCGTCTCTTTCATTCTGATTATTCATTCGTCTTTCAAGAAAGCTCTCTTTGTCTAGAATTCATGTCGGTATGTTAGTGCTCTCTACTCTTCTCGCTTGTCTTCCTAGATACGTATGTGTTCAAGTTTGATGTTTTTGAGCTTGTTCTGTAAAAGTTTTTTGATTGCTTTCTTATGCTTCTTTTTGGTCTTCAAGAAAATTTACTTGATTTTGTCTGGATTTTTTTTTATTATTTGCCTTGTTTTAATGATTTCTACAAGTGGGTTTTTTTTCTCTCGTCGATTTTATTGATTTCATCTTTGGATTGCTCTCTTTAGAGTTTGATCAGTTTTGCTACTCATTGATTCTGTCTGATTCTTGTCTTCACTTCCCCTTTCTCTTTTGTTGTTACTGCTTAGATTTTCTTCCTAAAGCATATCTTCAGATTTGGCTGAAAGCTTAACGAAGGTGGGGACTATCCGAATTATTAAATATTTATTGAACTCCGAAAACGAATTTGTATAGGTGTTGCAAGCAGAGGGGAAAAAAAACACACACACACACACAAACATACACGCCAGTTGCGCTGCACTGAGGAAACGTTGAAACTTGAAACTTCCTTTTCCTCTCGTACTTGTTAGGTCATAACGGCTCTTTATTCTGTTATAAAGGTGGGATTTTCTATGGGGAACGTGTGAAAACTCTGGATAGTGTATAGGAGAAACGTTAATTTGATTTGATGTTCTTCAGTTTAATCAAGAATTGTAAATTTTGATTATGTTACTAACAAAAGGATGGAGTTGAAAAGAATCTCAAAAACTGGAATCTGAATTTTTGAAGTTAAGAGTAGTTTGAGATATTTCCAGGAACGATGTCCTGTGCAGCTCTAATTTGTTGTGCTCCTAAATCATACTTATTTTGTTATATATTTAGGCCATTATAGTTGTATTGACAGATCATATGATTCCTAACTTATGTAGAGTCCTGGTGTACTTGTCTTTGTGGTGTTGGGTGTGATAATAGTTTGGCATGTTTATGGAATTCCTTGCAATTCCTGATCATTGCTAAGTTACCTGCATTTGCCTGTGGGGTTGGCAGTTCTTTGTATTTTATTGTTTGTAATTGCATCTTAATTTGCCCAATGAGAGCAATTGGCATGTTAAGAGTGAGCTTTTAATGGTGTTAAAGTTGATCATATGATCAATTTTTTAAGCTTGTTGATGGACTATAGTTAGAGCTTGGTGCTGTTTCTCTGGGATTCTTTTTCCGAAATTTGGTGCTAGATGTGTGGTTAAACTTGAGAATATGAACTCTTTTGATATGTCGCTGCTCTTGGGCCATATTAAGTCAGTATTTAAGGGGATCTCTTATTGAATTTATAACAGGACACTGGTAGGCCTTTACCAAAATTTGGTGAATGGGATGTTAATGATCCTGCTTCAGCTGAGGGATTTACTGTGATATTCAACAAGGCAAGAAATGAGAAAAAGACTGGTGGCAAAACGGATTCACCAGCGAAAGCTGATCATCATGTGAAGCCTGCAGCTGATCCTGGCAAGCCTCGGACTGTAAGTTCTTTCATTATTTTGCAGTCCTTTTGTTGTCTGGGAACAGCTGCACTCACACACACAAAAGCTTAATCGCATTTCATCATAGCTTTTGTACATTGTCAATTATAAAGGTATTGATCTTTTAGAATATGGAATGCAACAGTGACAGGCACTACAGTCTGCGACGTTGTCATGTTAGTAGTTGAGGTGAGGATCGATGAGAAATGCAATTTTTGCATTCACAATGTTGTGTAAAAAGATCAGATGATCTGTCTGATTGGTATTAGGTTCCTTTTCTGATGATCTGTCTTATTGTCCTAATGTATGGCTTTAGATTTGAAGTTGTCTGCGTGATCATGGAGTTATAGACTACTGATTGTATATTTTTTATCAGTCATGATGAAATTTGCAATAAGATAGTGGGTTGGAGCTTATGTACTGCCATCTTTCCAGCAGGAATTTTCATAGCTGTTAAAGTTTTCTTCTCTGACTTGGTTATGACTGGTTTACAGAAGAAATGGTTCTGCTGCTTTCAAAGTCCACATGCGGAATCTTGACAATGTCCTTCTAGTCCAAGTTCAATTGGAAGAGTATGTTCAACTGTACGATGCTTCATTACATATTTTCTGAAAAAGATGGATAATTTAAAGCGATGATTGAAAGAATCTGTTTGTTTATGTTGTAAACTGAATTGTGGTGGGGGAATGAGAAGATCGACATTTATTGTATCTAAAGAAGCATTGATCTACTCCTGCCTTGCTTTCTCACTATTGTATGAGCTGTAGAGTTTTGTTGACATTCTGTTCCTTCTTATAGCACGAGTATATATGGACCTTCTCGTGGAATACATACTTTTTTGTGGTAATATCAGAATGTGGCGTAGTGAAGCTTGTTGTTGAAACGAGCCAAGTTATCAGAAGACTACTTTGACCCTTTTCATTTTTAAGCTTGTAAAAAATGAAAAAGCATGCATTGTAGTAAAAGCATGTTAGAAACGCAAATTGGTTAGTGTTACGTTGCTGCTATTGATTGTTCAAGCTAGTTATTGCTGTTCACATGTCATATTGTCATACAGATGCGAGAATTATTTAACCTTATGACATTCTTAAGATTTAACCAGTAAAACTTATAACGCATAATAATAACAAGATCACCAGTTGCCATACCAAAAGAATAATAGTAACAACATTATCACTTCTTATTCCTGTATAACTTGATGATCACAAGAAACTATCATGGGTCTTAAAACTGTATTAACTTAATGCTCTAAAATGTAGGAGTATACGTTTTCCTTTTACACTGAACCACCAAACAGAAAGAAAAAGGTCTAAAAAGAAAAGTTTGCTTCGTCCAACAAGTATTCCCTATCAGTTTTCTAACTAAACTCTGGAAATCCCAAGCTTACGCTCAAATAGTCGTCGCAGAAGGTAAACTTGGAGAACACTGGCACCTATGAGTGCTGCAGATTCATACAAGGCCTTGTGCATTGCCCTCTTGCTCATTGCTTCATTTACTGCATTAAAAATTGAAATGATTAGAAAAGAGAGTTGAGTGTTAATACTCATGCCTTTACATATGATGCAAACAATCTGGCCGTGTGTTATTCATATGTTAAAAGTTTCCCTCCCAACCAAACAAAAGGGAAGGCACCCTTTAGCAATAATCAAGTTCAAGGTTCAGCTGTCATAATGCAAGCAGAGTGAGCTAATTAACGTTCTAGTTGATTGTTCCAGATGTTAGTACAGTGGAAAAACAAAGTCGATCAATTAACCTGTTTATTACACAACTTCAGCTAGCTTAATGAAACCAGGTAAATCTTATATCATGCTCCATAGGCAGCCAATCATGGTTGTTGAGTTTATGATCAAACGTGGTAGGTACAAGTAATATCACAGAGAGAATCTTTCTATGATTGCAATGCTGCACTTTTAACTTTGGCAGGTCATAAAACTAATCATGTATCATTTCGGTTAGAATTAGGCAGTATTCGTACCCACAAGCATTGAAGAAAAGGAGTTATTAGCCAAGAATGGAAAAAGAAAGTAATGGAAAAGCTTGTGATAAAGATTCCCAGGCAGGCAGATACCTAATGCTTGGCGTTCAGTCTGAGCCTCTAGCCAGTGCTGTTCAAATTGTACATTGTAAAGAGCCTGTTCTAGCTGCATTATCTGATCTAACACAGGTTTGAAATGCTCTGCATACATGGAAGACAAGCACATCAGCCCATTTTTCTCCAGAGCTGAGGGAGAAAAGAAGATCATAGTATGATTATTATGATTTTACCATCTTTTGCATGCTCATCATAGTATGTAAAATGCTTCACTTGCACATCAAAGTCAACTGTTTCGTGGTAAGGAGACTTGTTAGCGAAGCAAAAACGATGAACTCCTTTCTGATGAGCTACAAATTCAAACTTTTCACTTGTCTTGTCACGAAAATCATGGATCTGAGCACCAGAAGGACCTTTTATCTGATTATATCATCGGTCAAACAGACAAATCAGGACGACTGTCAGCAGTTGAACAAATTAAGGAACATGATAATCGTGAACTTTCACCTAAGAAACAGTCATAAATTGGATATAATTAGCACAGCACAAGCCCATGTTCACAAAATTCATTTTGCAAATAATATTGTCTTGAAAATCACAGCGACCGAAGTTCATAAAATTGATCTTGCAAACAATATTGCACGACAAGTGCTCATACTATTACATGCTGCAAAGTGTTGGACACAGCCTGGCCTATGTTTAGTATTTGAATCTAAAGTTCAGCAAATACTGCATATTTTCATGTGGCTTAGACATGAAGCACCGTTGCATCTCAAGAAGATGATAAATAAGACTTTAAAAGTAAAACAACATGACTTAAAACCTACAATGATTACAATCTAAAATCAGCTGCCAGCATTGAAATATATGTCATGAGATTACAGTTGAAGTTCATATCAAATGTTCAGTGTTCACGACTTAGTCAACTGTACAAGAAGACATAGTCCCAGTTGTTATCTACCTGAATTCTCTACAAATACAAGAACAATTTCTTGGAACTCCGTGCTTATGGAAAAATGGTACTTGCAATGAATGAAGAAAGATAAACTCACCACAAGATCAACACCTTCATGGCTATAATGCCAAGATGACTCGGCCTTAATCACAACAAAGGAAACATGAACAGTATCTCCTTCGTATTTCACTTCATAAGAGAAGCATTCCTCTCTATCCATCACAAATCTAATCCCAAGGACCACATTTTCGGTCAATAGAAAAACCATCAACAGCACAAAATTTCCTTTCATTCCAAGACCCATCTGTAGATTACAAAATTCAAATCTATGATTACATCCAAGATTAAAGCACCACTGAAACACAAAATGAAGGTACAACGTTGAATAATGCAGTTTCAAAGAATAACCAACAAATGAAAAGAATTGAAACCGACAATATCTTTAAGATAGCTGGTATATTCACAAAAATGCTAATAACTCCAGAATTATAGTCAGATTAGGTTTGAAAACTAAGAAAAGCGAGGAAAAAGAGAGAAGATCCGTACTTTCAAACGTCACTTTCCCTTATATCCAAACGGTTCTCTCTTAAATACGTAAAATCACAAAATCCAACAAAAAGACTCAATCTTTCGAACCGATTCTTTCTGGGCAGAGCTAACGATCGAATCGAGGATCTAATTTAAGGGAAAAACGAAACTGAATTGTATAAAGCCACAGATAAAATTTCAAAACCGACTAATCCCAAAAAGAAGAAAGCAATTACCTTGAGGAAATGGATTTGAAAGATTTGTTATAAGCTCTTTGAAAGTCCCAATAATCGTAATGCAAACCTGCAGCTCGACAGGAAGACTTTTCAAGGGACTTTCAGTTTTGGTACTATCTCTGTGCTTTGATGTAATGAGACCTGATTGTCTACTTCTGCCCACACAGGATATATTTTGCACCTTCAGACCCGAGCTTTCTGACGTAAATATATGTCTGGGCCCAAGGAAGCTTAAGTTGACATACTGGGGTCCATCCCTATCAAAATCACAGCATCAAAATGGTCATCACGATTCTGTTTTGTG
>JAOQMP010000210.1:47145374-47156745 GCA_027563575.1 Erythroxylum pedicellare
TAATTATAATCTCATTATAATTTCATTTGCAATATATAATTATCTCATAGACTTTATCATATACATCTAAACATGTATAAGATAAAGAATGTCTTTAAATAATTTGTCACTAAATTACAACCAAATCGATTGACTATAAGACATAAACTGACATTTCTCATGTAAGTTGAATTCAGTAAATATATTCTCTAACAAACATACACACATTTATTTAATTATCTTAATATTTTAGTCACCAAAATTAACTATTTTCTTGTAGTTTTAGATTTTCATGTTTTTAAAAATAAAAAAGAGAGTGAGACAACAACGTAAAACGGACCAACAACACACTAACCAAGACGTAAAGAAGTCAACTACAAGATATCAACATTTCAACCAACCATGTGTTACGGTTAAGAAAATATCTGTCCTAAGATTTTGACTCCTAAGTATGGATAAAGGATCTTAGAGATATTGTATAAAAAAGTTAATAGTGACACACCACTTACTACGATACTCTTATCTCAAATTAGGAAATGCAGCTAAATAGTTTTTTTCCCAAAAATAAATAAAATTTTGTGTTAAGGTAAAATAAGCACATGTAACTTTAGCATAATTAGAGACAAACCACTTTTCAAATTTGCTTTTATGTTTGTCGTGACAGGCAGTGTCAGAGTTGTCATTTTCTGATTGTCTTGTCTTGGTCATCGCTCGTCTGGACTGGATTCTTCCCTGTCTTTCTTTTTCTACTTTTCTTTATTTACTAATTGCCAAAATCAAGAGCTAAGTAAAGCTTTTACCCCCCCTATTTATGCTCAATTTAACAGCACAACACTCCCTTAATCCTGTCCTTTGTTCATGCTTATACAGTTCGGAATACATGGACGATATTACCCTAATTCCACAGCTTTAACGCAATTTCCCAAGATGTCCCACTTTCGTTGTCAAAAGTAGAACCAAACGGCCAATCCTAAGACTAATCATGGACAAATGCTGTTGGCTAGCCTACACGTAAGATTGAAAAGACACAGGCATTACTCGGTGGCCCCCTACGTAAAAGCATACCATCTCTCTGTCTTTCCCATAGTAAGTAGATTGTATAAACTTATAAAGCTTTGTTCTTCCTGAAATAACTATCCAAAGTTTCAAAAATTCTCTACGGCTCCCTTCTCTCTCTTGGGGCCAGAACTGTGATCTAGCCATTTCAATTTACTCCAAAAGACACGCTTTTTGAACTTTGATTCAAAACCCAGAAATCTTTTATGAAAAGAGGTGTTTTCTTTACCAATAAAATCGTCGGGGAATATTCTTGGAGGTTCTTCTAGGCGAAAGTTCGAACCTTTATTCGTGGGTTTTGCTGTTCTTGTCAAAAGAGCAAAAGGGTTTTTCGACTTTGCGCAGATCGCGAAGAAGATGATTAAGAATCGGTAATGATCATGGAACTGAAAGGCGGTTGCCAAGACTGTTGATTTTCGCCCATTGGCTTGTTATTGTTGACGAGCTTCATTAGGGTTTTTCTTTGGTGAACAGTTCTGAATTCTCTTTGATGTTTTTCACAACTTAAGCTCTTACCTGTCATTTGTATTTAACTTTCTAATGTTGTTCGATGTCCGTTTTGTTTTGTTTCTTGAATGTGGTTCTTTGTGTGTGATATCTAATGCTAATTACTGTACAGGTCTTTTCCTTTTCCTTTTTTTTTTTTCCCTCTTGTGACTGTTTTTATACTTCTTTGTTCACATGGACTTTTCACCAAACTCTAAACGCAGTTTGTTCTTACGAGTATTAAGTGCCATAATAGGTGATTTTGGTTGTGAGAATCTGACTTCGTATGTACAGCTAACCGTGATACTGAATAAGCTGATTCTTTATCATCATAAAGAATGTGACGATGAATCAAAGTGAGTGATATGGAGCAGGTGTCCAAGTTTTTGGCTTAATGTAAGTATTATTTGACTGCCTGTGAATGATTTTCGTTTGAGTGTTGTTGAAAGAACTATGAAACTGTCAGCAACGTTGTACTAGAAAAAAAATGTTAAAGATGAAGCATAACTTGAGTTAAAAGAATGAATGCAGTGAACAACAGGGAGGTTGCTATTGCTAATGATTCTGAACCTTGTACAGATCCTTGGAAGAGGTTCATGTTAGCTCTGTAGTTATGGATATAATTTCTATGGTTTATATCAACGTGTTAATTCGTCATATTTGTCAGGGCTACTCAACATGAAAATCCTTCATACGCGATGCTTCTTCCTTGCCAACCGAGAATGAACCTTTTGTCTATTGTTTTGGCAGGTGCTAATTGGATCAATATATAGATATAAGCCAGTATGGTTGCAACAGAACACAAAAAGACTACAGACTCACCGAAAGTAGAGGTGGGAGAGATAGACACGAGAGCACCATTTCAGTCAGTTAAAGATGCTGTAACCCTCTTTGGAGAAGGTTCTTTATCTGCAGAAAAACCAACCATCAGGAAGATAAAACCTTATTCTGCCGAGGTGACTAGTCTGGACTGCTAAAGCAATGCATTCCCTAGTCGTGGTTAAGAAATTTCCTCATGATTATCATTTTTGCTTTCAAAACACATTAATCATATAGATTTTGTGATTTCCATGAACAATTATTGGGCAAATCAGTTTTTTTGTTTTTTGGGTTTCAACAGTGTCAGTGATCAGTTTAGAGTTTAGGCTTGGATTATATGAACGAGGTTTTCTCAGCTTTTCATCATGATATTTGAGGCATTGTCAAACTTCTTCCCATAATCTCTGCACTTCCTTCTTTGAAAATGTTGATGTGAAAATGTCATGACAAAATTTTCATTATCTAAGGTTGTGAACATATTCATCTAAATCTTAATGAAGTAAATGTAATTTTAGTGTTTAGGTAACATTTGAACATTCTTTAGTCTTTGATCGCCTCACCTTATGTCTTGATAGTGATAGTGTTAATAAAGCTGTTTTGGAATTTTTTTTAATTTGCCTTCATTGATGCAGAGAGCATTGGCTAAAGAGACACAACTTCACTTGGCCCAGAAGGAGTTGAATAGGTTAAAGGATCAAGTAAAGAATGCTGAAACTACAAAAGCCCAAGCATTTGAAGAGCTTGAAAAAGCTAAACGAACTGTTGAGGATCTGTCAAAAAAACTTGAAACTGTCACTGAATCGAAAAATTCTGCAATCAGATCAATGGAAGCTGCAAAGAATCAGGCAAAACGAATTGAAGAAACAAAAGATGGCGGCCTTGAATCTGATGATGATAGTAAGCAGGACCTGGAATCTACAAGACAACAGTATGTGACTGTCTTCACTGGACTTGATGTTGCGAAGCAAGAGCTAAGGAAAATTCGTCAGGAATGTGATGCATCCCTGGAAGCAAAGCTTGCAGCCTTCAACCAAGTTGCAGAAGCAGAACATGCTGCCAGAGTAAATATGGAAAAAGTTGGTAAACTCTCCAAAGAAATCTCAGCATTACAGGAATCAATTGGGCAGGTGAAGCTTGCAGCTTTGCAAGCACAACAAGAGCAAGTGAAAGTATTTGCTGAAAAGGATGCTCAGAAACAGTCCTATAAAGAAAGCCTAGAAGCATCTGAAGATAAACTGCTTGCATTGAAAAAGGAGTTTGATCCTGAACTTGCCCAAAATCTTGAAAAGCAGCTTGCTAAAGCCATTAATGAGAATGGGTCTCTGCAAAACCAGATGGAAAGTGCCAAAGCTTCTGATTTAGGTTCAATGAGAACTGTCACTTCGGAGCTAGATGGGGCTAAGGAGTCAATGCTGAAAGTTGCAGAAGAGGAAAGCTCCTTGCAAAACTTGGTAGAATCTCTTAAGCTGGAGCTGGAGAGTGTGAAAAAGGAGCATTCTGAGCTGAAGGAGCAAGAGGCAGAAACAGAATCTATAACTGGGAACTTGCATGTCAAGCTCCGCAAAACCAAGTCTGAGCTTGAAACAGCCCTTTCCGAGGAATCGAAAGCTAGGGGCGTGTCTGAAGAAATGATCTTAACGCTCAGTCAACTGTCACTAGAAGCAGGGAAAGCAAGGCAAGATGCAGAAGAGATGAAGATTAAAGCAGAGTTGTTGAGGTCGGAAACTGAAGCTACCAGGATTGCCCTTGACGAAGCTGAGAAGAAGCTGAGGGTTGCTCTAGAAGAAGCCGATGAAGCAAAACTAGCAGAGGAAAAAGCACTTTATCAGATTAAGACATTGTCTGAAAGAACTAATGCTGCACGTGCCTCTACTTCTGAATCTGGTGCTAAGATCACCATCTCCAAGGAAGAGTTTGAATCTCTGAGCCGGAAAGTTGAAGAGTCCGACACATTGGCAAAAATGAAAGTGGCTGCTGCCATGGCTCAGGTAGAAGCCGTGAAGGCTGGTGAAAATGAAGCTCACCAAAGATTAGATACAATGCGGAAGGAGATGGAGGATATGAAGGCTGCAACTGAGGAGGCTTTGAAGAAGGCAGAGATGGCTGAAGCGGCCAAAAGGGCAGTGGAGGGAGAACTCAGAAGGTGGCGAGAACGAGAGCAAAAGAAGGTGGCTGAAACTGCTACACGGATACTGGCGGAAACGGAGATGTCATCAGAATCATCCCCCCATCATTATAGGATTCAAAAGCAGAACCAAGAAACACAGAAAGTTATCGAGTTTAGGAAGTTGGGAAAAGAGAAAAGTTCTGCTTCGAAAAAAGCTCTTGTGGCTAATCTTAGTGGCATCTTTCACCGAAAGAAGAGCCAAGTTGAGGGTGGGTCTCCTTTCCTGCCTGGTGAGAAGTCTCTGTGACGTGATGTGATCTGTGTGGAGTTAGAGCGAAACATGTTTATGAGCTAGTTTTGTGTACATCCCAAATTAGTGGAATTAATTCCGTATTGCTTGAGATAAGAAAAGATTTCATATCAAGACATAAACATGGAAGCTGGTCGAAAATATGAATTCTGTTAATGGGACGAGTTAATTGGAATTCGATCTAAGAGATGCGACGTAGTGAGTTTTTACTTTCAGAATAATGCATATGGACCGAGGCAAGGAAAGTTTGACTAGGAGCACCTTCATCAACAGTAGCACGAGTACGCAGACATGGATATGTTATTGGTAAAGCTAAAAACCTAATGTGAAGTCCCCACAGGAGAATCTGATAAAAGTCAATTGTGGAGTGGTGGTGATCTGTTGTTCCAACACAAATTTCAAACTACAATGATCAATGCGGATTATAAAGTGTTGTCCCTATAGATAAGCAGGCCAATGACGAATTCCTTTCTATAAGCTGGCAAGCCTTTGTATCGGGTGGCGATGGTTCGAATGAATCAAATTGGCTGGCTCTGTTCATCTATTGTTATAGAACCATGCCAATCCCAGTATAGACTCCTTGGTTCTTGGAATATTGATGCAGATTCATCCAAAAGTGATGTTATTCATCCATCCGACTGTGAAGTATTCACTGTGATTAATTGGAGTTGTTTACCACTAAAAGAGTTCTCCAGTCCCTGCAATTCCACAACTCTTCCATTTTTCTAAAATTCCTTCTTTTAGTGTTAAAATCCCATAAAATTGATCCCAAAGATTGCAACCAATTCACAAGCAAAACTACATCTATCCCTTTTATGCTAAGGATAAACAAATGGATGTAAATCAAGTGTTATCCCACCTGAATTGGGACTTCTCGACATTGACCTAGGCATCGGATCCTGTTGCCTTAAGCCACCACGACGGCACGACCTGTAATTTCTCGATTAGTTCACACTGCACTCCGAGTTTATTTACCTTTCGGGAATTCACAAAAATATGAGTGCTGCCCGAATCTATCCAAATCACCAAAGGTTGGCTGCGGTTGTTTTCTCGGGTGACGACATGAAGCAAGATTTGAGGTTCTTCTTCTTTCTCGGTTTCTGATTCCTCTTTGTCTCTTTGGATCGACTCTTCCACGCCATCTAACCAAAATAAACGTTTAACATTAGTGTCCTTTGGTGTAAACTTCATCACAATTGAAACACAGTCCCCTTGCACGACGGTCATCCACCTCAACACGAGTGAGGTCGTTCTTTGGTTTTAAGCTGGAGCAACACTACTAACGGCTGCTTTGGAAGGAGAATTCATATTCTTTCTTGGGCCTCTACGCCGTTCATATAAACGGGCCAGGCTCATTGCTCCAACTAGTCTCTGACTCTGAGTCTATGAAGCTCAACCTCAACAATGATATATTCTCACAATCCCCTGATAAAGATTTTGATTTCTTCTTCCAACATGAGGGTACCAGCTCGTGCCGCAAATTGCTTGACTCTACACTGGTAATCTTCCACAGTTTGGCAAGCTTGTCCAATTGGTTGCCTTGAATGGTCGGTCTAAATCACAAATGACACTGACATTTGAATTCCTCTCATGAAATCCCTGTGCGGTCCCGATCCAATTTGAGGAACTAAACTTACACATCAGAATGTAGATGATAGGAGACGATTTTCACTTTTTCTTCTTATATACATTTTACAACCATCTAATGTATGGAGTACTGATAAATGGATTCCAGATTTAGTGATGGTTGGTTTAATTTAGCAGAACATGATTGTATGTGTGACCAGAAAAGCAGGTCATTGAGTCTGTTAGAAAGCATTCGTAATGGCTTGCGGGGTTATTTAGAGGAGCAACAAATGTACATTAGACAAGTTCCTAATATACCTTCTTGGAGTTGCAACCTCACGTACTTGGCTCTACAAAACCAACAGGACCCTATTGATCTGATGCCAGCACTGCTGTGAACCAGAAGGTACATCTGTTCTATGTATGTAAGTCCTCATTATTCGTAGGGTTAGTGTATTTTTGATGCGCTTGACTCTTCTTTTTAGAACCAATGCCATCATATCTGATCGATATTTGTTTCATAGTAATAAGGTAGGTATATATCACCATGAATCTGGACCGCAATGATCTACAATACTTGTCAAACGGTTTTACATATATAATACATTACATTTTTAACCACTAGTTTTCTAACAAACCTCTTAGCAGTAAATAAACAAGAGTGTTTCTGAACACACTACGTCAACAGGTAGAGTATAACCAGCATTCCTACAAGTGCAGTCATGAAATAAGATGCAAGAGACGCCTTGATGGTAGAGTTCACTGAAGGCGGTCCCCAGGAGAAACCACCCCAGTCATCACCTTCCTCTTTTCCACGATCCTTGTTGCCATTTTCTTCTGGTGAAGGTGCAGGATTTGGAGCCTCCTCATGATCTCCTCCTGCAGGGTGCACCATAACTCGTACCACCAGCTTTTGGCCAGCTTTGCAGTGACCAGGTTTCCCACTGATGAAGTAAAAGAACCCATGTCGATCAAATCGGAAAGTTGTGTTCCCATCATCAAATCGAGAAATTGGGTTTGAAATGATACAGTTCTCGTAATCTGTAGAGTTCACTACTAAAACGGAGTCCCTTCTGTACGTGAAATCTGACACAGAAAACCAAGTTTTGTTAAGATACAACCTTTTAAACATTAGCAGATAAGGCATGAATGAGTTGTGCAGCCACAGTCTTTGTTAATTGCTTGAAACCATTCAGCAGTTCAAGGTTTCTAATCAGGACCAGAAAAAGAATTAACATCTATAGATCTACTAGAGTAGGCTGCTAACACAGAAAGAGAAAATTCCCAGAATTCGTTGTACTTGCATAATTGCATGCCATCACCTAATAAATTTGGATGGCACTTCTCTGGTAGAAAAAAAAAAACTGCTAAATATCGACTTACAAAGTGAATCACCAACATGGAACCTATGTTTAGTGGCCCACTCATCATAGGTCTCGGTGTCATTTCCAGTTGGTTTGATCCAACCAATCTTCCCACCAACTGGGAACTGATATGAAGACACGAAGGAGACAGCAAATATTGAGATCAGAACTACAGGAATCAAAGCAAGGTTGTGAACGTGTCTGATAATTGAAGATGAAGCCATTTGGGCACTCCCTAAGTGAACTTTGTTCCACGACTATAGGAAGAAAGCCAAACTTGAGAAGGAAAATGAATTTAACGGGTACTGAGTACGAAGAAATTAGCGAAAGACATTGGCAGTTAAGTCAGTTACTTTCTCATGTGGGGCTGATTGGCCTTTTGATCGATAGTGCGGTTCATGGCCAGGTAGTTAAGCGTACACACCGAAACACGTTCTTCACGTTTTACTCATGAACTGTTCTGTTCATGTTTCTTGGTAAATTAAGAGACAACATACGACATGACACTTGTTAGAAAATCAATTCAACTAGATAAGACGATTTTTTTCTTTCATAGATTATATTGCGTGGTCTCAAGCTAACTGTTGCTTTCTTCAATGTGGATATCAAACAGCCTATCCAAGGAACAAATTAGGGTGATTCAGTGTCTCTCGATCAGCTTGAATATTGAGATTGTATTCATCACCAAATCGTTTCGTGGTACCAATGCCGTAGCAAAATTAAATTGGACAGACAATGATAACGAAACATAATTTTGATAAGATTTAATAATATAATATAACATAAATATTATTAAAATAAAATAAATATTGTACAAAAATTGTAAGTTAAAGGAAAATTTGACATTTTAAACTGTAATTTTAGAGAAAATTTTAGAATTAATTCGAACTCTACTTTTTAGCATTTCAATACATGAACTCTCAATTTATATTAAATAAAGCCCCACATAGGAGCAATGAAAAAACAATTTTTACAATTTCTCTATCTAATCTCTTTAAATTAAATAACTTGAAAATGTGAATAAAAATAAGAGGTTGAAACGTATCTCATTCAAATTTTTGTATAAATTTTCTTTTACTATCAATCACAAGTTATCTGTATGTCCTATTTCTAATATTATCCACAAAGCACAGAAAAAGGATTTAGGACTTAAAAGGATTAAAATTAAAATTAAAATTTAATGAAATCAAATATCTTGTATTAGATTCCTAAAATTTCTTAAACTTTATAATTAAGTCCAACTTAATTTAAATTAAAAAATTCTCTTTCTAATTGTTTTTTATGTGTGATAGAAATGATTAATTATAATTGTAATTCATAATTAGAACTATATAAATTAAAACTCCTTTTAATTTATCTTTAGTCATCTAATTAAATAATTTATAATCATATATTAAGATTGAAGTCTAGCAATATGTTATGACCACTCAAATATTATGAATGTCAAAGTGATTGGACTCAACCTGTCCATATATGGTTGTGGTGTACAATTTAGTCTTTTTTATCATCTAATGTTCTAATTGAATATAGAGTATGGATTTAGTTTTTGTTATATTAAATCAAATCATGTTGGTTCTTACTAATTAGTAATTAGTTTATAATTGATTTTTGAAAATATCTTTTCAAGTCTCAATTTACTTTGGCTAAATAATTCCTTAGATTACTACTAATCAAGGACAACACAACATTATCTCTAATTACTATAGAGAGACAAATGATTTATTTACTTATTTATCTCTATATGGTTCATACTATATCCAAACACCACCAACTAAGCTATCTTAAATGGATTAGGTCGTAAGTAGCATCAAAATATAATAATTTCTACATAAGATACTTTTGTCATATCAAGTCTAAGTATTAATTATACAACCGTCATAGTGAGAAAATTAATAGAAAAATAAGTAATATTTCATTTGAGATCCTCTAGGGTCAATTTAGTGAACTTATTCTCTAATAATTACCTATACATTTATTTAAGTATCTTTATAATTTAATTTATGAGATCAATTACTTTCCTCATAAGAAAGAAACATAAAGTGTGCTAGTTTTACCATTTCATCAATTTCCTATGTTGATAAAACTACAATTAGGAATAATTAAGAATAATGCTTAAATGTAAATTGAATATCATAATTATGATCTCATCATAATTTCAATAACACAGTAATTATTTCAAAAATTTTGCCTTTAGTATTAAAATATCAAATATAATTAACAACATAAATAAAGATAAATAATGCCTCTAATTAATTATGTCACAAAATCTACAACCAACCAATTGGTTATAGGATATACACCAATAATCTTCCACTTTCAATAAGTCAATCACTTAAATATCTTATACCATCTCTTTATATGATGACTATGCTACTGCTAGGACAATGGTTCGGTAAGACAATTATACAAGATTCTTTATAGTAAGCACTTGTTAAAATCATACTACTCTCATCTCAGTTATTATTATAACTAAAAGAGGTTGTCTAAGTATAAATTTGGACCTTTGATAAAACCTTAACTCTTTTTGCCTACACAATGGCTTTGATGTTTTATAATACATTACTGTTTCAATAATGCAAAGAATTATATCAAGTTTATTAAAGAATTTATTGATTTAAACAATTATCTCCACTAAATGAAAAATGTATTATGGCTTGATTAATAATTAATGCTATGTTGGAACCTTTCCAATCTCAAAATAATATTGTTCTAAGTAAAATATTCTTTGACCAAGATTTACTTATAAAGTTAATATCTATATGATCTTAAACTCAAATATTAACTCATTAAATTAATAGGAAAGTAAGTATGTTAAGTACAAAATTCTATACACTCCAAATATCATGTACATCACAATTTGTTGCTTACAATATTCTCTTTTGATACTCTTTACTAGTTTCTTGGGATATACTTCATGTAGTTTTAATTAAGTAGCATTATCTAGTTGTTGTAACTTATAACTCAAATAATGTGATAGATTATTTGAGTTAATTTGAGTTATAAATTACCTTTTATGTGGCCCAAACATAGATTAAAAAATGGGAAAGGTAATAACATTATAGACTAACTTTTGCATTTAAAAGTTTTTTGTTTTCTTTTGAACGATTGCTTTTATATTACCTTACAATGTCTTTTTGCTCAAAAAGGGTGTTTTGAAATAAAGAAGTTGTTAAGGAAATTGATTCACATTGGTGGGTAAAGAAGTGATTGTATGGTTCTGAAATGACCTATACAACATTAAATTACTATTTCTAGTTGACTTTCAGTTGTAATTGTCAATATTTGGAAATTTGACAACATCAAGAGTATGGTTCGTTGCACATCATAAGATTTAGTAACCATAACAATTGTTATCATAATTCATATTAAGGTCTATGCAATTGTGTAATCTTTTTACACTAAAGTAATTACTTGGAAGCCTAAAAAGTTTTGCTAACTCTAACCCTTCTGTATAAGTTATCTTTTAGTGGATAACAAATATCATTTGCTAATGTAAATGTATCACTGAGATTAGGATAGATATATGTATTACACATACAAGAATAACTTGTTTCTTTCCTGCCATAAGATCTTTCTGTATTATCTATTTTCACGTACCATGGGAACATCTTTATAAAATTCTCTTCCAAGTTATTATTATTGGTATATAACCTACAACCAATTAGTTGGTTGTAGATTTTGTGA
>JAOQMP010000210.1:47161414-47179725 GCA_027563575.1 Erythroxylum pedicellare
TTGAAATGAGTATGATGGGTGAATTAAAGTTCTTTCTTAGTTTACAAATTAAACAAACTGAAGAAAAGATTTTTATTCATAAAAATATATATCAAAGAACTTTTAGTCAAATATAAAATGGAGAAAATTAAACCAATATTAACTCCTATGCATCCTTCAATCCTTTTATCTAAGGATGAAGCTAGTAAGAAGATTGATCAAACTCTTTTCAGAAGAATTATTGGTTCTTTGGTTTACTTAACTGCAAGCAGACCTGATATACTATTTACTGTTTATTTGTGTGCAAGATTTCAAGCAGATCTTAGAGAATCTCATTATATTGTTGTCAAAAGAATATTGAGATACTTGGCAGGTTCTACTAATCTTTGCTTAATGTTTGAGAAAGGTAAAGATTTCAGTTTAATTGGCTACTGTGATGCTGATTATGCTAGAGATAGGATTGATAGAAAGAGTACAAGTGGAAATTGTCACTTTCTTGGTCATAATCCAATTTCTTGGTCAAGAAAGAGGCAAAATTCAATTGCTCTATCTACTGCAAAAGCTGAATACATATCAGCTGCAAGTTATTGTTCACAAATGTTATGGATTAAGTATCAACTAGAGGATTATTCTATCTAAGAAGATCAGATTCCAATCTTCTATGACAACAAAAATGCTATTAATCTTTCAAAGAATCCAATACAACACTCAAGGGTAAAGTATATTAAAGTAAGACATCATTTTATAAGAGACTATGTAAGACATCAATTTGTTGAGACGAATCAACAATGAGCAGATATCTTCACTAAACCTTTAAGTGAAGAGGGATTCAAGGAAATAAGACGAAACCTGAATATGGTAATGTTAAATCACTATTCGTCTGACACTCTATAACCCAAACGATTCATACAGAAAAAGTTGAAAAATCGTAAGTTTTCAAGTAAAACAGGAACGGTAAGTTACGAACGGTAACTTTTCAAGAGTATGTATAAAAAGGAAATCTTCTCAAGATTCTAAAACACCTTACACTCTAGAATTTTCTTGAAAAACTTTGAAACCGACTTGTTTTGTACTCTCAACAAAGACGATTCAACACTCTGTTCTAAACTTCAAGTTATTATCATTTCATATCTTCATCTTTTTATACTAATCTCGCTTCGGTAAGCAAAATCCATTTCGGTGTTTAGTGTTTATTTGTTACAGATAAAAAATGTCGAAATCTCTTGTCTATAGGAGACATGTCGATTTCATTTCCTTGAAGAAAAATCAGATGGACATCGAACTAGAAATTGAAGCAATTGGCTGGAAAATTTCTTCAACATCTGCGAGACGTTATATCTAAATGAAATATATGAGTTCTGGAAGAATGCAAAAGTGGTAGACAACATCTTAGTATCGATGGTAGATGGGTTGTCGGTACTAGTCACACAAGATTCTATTAAGAAGGCTATTGGGTGTCTAAGTATTGGAGCAAAATTGTTTAACAATACAAAATGCATCGCTCAAGGTTGTATAGACAAAGCTAACATCAATCGACAACTATATGGATGCAGTAATCTAGGAGTCAAGAAGTCTTCAACCTTTATTTCGAAGGCTAGGGTTCTTCATTCACTTTTTCTCCATTGTATTCTACCAAGAATAGGCTCAAAGGACATGGTGATAATGAATGATGAACATTATTTGTTTCATCTAATTACTCACCAACCTATTAATCTTCCATTCTTGATTATGAAGACTATGATAAACGCTAAAGAGGATTATTTTAGCTCTTTACCTTACGGTATACTGTTGACAAGGTTCTTCAAAAAATCTAGATTCTTATTTGATAGAGGAAACAAAGTGAAGATGAATGTTAAAAGTGTTATTAATGCCTCTACTATTCTCAAAATGGGAATGAAGATTAAATCTGAAGGGGATGTAGATTTTACATCAAAAGTAAAGTTTGAGGGGGAGCTTTTAGTAAGACAAAGCAAGAGTGAACATGTTTCGTTTGACATACAAGCAAAACCTTGATCGACAAGAAGAACATCCGCAGAGGAAAAGGTTAAACAATTGTCTGATGTGCCAATACAAGTCAAGACGATTCTATAAAGGGAGAAAAACAAGGTTCAACAATCAACTCATTAAGTGTCTTTAAAAAGGAAGGCTGAGATGCTCCAATCAGAAAAGCCCAAACAGTCAAGAAGTTCACTAAGATTATTGACCTTATGACAACAAGAACAAAAGAAGCAGAAAGTTCTAATTCTTAGTGGAGATTCTGAGAAGCAAGAGCAACAACAGCAGCCTACCAAATTAATTATCTCTATCCCTCAAATTCAATAAGCAAAATCATCTAAAGAGACAGAGATAAAAAGGAAGTTAGTATTTGAGAGGAAGAAGCCTCAACAATAACTCTCTTCCAAACTAGCAAAAGAACAAAAGAAGATGAAGCTTAGTCAGAAAAAAGATTTCTTCATCTGATGTTCCACGAAAGACATAGGTTGTTGAACACCAGCTAGTACTTTACAACCCTCCTCAACCAATAAAGAAAAAGGATTTAAAAATGAAGGATATAGAAGAATTAGTACCTGATCGAAATAGAAGTTCAATTATTATCAGAGAACCTTCTAAACAGACAGTCAAGGTACAAGTTAAGTCTATACTAGTAAACGATCAGGGGATACATCTTCTAAGTCGTGAAGAACAAAGACTATATAGTATTCTACGAGATGAAAAGTCAGAACCATATCCAATGAAGATTACAAAAGATCGTTATATAATCTATCCGATAACAAACATGACAAAAATAAAGATTACACCAGATGTACAACCAAGATGTCCAACCCTTGTAATAAACGAAGGAAAAGGGAAAAAGAAGATGTTTCCTGAAGGGCATGAAGATGATCTCACAACAGAATAGATTCAAGTGGCAGTAAAGAATATAGACAATATGTCATGCAGCTCAACCTATAGGTGTCTATATATCACATCGCAAATCAAGGGCATTAGGAAGTCAATTTGGAGTTTCTACCAAAGACAAAAATTTCAACGTAGTTGGCACAGTGACAGAAGGAAGGTATAGAAGTATCACAATAGAAGGTATCGATCTTAACTTAAAAACCTTTGCGCATTTAATCATTCATTTCAGACCCTTAGGTTTCATACCTTCAGTTAAAAATGTTTTACACCTTCTTGGGCAACCAATTTATAAATTATCTAGACCTGATGATCTTGATATCCTTGAAGGAAAACAAACCTTCAAATTACCCTCAATCAAAATTATAGAATTAGACGATTCACCTAGAAAACCATCTGTTTTTGAACACACTCATCCATTTAGTGAAATACTACAAGATGCTACTGTTAATTTGGAGTTTTTGAAGAATTTCATCAAATGGATTGAAGCTAGTCAAAAGCAAAAGGAAGTTCAAGAAGCCTTAGTTAAAAACATTGAGGAAATAAATACTAAGGTTGATGAATTAGGTGAAGTAGTGGGTGATGTTCATGAGGAATTAGCACTTCTACGTGTTTCTATAGAAAAAGACCTTAAGACGATCCGCACTGATATTCAACATATGTATTCTGAAATTTTGAAGTGTCTAAAATAAACTATCTTTTTGATTAATAACAAATATGGGGAGAACAGTGGAAAACATTAAAAAGCACTCATTGTATATTTATATATTTTACATATCTTGTTTCATTCGTCTGAATATTATTTTATCATCTAATATTATGATTATTTGTTATCATCAAAAAGGGGGAGATTGTTAAGTTAAGAAGACTTCACTTCTTTTATTAATTTTGATGAAAATCAAATAATAATAATCATAGAAGTGTCTGAATTATTTTGATGAATTTGTTAAGTGCATAAGTAAATGTAAGTGACACAAATCATCAACTCAAGACGATATTTAAGACTCAAGACGATACTTAAGTAAAAAAGCTAAATAAGACAAAGTGTTTTAGATGAATGAAACAAAGTGTGAAATGCTTAGTCTAAGACACCAGATGAAACATAACACCAGATGAAGCGTAACACCAGACGAAGTATATGAAATTTATACAAGACGATGCAATTGCAAAAAGGTCCAAAACGTTAGTCAGTTGGAGTTAGTTATAGGACTCAACTAACAACGATTTTTAGAAGATTCAACAAGTGGATTTTTCAAAGAAGACAGTTGAATATTTAGGTTATAAATATTAGTTATAGTCGTAAACAAAATACAATACAAGAGAAAATCTGATTGTACGAAACATACTTAGAGAAATTCTACATTCAAGTGCAAAAGAAAGAGAGCAAATACATTTGTAACGTGAGGCTCAAACAATATCTTTTCAAGTGAAAGAAAGGCTAGAGCCTGGAGAGGCTAGGGAAGCAAATAAAGAATACTTTGTGAGAGAGACCTGAAGAGGCTCTACAAGTATAGAAATAATACTTGTAACATTGAAGGATATAGTAAAATCTTAGGCAAACTCTAAAGACTGGACGTAGCTCAGGGTTAAGGGTGAACCAGTATAAATCGCAGTGTCATATTCTCTAACCCTTATCTCTTTAATTTTTTTATTATTAGAAGAATAGATAAGAATTTTCATTGTTGCATTACTCATCAAATTAAGTCAATTGTTTTGTAATCGTCTGAATTTGTAAAGAAAATCAAGAAGATTTTAAAGATTAATATCTTAGACAATTTAACATAATTCAACCCCCCTTCTTGTGTATTCTACATATTATATATGATTTCCATATTAACAAGTGATTTACTTCATGAGAGAGAGAGAGACAATGGCAGTGGGAGTGAAGAAATGAGACTCGATGAGAGAGAGACAAAAAAATGAAAAGGAAGGTAGAAGAAGGTTCAGGAGAGTGGAGAAGACAAACAGCGGGGTAGGGGGAATGGCAGCAGCGGCAAAGAACAGGTGACGTGAGAGCGTGAGAATCAGTGAGAAAGAGAGAGAAAACAGAAGCAAGGAGGAGAAGGTTTAAGAAAGTGCAGAGGTCTAGGGGGTCGGTTTAGGTTTAGCATTTTTAGGGTAAATTTTTTAAAAAATTGCAAATTGGTCATCAACTTTTTCAAATTTTATGGTATCGACCAGTATGTCCCAGTATTGTATGTACCGGTCAGTACCAAACGAAAAATACTGATACCGACTGGTATTAAAGGCCATACCAAAGGAAGGGAATACCGTTTTGTTTTTTTTCGGTGCTGAATGAAAAACACCGATTTCGACTGGTATTAAAGACTGGATTGAAGGAAAGAATACTGTTTCGTTTTTCGACCAATACGGTACGTACCAGTTGATATTGACCGATACAGAACAATATTTGTTCTTCTGGTCAAGATAACATAAATATTTTCCAATTAGAATTGAAAATTGTTTTCAAATCCTATTAAATTTTATTTATAATATGAACTTAATTTATTTACGAATCAAAGAGTTTAATCTAATTTACTTTTTCCAAAGAGTTGAAAATATTATTTTAGATTATGAAGATCAATAGTTGGAATGAAATGAAGCTTGATATTTTATGCACATAATTTGATTATTAGTTCATAAGTTGCATACTTTATTTATATGCTTGATATATATATATATATATATATATATATATAGTTATTGATATATGTGATATTATTAAATGTAATTTATGTTTGATGAGACTATTTGAAATTAAATCTCTCGTAAAAAAATTAAATAAATACTTTGAACATTATTATTATTTTCTATTGTTATAAGAATAAATCAAAATTTTATTTATTGTTAAGCTTGTTGGCCAAACTCAAGGTCATTTTAATCTAAATATGTTTAGTTTTATAATAATAGGTCCTAATTAACTAAACTTTTGTAATTTGGATGAGCATACTCATATCCAAATGAATTTAGAGGCAAAGTTATGAATAACATATAAGATATGCTTTGGTAAGAGTTGTCACCTAACAGATCTAGGAATAATATAAGATGTGATTTATAAAGTTTTATCTACCTAATTTAAGTATAGTTAGTTTGTTAAGAAGAATCAAAATCAGCTAAATTTGAATCAGATCCTAGTCCGCTACAGAGATTACAGTAATCTTTTTGAATAGTAGTAAGGTCTATTATTTTAAATAAAATAGTGGGAGGAACTAAATAAATGATTGAAGTCTTAATCTTATTTGGTAGTTACACAATACTAATTTTTTTACATTTATATTTTGTTCTAAGTAGAATTCACTAGTATAATTGATACTAAGTTGGTGAATACAATTTTTTGGACATAGGTAAGTTTGAGAAGAGTTCTCAAAAGCAGATAGACAGGTTACATGTCTATTATGAAAATTTTCTATTAATCCCTATTGTGGATTTGGTGTTAAATTTTTAAAGATATGTCAAAATTATATGGATGATAAAATATAATGACTTTTTGAGTTGACTATTGTCTTATAAAATTTAATGGCATCATATAAGATATATGTCAACACTATGATAGCATGATGCAAGAATTTGCATAAAGTATACAATAAAAGGTATAATTCTTTGATGAAATTGTTTCATTCAATTTAGCCCATTAAAAGCACAACTATAGATTTTAATAAAGTATATCATTTAATTAATTGGAGATTTGTACTGAACTCATAGAGCAAAGGGCCTAAGGTAAGGTGACTCACTCACCTTATTTATGTATATTATATCCTGAAGTGTTGACAAGAATGCTTTTCAAAAGAATAAAAGAGAGAGTAAAGATTGAGGTTGTTTCAACTTGCAATTGTAGATGATATATTACTACTTAGTGGAGTTAATCCTAGCTTAATTCAATTACTTAAAAAAACTTTACAATATTTTATCAAGCTATTATGCCTCTCTATAAACCTAAACAAGAGCTTTTTATTTATCTCTAATTTCTTTATTAACCATACCAATACTTTATCCATGATTTTAGGTTTTATCCTCCATAATTTTCATTTAAGTATTTGGGAACTCTTACATTTGATAAAAGAATCACCTATGGTGATAGACTTCCTCTGTTTGAATCTATTAGGAGAAAAATCTCTCATTAGACTTAAGAGTTCCTTATGTATATAAGTAGTCTCCAACTTCAGTCAATTTTGGTAAAGGATCTTTACATCCACTAGTGTAGTAATCTATTCTTGTTACTCAACCTGATCAAATGATTAGGGAAGCCATTAAGGAACTTTTAATCATTGAGTAGCTCAAGTGATATAGCTAAATTAAAAGTCAAGTTTAGAGATGCTTACCGAACTAAGGAAGAAAGAGGTCTTAGGATTAAATCTATTAGATTGACTAACAAGATGCTAATAACTAAAAGAATTTATAAATTATTTATGGATTATGAATCTGTTTGGATTAAAAGTATGCATTTATATATTGTTAAGAATAAAAGTTTCTAGAGTATAAAGGAGCAACCTAGCATCTCTTGGTCCTTTAACTAGTTATTCAAAATAAGAAATAGCTTAATTAATGAGATGAAATTTAAAATAGGTAATAAGAGGAAAGCTTGGTTCTAGTTTGACAATTGACATGACCTTGGACCTCGCTTAAGCTTTAAGGAATAGACATTTAAATTATTGATTGTTAATTAGCAAAGATTAAAGTCATCAAAGATGGAGAATGACATTATAAGATCAGGGGTTTCAATTGTATAATAGACTTAACACTAGTATATAGACCAAGTGTTGATTATAAAGATAAAATGACATGGGAGAAGTATCTGTTTGAAAGCTTAACCAATAAGTCTTGTCTTAAATTGTTTAAAGAACTTGTTAAACAATTTTCCTAAAAGAAGTTAGTTGGGTTTAGAAACAACTCTCCTAATTCCTCTTTTATGTTTTGGTTGATCATTGAGAATAAGTTATAATCCTTAGAAAGGGTGAAAGGGATCTCCCTGAACAACAATTTATAAGGGCATTGTAATTTAGCTTTAGAGATTGAGAACATCATCTCCTTCATTGCCATTAAGCTCAGTATGTCTGGCTTTAAGCATGGAGCAGATGTAAAGTTTCATGCATTGAGTACAGCTGGTCACAATTCTTATCTTAGGATAAAAATGGAATATACGTGCATAAAGGAGACTTAAACACCCTTAAACTAATGTTATTTGGAAAGAGAGGAACATGACATATTTTTGTAATTAAAATTTAACTCCTCAATATTATTTCAAAACTACTTTTAAATAAATCATAAAACAAATACTAGCAAAAAAGCGAAGAACATGAGTTTTTAATATAGTTGAGAACTAGGTGGTTCATCACTAAGGAACCTCTCTTAAAGTCTAGAAGTTAATTAGTGTTTTATAATGGATGGTGGGTAAAATAGAAGAGGATAGGACATTATCTTTATAACACTGAAAGTCACTTATTAGTGGTACTACTATAAGACAATGACATAGAGAAAGGTAGAACTCTTAAGGTTGTAATTTAATTGATTAATACAAGATTGATGTAACTAGTGCTTCACTTTTTCAATTGGATTAACTTGTATTTCAATTCTCTCTTCAATAACTTTTTGTTTGCTACTTGCTTTTTACTTGTATTGAACTTTTCATTAATCAAAGTTACCTCTTACCTTTTTTTAAAAAATACTTATTAGATGCTATTGGATATAAGCAATCATAATTTTTTAAATTTCTAACCCATACCCAAATAACTAAAAAAATTGTTAAGGTAAGAGTGGAAAATATTCTAAGCCCAAAAAGAAACTTTCATACCTTAATGCATCTAGCAATATTATGAATGTCATACTAGACTTTGTACCAAATTTGGTTATGGTATAGTACCATACTAGTACTTGGCAACATCAGGTACAATTTTGAGTGATTTTTTTAAAATTACAAAATATTTTCTAAATTTTATAAAATAACAAAATTGGTATGAATCAACAAGGGGATGATTCAGATTGAAGATTTCCATAAAAAATAAAAAGCTAAAGGAAGAGTGGAAAAGCATTCCAAGCCCAAACAAAAACTTTCATACCTCAATACATCTAACAATGTTATGAATATTGTACTAAACTTAGTGCCAAATTTGGTTCTAGTATAGAATGATATCTGTATTCGTTAATATTGGATACAATTTTAATTAATTTTTTAAATTTACAAAATAGTCTTTAAATTTTATAAAAGAATAAAATAGACTCTTAATATATTGTGCTATATTATTTTCAATTTTAGTTTAACCTTGTCCCAAATAATAACAACGATATAAATTTAATATGAAAGCTTTTTCTTTATTTATATTGATATTACTTTTCACATATATTTTTTACATAAACAATAACCATAATTATTATAAGAGAAAGATAGTTTAATTTTCATTCACACAGACACAGACACAGGCATACACACACACACACACATATATATACACACACACACTAAGAATGATACAAAGTGCTTAAGATGTTACAATTTACATCATATAGTAAAGAATAATTACATCAGAGCATCATATAGTAAGAATAATATAGATCTATAAGCATTATAGTATGAGTTAATTTTGATAAACATAACAAAGTAGAAAGTGAAACATGAAGCAAAAAGATTATAATTAAAAGCTTTATACTTATGTTGGATATACATGATTTAACAAATACATCAAATACAAGTGAAATTACAAGAAAAATGAAAAATTGGAACTTTATTTAATGACATCCCCGCTCAAATTACATTATCCCTGATTTTCATTTGGTACAAATTCTCATCATTAAGAGAAGTGTCATCATCACCTTCATTCAAACTTATTGCCGAAATGATATGTCAATACTTATCTATCCAAGATTGTCTTCTAGGTCATTCTCTTCTATGAAACTTAGTTCTTTAGAAATGTAATCAAGTTATGTCTTAGCCATATACCTAGGGAAAAAAGTTAAAGTACACTTGTGTCTATCTCTATAAAAGTTATAGTAAGATATATAACTTAAAACACAAGTATGTTGAAGCCCATGCTCCTCTCTAGAAAAAAAAAAAAGTAAGATAAACAACTTGAGACATGATCATATCCCAAACCATATTTGTAGGGAAAACTCTAGTTTGGAGGGTCTTTCTTTACTTTCTTTATTTATAAACTTAAGGTTAGCTACTAGGAAAGAGAATAACACTTTAGAGATAAAATTAAAAATCATTACTAGTAAGACTAGAGATCATCTCGACATATTAGAATTGATTGGAATATAGGGATTTCATCTAGAATTCTTTCTATAATTTGATGTCTTTAGCTTATCATTTATGTTTCTTGGTGTAAATATTATATATGGCTAGTTTGTTTATATGCATATGTAAGGATAACCCTAGTTATTTGCCAAAGATTTGTTCAATTTTTTTATGATTTTAAGTTTTATTTCTATAGAACAACTTTGAATTTGTTTAAAGTGGATTTGGGTTCAAGTTAGCATTAGATCTAATATTAATTTGCATATTAATGATTTGAGATAACCTAAATGTGAGTGAACCGTAATTTAGATATTGGGAATTATATGGATTGTTCTAGTTAGCTTGTATAAATCCTTTAATGCTAGGATCAAATCTTTCACGAAAATTTAAAGAACTTAATCTATTATTTGGCATTTTAATTGGATAGAGATATTAGTTAATTAATTTAAGAAATAAGTGATTATAGATTTCAACAGAGAGCAATTTCATAATCTAGGAATTTTTGTTGATCTAGATGTTTACGACTTTCTAAAGTTATTAAATCCTGGCTATAAAGATGATGTTAAGAGAGTCCTTACCTAGACATTATTCATTTCTAAATTCTCTACTTGATTATGTATTTTGTTTTGTTCTTAGTTTTTTATTCTTTTATTCATAATTTGTTTCATTTGTTATTCGATTTTATCAACAGTCAACTTATTTTTATTCTTTGACTAGTTATTAGTAAAAGAGTGTATTAGATTGTTCTAGATACCTCATGAGATCAACACTTTATTCACTATTAATCTTTCAAAACTATTAAAACAAGCACTTTAGTGCCAAAGGCCAGGTTGAAGGGTGATTCTCCTATGAAAGTACTCTAGGTCATGTGGTAGGTTATGATTTGTAATGTACTTCATCCACCCATATTCTTTTAGCTTACTCTATAATAGTTCTTACGCTTTTAAGGATTTACCTATTAGTTAGTTCAACCAATTTGATAGTTTGTGAATGCACTACTTGATCCCTTTTCCTCTGTGAAGCTCAACCTATTAAAATGAAATGTATTATAAGTGAAATGGGTAAGGGGAATCCTATATCTTTTTATGACATTGAATTTTAAGAATTGTTCCATAAATCTTTTAGTAATTAGTAAATACAATATCGAGGAATGTCAATTGAGGTCTTAATCTAATTTCAAGACCTGCATAACCTTTATATAATAATAAGAACCAAATACATAAGGAAAGTAACGGTTACATAAGAAAAATTTATCTTAGGAATAAATATGAAATCATATAGTTCTAACTTTTCCTAACACTCCCCCTCAAGTTGGAGCATACATATTATAAGCTTTAAGATTATTGCATATAGATTTTACATGAGACCACCCCTTCAAGCCTCGGTGAATAAATTAACAAGTTGGTAATCTAACTTTAAATATGGTATCTCAGTTAATCCTTCTTGAAGCTTTTCATGAATAAAGTGACAATATACCTCAATATGATTGATTCTCCCTTTGAAGATTAGAATAGAAGTAATATGAAAGGTTGCTTGATTATCACACATAAATTTCAATGGAGACAAGTGCTCAAAACCAAATTCCTTAGAAGATTCCTTAACTAATTAACAATGTCATGGTCCTATACTCAGACTCAACACTAAAATGTGTAATAACTGGTTGCTTCTTGCTTTTCCATAATACCATGTTTCTACCCATAAATACACAGAAACTTAAAGTAAACCATTAATTAGAAAAGGTTGCTCAATTTGAATTTGTATGTAGTTGAATTTAAGTATGGCCATGGATCTAACATAGAAATCCTTGCCATGGTGGCCTTTTAAAATGTCACAAAATCTTGATAACTACATCACAATTGCTAGTTCGCAAAGGCTCCATAAATTGACTTACTATACTTATAGTAGATGAGATATCTAAATGAATAACAATAAATAATTTCGTTTACTAATAAGTCTTTTATTCTAACCTAGATCTTTTAAATACTCTCCTTTATTAGCATCAAGTTTAAAATTTGGCTTCTTTAACGAGCTTAGTTCCTAATAAGCTCATTTTCTTCAGAAGGTTAAAGACATGCTTTCTTTGAGATAGACAAATCCCCATCTTTGACCATATAGACAAATCCCCATCTTTGACCATACTACCTTAATACCAATAAAATATTTTAGTCAACCAAGGTCCTTTGTTTGAAACTTGACCTGCAGGAACAACTTTAAAGACTAGATTCATACTTTATCATCTCCAATAATAACAATACTATCAACATAAATGATCAAAAGAATTCTACCAACTTTGGAGGATGATAAAACATAGAATGATCCACACCACGTTAATGCAAACCAAACTATATAACCACTATACTAAAGCACGTAAACCAATATCTCTGTCACTGTTACAGACATATATAGAGACTTATTAAGGTGACAAACCAAATTAGTCTCCCTTAAGTAACAAACCTTAGTGGTTGCTCCATAAAAATATTTTCTTCAAAATCACCATCAAGGAAATAAATTTTTAATGATGAGTTGATAAAGAAACTAATTATATATGTTTGTCAATACCATGGAAACACAAATAGATGTCAATTTGGTTACAGTAGAAGAGGCCTTAGCATAATCCATATCATACACTTATGTATATCCCTTAACTATTAATCAAGCTTTTAAACAATTAACTGTGCCATCACGATTGACCTTAATGTTGAACACTCAATGACAACTTGCCATTATCTGACCATGTGGAAGAGTAACTAAGTACCATATGTAATTAACCCATAAAACCAACATCTGTATCTTAGATTATCCAAAGATTCTTAAACAAACTTAGGTATTAGTATAGAAGACAAAGTGGACACAAAATTATGATGGTGATAACGAGTCATAAGAGAAAAATTTTGAGATATGGTGAGGTTTACAAGACTATTTTCCTTTACGAAGAGCAATTGACCAATTAAGATAATCATATCATGAAGTTAAAGATGAAGAAGACAATGATGATGAGTGTGAGATGAGTGCATTAAGTATAAACATGCAAATAATGATGAGATAGATGTTCTAAAAAAGTAGGATTGGTGTCATAAGCAAGCTCAAAAGTAAGATTTAGGGTAGCATGATTGGGAGCTATTTGAGAAGGGAAAAAGGGAATTGGTAAACTTATAAGTGATAGCAGAGGCATGCTAAGAATAAAAAAAAGCACGGAGTATCTTGAAAGAATGTAACATTAGCAAACAAACAAAAAAGATTCAAAGGAAGGTCCAAACATTTGTATTCTTTTTGTAGACGAGAGTACTAGAGAAAAAATATATATTTTAGCTCTAATTTACCTATACTAGGTTGAAGTTGATGAATAAGCAAACATAACCAAACACTAGTGATTAAATGAAAAAGGATTTTGACAAGGAAAAAAAGTATATAATGGAGTTTTATCTATCAATACAGAAGATGACAATTGATTGATAAGAAGACATGTAGTAAGTACAACATCACCTTAAAAAATTTTAGGTACATTTATGTGGATTAACAAGGTTTGAATTGTTTTGACAATGAGTTATATTTTTATGTCATCTACCCACTCTATTGACGAGTGTGTGGTAAAAAGATTGATGTTTAATACCATGTTGTTGCAAGTAGCTAGAGAATGGACTAAAAAAATATTTTCTAGCATTATCACTATAAAGAATATTGATTTGGGTATTAAAATGATTTTGAATTTCAACATATAGACATTATAAAATAAAGAATAATTACAAACAATTTTTAATAAGATATAATAGTTATTTGAGAGAAATCATCAACAAAAATCATGAAATACTTAGACTTGACACAAGTTAGACCCCAAATATCTGTATGGACTAATATAAAAAGTTTTTCAACCCTTTTATTGACTTGAAGGAAAACCAAGGTAAAATAATGTTTCTCCGGTTGATATGACTCAAAATTTAAGCTAGAAATAAATGAAATCATGGCACTAATTTCTTGAGATTTTCCTATTATGAATAACCCAATCAGTATGAGTATCAATCGGAGAGACTGAATTTGGACATCCAACAAATGATTGTAACTTGCCAAAGTAGTTCATCCCATTTTATTCACACATTCTATAATCATCATCTTATTCTTCAAATCATGGATAATGACATTATCAAGGTAGAATATACAAAACAATATTTAGTTAGTCAATTTTCTCATTAATATAAGATTAAAAGGAAAGTTCGATACAATAATGTAGAGGGCAAAGTAAGATAGGGACAAGGATAAGAGGATCTATCACATTTAATGGTGGCAGTAGATCCATCATCAACGATAAGCTTATTATTATGAGAAGAGGGGAATGGAAAGATAATGATCGAAATTTGCTATTTTACTCAAGATATGATCAATGGAACCATAATCCAATACCCATGACCATTTTTTAGGGATAGATGAATAATAAGTTCCACAAATGCCATAGAAGAAGACGATGCATGTTAAGCTGACTAATATTACAAGTACTTTGTTTTCTCATCTTGAGGTAAAGTAACATATACTTATGAAGTTATAGGTAAAGAATGTTCTTCAAGTAATGCCATAAAAGCCACTTGTAAGTTTATATACTTATTCCAATATGTCTTCTTAGCATATCCACCTCTATTACAATGTATATAATATATTCGTGAGCCTTTACCACTTCCTCCTTTACCTTTATAACTACGATGTCCTCTTTGGTTACCCTTATGGCCTCCTTTAGCTTGTAAACTAGATTGTGCTATAAGTTTTAACCTATAAAATTTATTCTAAAGTGGAAACTCTTTAACTATAGAATGAAAAAGTCTAGAAGCTAAGGATGGAAGGTTTACTCCTAGAATTTATGCTTATATATACTCTAACTTAAGTTTCAATCCTTCCAGAAACATCATAGTCACTAAGTGCTCCTTTTGGATTTGCATCTCCTTAATATTATATTTAATTTGCAATAAACATTTCAACTCCTTAAAAACACATTTCAGTTTCTGAAAGTATTCAATCAAATTTCCTTCTTGTCTAGACTGAAACAACTCAATAAAGATATCATATATATATGAATCATATTACTATGATAAAGAAGCTTCACATATTCCCAAGCTTGATTACAAGTATTAACATAAGAAAATATGATTGAAATTTTAGGTTCCATAGAATCAAAAAGGATATATAGTAATTATGCATCATTAACTTGCCAAATTTATAATACTTTCTAATCAGTTAAAGGATTATATATGAGGAGGCACAACTTTCTCTAACCTTTGAAGAACACTTCTACATTCTTAAATTAGAAAGAATATTGTTATTGTTCAAACATTTTTTATTGATTTGTAAATTACAAAAGTTGACAATAAATTTCTATATGTTTGGTTCTTTCATAAAATACCAGATTAGACGTAATATAGAGGGAAACTTAGTTATTATATCTCAATTTTACAAGTACGAAAGGCTTAAGACCAACTTTAATCAACAATTGATAAATCTATATTATTTCAAAATAGATTGCAACATAAATTGATATTATGACTCTACATTTGATCATGAGATAGCATTTCGCTTCTTACTTTTCCATGAGACCAGATTTCGTCCAACAAAAGCACAATATCCTAAAGTGGATCTCCTATTAACTTTGGACACTGCTTAATTTGCATTTAAATAGAATTCAATACAAGTATGTCCATTATTTATAGGTAATGCCACATCCAAATATGTCCATTATTTATAGGTAATGCCACATCCAAAGGATCCTTTCAAATAACACATAATTTATTCTAAGGTTGCCTAGTGGTTAACTATTTCAAAAGATGTTAGCTGGCTTATAATACTAACCTAGCACGCAATATCTGAGCATGTTATTATACGATAATTCAACTTTCCAAAACCACTTATATTTTGTAGGATATTCAAATGTCTCACCATATTATGTAAGTTGTAAATTTAAGAGTCATTGAGGTACTATATAGTTTAGCTTCAATTTTCCTGTCTCAGTTAGCAAGTCAAGTACATATTTCCTTTAAGAGGAAAATTTCTCTCTTACTTTGAATACCTCAACTCCTAAGAAATATATTAATGCTCCAAATATTTTGTCTAAAACTAATAGTGAAGAAAGAATTTAAAAGATAAGATCCTGGTAGTATCACTTCTAGTAATATCAATGTCACCATATATGCTAATAATAGAATCATGCCAGCTCCAAACTATCCATAAAATATAAAGTGATCAGACTTACTTTTTTTTTCAATCCAAATGCTTTAATTGATTTAATATAATCTTCAAACTAAGCTCGATTACTTTGTTTCAAACCAAACAGAGATTTCAGAAGTCGATAAACTTTTCCATTCTCCCCCTAAGCTACAATACCTAAAGATTGCTTCATATAGACTTCTTCCTAGAGATCGCCATGCAGAAAACCATTTTTGATTAGTTGTTATAGAGATAAATAGTTTGAGAGATGCAAGCTTAGCAATAGGAGAAAAAGTATCGAAGTTGTAAGTACAATATATCTGTGCATAACTTTAGCAATAAGACAAGCATTCAGATGAGCAACTAATCCATCATAATTTACTTCGACTATAAAATTTCCATCTGATAGCCTTTTTTCTTGGAGGTAAATGTACCAAGTTTCAAATCTTTCCAAGAGGTAATTGTAACAAGTTCCTAGTACCATTGTCTTGTAAAGCATTCATTTTCTCTATTATAACATTACATCAACTAGAATAAGATAAAGCTTAATTAATGATCTTAGCAAAGGAGACGAAATCAAGTGCTTTATCGAGGTATAGGAGGCTATGAAGGTAAGAGTTTTGGACAGGTAAGAAGGTCCCAGAGTTTTATGGTAAGGGAGGTAAGAGTTTTAGGGTTTTATAGGAAGAAAAGAGATTTTAATGATCTAGACTTGCTCTGATACCATGTTAAAGATATTATTAAAGAATGTCAATTGAGGGTTTAATCCAATCTCAAGACCCTTGTAACCTTTTATATAACAATAAGAATCAATTTCTTTAGGAAAGTATCAATTATATAAGGAAATTTGATCTTAGGAATAAATAAGAAATCATATAGATCTAAATTTTTTTCTAAAATAGGTATGAATTTTCCTAATAATAACTATTGTGATGACCTCACTTTCACCCATTTAGTGTAGTCAATTTCTGTAAGGAAGGATGTCATTTATCTTATAGTAGAGGGGAAAGGACTAAGTATAACGACTCCTAACTAAGCAAAGAGAATGAGATGAAAAAATGGAGAATAAGGAACAACAAATTCTTTGACACCTATCGTATGTTCTCTCAAAGTCTTGAGCATCTTTTACAACATTGGCTAATAATATCATTATTTATCTTACGAACTAGATTATATGCATTTAATGTACTAGTATGGCATTTTTCTAAGGGTTAATTACAAAAAAAAAAATCTCAAACTTTCGTCAAATTTTCAATTATAGCCCAAACTTTTAAAAAAGCAATAAAATGCATAAACTTTAAAATTTTCAATTTTAGCCTGACGTTAGTACTTCCGTTATCTTTGCTAACGTGGCAATGTCATATTTTCAGGTACTCTCATTAAGCAACCAATTCAGTGAAATTAGCATTAGTGAATTAGATTATTGAAACGATGTCGTTTCATGATGATACTAAAACATCGTCAGTTCAAAAAGTGATTTGTGATTGTATTCGTCATATTTTTTAGCAAGAGGGGTGTATCATAACCTGACCTTTACTCACAATAACACGATAGTCATGGCTTCCTCCAATGTCGTTCTGCCTATATGTGATTCCTCTTCTTTTTCTTGATTCCTTGTATCACTTTTTGAAGGAAAGTACGCAATGATTTAATGTTTTATGGTAATTACAAAGGGAATAATTGATTTTTTCTTGGTTGGGTGGGTGAAGTCTAACTCCTTGGTGGGTGTTTATGGATAATGTGAGTGGGTGGGCTGCTGTCATTGCCCATATCTCACCCAATTTCTAGCAATTGACGGATCCAATTGAATTGGTGGCTTTGTCAAAAGATGGTTATTAATTGACTTTGAATTTATGCTTGAATTGGTGGGTGAGTTGTTATCATTACCCATGATCTTCTTTTTACATTTCCCACAAATTTCTCATAAAACAAACAGAACCAAACTACCTGGGTTTGTTAAAATTTGGTTATTAATTGAATTTGAATCTATGCTTGAATTGGTGGGTGAGTTGTTGTCATTGCTCATATC
>JAOQMP010000210.1:47195419-47216402 GCA_027563575.1 Erythroxylum pedicellare
AATAATTTGACCTAAAAGAGTTACTCCCTTAACCTTTTAATTATTCTGGATGTGAAGTCCTATTGGATGGAGGATTGGAGGTACTTATTTAGGGACATGTGGCGTGCCAAATCAACCAATGTACCAATTTATAGTATTTAGTGTGTCATTTATTATTTAATTTTATTTTTTAATATTTGACTTTTTAAAATAAAATAATCTGATCAAACCCAAAATGCCCATCACTCATGCTTCAGAAACCCTTGACCCAACACTAACCTTCGTCTTTCTCCCCTAATCTCAACCACTTCAAAAGAAGCAAAAAGTCATATATATGATTATGATTGCCTCTTGTTCCTAAATCAAGTCTAGATCCACTAACGTCTCCTCTGCCACTCCTTTCATCTTCCTCAACAGGGATATATTCAAAGAGAGAACTTCGCTAATTAAACTTGGATTGGAGAACTTTTGGGTATCGAAGAAGGCTTTGATGGAGGAGTAGGCCTCTCATACTACGTAACGTTAGTCTCCGAATCACAGAAATAATGTTATTAAAGAGAAGCCTTCAAATAGTTTAGAAATCAATTAAGCAAATGAAGCTAACCCAAATCTAAAGCCAGAAAACAAAATGGAGCATGCAGAAACAAAACACAAGATAGAGAAACAATGAGCGAGAGCAAGTCCAAATATGAAAAATCGAAACTTGAAGAAGGGAGGGCCCAGAAATGCATAGAAGAAAGGAGAAAGATATTTATAGGAAAAGGGAAAAGCAGCCGTGTTTGTAACATTAAGATTATCCTCTTGCTTTTACCAATTTAACTAATGAGTTATTTCCATCCTATCTTTGATCCATCTCGAAGACTTTCCACTTGGAATTTTCTGGAACGCACGAGCTGAGCAATCCATGTACAATGGTCAGACAGAGATGCTTTCATCGGTTCCACATGCTGCTACTATTACCAATATTGTAATATGTATTTTTGGCCAACATATTTACCATAATTAGCACAGTCAATGTCAATCTTTAAGGAAATATTGAATAGCCCTGGTAAATATGGATACTGCATAGCTTTTGACTGTGAGAAGAATCTCTACATACGAGGAGAAAGCCAAGAACTGAGTAATACATTATGCGATTTCGATTATGACAAATGAAAGTGAAACTCTTGGTCACCTCCATTTAGCGGTCATCTTGCAGGCGTTACTGGCATCCACCAGTCACCTAAGTCCCTATAAATAGCCACGCGTTCATCACACCTATTTCAACCATTGTTAGGAGTTCTTAGCCTAGACGTCAGCTCCTCCTCCCCCCTCTCTCTTTTAGTTCTTCACTCATGTATATAAATTCTTTTCATGTTCTTATGTTTTAATTAGCTTTTTCCTTCTTCATCAGTTGTTATTCTTTGGAAAACCTAGTTTTCATGGAAAGTTTATCCTGAAAAAAATATACGAGAAAGCAATCTTTTTTCACAATAGGATCTCTTTTTTAAAATCTATGCCACCTTATCCGAAAACCCTTTTATTAGTTTTGTTGTCACCGTTAATAAGTCATTCATCCATTTTCTTTTCCATCAAACCTAGTCTTAAGTGATGTAGGAAACAAGGGTTCCAGGAAAAGTCAAATCTTTCACAGATCTATGCGTCTTAATATTGGTAAGTACATATAGTAGTTTAGTTTCTTGAACCAAATGATTCCTTAATACAGATTCCAATTTCAAAGTAGGAAATAGTATTGATGGAAAGAGTTTGACGTTTTCTTTTCTTTTTTGTCCATATAAAAGGGTTATCTAGCTACATAAATTAGATTGGTTACGAGCAATTCATGGAGGAAGACAAATGATAATAACATAGTAAAATAGTTTCTATAGCATGTAAGATCGTTTTGATAAATTAGGAGTAATTTTATTGAAAAGAATGCAATCACTAACCATAAGTACTGAATCTAATATGTTTTTGGGCGACATGCAGCAGCAGGATGGTCGATGTGATTTATCAAACATATGGTGCAATTTGACGAGATGGATGGAGCATGACATATGTTGTTGACAGAAGAGAGGGAGCACAATCCGCCATTAGCTAAAGAGAGCTTTGCTTTTGTTGGAACTGTGCTTTCTCTTCTTCTGTCACCATCTCAATCTCTCGTGATCCCCCGGGAGTGGCCAGCAATGTGATTGGAAAACCATCAATCTTCCTATTTCTCAACAGGAAAGTATTCTTTGTTGCTATGATCTTCATTCATACTTGCTAGCTAAAAGAAATATTCAAAGAGCATTTACAATGTGACATAACTAAACGTACTAATTTTATCTTTTAGATATGGCAAACACCATGGACATTAGGGTGTCCCATCTGGGTCCTTTTGGTATAATTGGATCGTATTAACACAATCAATTGTCAATAATTTCAAATATTAATTAAGTTTTGAATGTACAATACAAGGAGTTATACGCAACCATAGATTTCCACTTTCTTTACCTAAGGGCTAAACCAAGTAGCTCAAAATCACCAAATCATGTCAACTTGAGCTCAAGGATTACCTGATATTGTGAACTTTAAACCCTCCACCGAGTAGTCCACCCCCCAAAAAACCATTTAACAGAAGCCCTTGTCTTCTGCATAATTGATAGTGTAAGTCATCAAGGGAATGTTAACAGGAGACTTGTAATGTTTAATTTTCTTTATACATCATAGCTATAAACCTTAGGTAATTGAGAAGAAAAAGTTTTGAGTAATGAACTAATTTCAGAATCTGATGATCATGAAAAACCTGAATTGTTGCCAATACGAGGAAAGTACAGAGGGAAGCATGGGAAGAATTCAGTCCTAACTGAGGTGGAGAGCGACTTGAGCGCCAACTTGAAACGCGAGAAGCTCCACATATAGTTCAAGTCTAGCAGTACTGGAGGACCAACAAGCTTTAAAGAGAAAGGTGACCGTGCAGGCTACTTTAGAGCAATTAGAAAGTGACATCAAAATATACATAATAAAATGTAACGTAAGGGTCAAAACTGGTCCTGTGGTTCCTTTCACCTCACCATTTTAGACCTACCACTGCCTTGCTTACATACCAAAAGAAAGCAAGTATACCATATACAGCAGAGAAGTGAATGATGAAGAATGAAAAATGAATACAATGATGACAAGGAGTGAACGTTATCAACTTTCAGACATATATACACCAAAAAATATATAAATGATGAGAATGAAGGAAAGCAGATTTTGCAACTTGCATATTTAAAAGAATAAATTGAACATGTCAAGAAAAAAAATTTGGAGCTTCCATATTCTAAGGAATCCTAAGAAAGGGAGAAAAGAAAAAAAGATGAAAGACTAGATGTTTTTACCTAACACATTAAGGGGCGGAGTCTCAGAAACTGATGTTTTCCATAAAACATCACTCCTAGTAGGGTTAGTTATACCCATTGGCCTGTCGAAAATACAACATAACCATATCCTGATTTTGTGATCCCATCTTTTTCTGCTGCGTTGTGCTCTTATGTTTATATGCTTTTGTTTTTATCATATTTGAAGAACGAAACCAACAAGATAACCGCATAGCTCAAACCTTATACATGATGTATCTTTGCTTCTACTGTGTTTCCAGATTAAAGTCAGTCAGCCACCCTAAATGTATGTTTTTTTTAAACAGAAATCATGTACTGATTATGATTGTAGCCTCGAGAAGGTTTAATTTCACTCTCGTTCTGTATGCTAAATGTCATCTTTACATTTCTTTTTGCGCATCCATTTGCATGCATACAAGTGAGAGATCAAAGATTCTGTTTTACTAGAAACAAAAATAACTGGTAACTTATGCATGCAGGAGATGTGATGTGGGAGCAACATTTCATCTAAGAACGAAAGAAATGTCTTGGGATGAAGAAAGTGCGAGGTTTACAGAAATGTCGGAGAGCAACCTATAGAGCCACTTGGGGATGTCAACATGACATTCTTCAATTTACTGTATAACTCCCTATAAGTGAAGAATTAAACTATATGTAAAATGCCATGACACTGTAATATATATATAGGCATATCAACTGTAGGACTAGAAACAAGTCACAGTGCAGATGTGTTTCAGACGGCAACACTGCTAGGCCCTTGACATTCCTTAAATTGACAATGAGCTGACGGCTAGAAAATAAAGTTAAATAAGAAGTCTCACAATCAACGCTAGGAGATTGTGGAAGTACGGTTACGACATGTTTAAAGGTCCCATCTTTCATGAGCTAGGAAAGAACACGTGAAGAGATGAACAAAGAAACCATAAGCTGGGTTACTGGATCAATTAAGAATGCAAAAAGCTTTATGATAGATTTGATGTATCAGATAGTTAAGTTTTGGTACGTTTCTTTGATAAAGAGACATTATAAATGCTTTGTGGAATCTTAAAAGTGCGAAGTCCCCACCAACTAGTCTTCGCTCTTTTGCTAGTTTCTGTTTGGATGGCAAATGGATAACGGCACCCTTCAATTGATAATGGAGATATCTTCAGATCTCCAATTAAGTAGCTTGCAGGTTAAAGATTCAATCCTTCGTTGAGGCAATCAAGCAGTTCTAATGACATGGGAAAGCTCATCATATTTCTGCTTGAGCTGTCTCCATTCATATTTCTGCTCAGCACATCCTCCTCCACTCAAATCTCCACCACCCCTCGCAATAACTATTTCCTTCTCTGATATTTTATGAACCCTACTGTTGTACTCTAATCTTATTCTGCTTCTTTTCGCTTGCTTCAATTACGGGAAAAACAGCAGGAAATTTATATGAAAAGGGAAAAGATGGAGGGATACATATCTTTGCATCTGCTTGACTCTTGGGGGTTTTATTTGCAAAAGCTAAACGAGCAGAGACAGGTACGGCAAAATCTCGTAAATCCCCAAAAGCATTCTTGAAATAGAAGATTCTTATATACCAAAAGAGAGACATTCTAGTCTTCCCTATGCACGAACGAGTTCAGACATTCTAGTCTTCACTATGCACAAACTAGTTCAGTTCTCTGCTTTGAGGACTAAAAGTTTGATGCAAGTCTCCATAATTTTGTTAGTTCACGCCCACCAATGAGTCAAAGTTCTAAGTGCAGCAATTTCAAAAGACACTTGATCTCGAAATAGATACTGTAGAAAACTACTTTATTCAACTGCATGAACCAAATGCGCAAGAAGGTATAACAAGGAACATATTAATTTGATTTTGGCAGTACAAATTCTTAGTGTTAAAGAAACACTCCTATTCAGCATACACACAAGCATCCCCTAGTTCAATTGAATAGTTTTGAACTAGAGGCAAGTGAACTCCCTACAGTCTCTAGTCACTGCAAATCAAAATTTGCAGCACTAAAACAAAGGTAAAAAAAATTTTCGAAAGAATGAAACAATCAACCGGATATGGATATTAAATCAATCCGCTGAACTCATTCACTAGAACTATTTGGCTCTATTCACTACTCACAATCAGAGACAATATCTTCAAGATTCAAAGACATGCCACAAGAGAAGGTGAGGCTTGGCTTCTCCTTTGGCACCACCATGGGCTCAGCCTCACCACTAAGGATTTGAAGGACTCTTCTCATCGTAGGTCTCTCTGTGCTATCTGGGTTAGCACAACTCAACCCAATAAGCAGTAGCATCCTCATTTCTGCTTCATCAAACTCTCCATTCAATCTTTTGTCAGCAGCGTCAATGATATGCCCCTCGCCGTATAATTCCCAAACCCAGTCGACCAAATTCACCATTTTCTGACTATTTGGTTCCCTCTCAATTGGCCTCCTACCACAAGCCAATTCAAGCATCACCACGCCGTAGCTAAAAACATCAGTTTTCACTGTAGCTTTCCCAATATGAAGATACTCGGGAGCTAAGTATCCCATTGTTCCTGCAGTAAGTGTTGAGACAGGACTCTTATCATGATCCATTAGCCTCGCCAATCCAAAATCGCCAAGCCTCGCATTGAAGTTACCATCTAGCATAATATTGCTGGTCTTTATGTCTCTGTGGATGACCTGCTGCTCACATTCTTGATGCAGATATGTTAATGCAGAGGCCAAACCTAGAGCAATATTTTTCCTATGATACCATGTCAAAAATATTCCATGTTGAGATTCTTGGTATAGGATCGTATCAAGACTCCCATAGGGCATAAACTCATAAACAAGTAGCAGTTCACCTTTCTCAACACACCAACCTTGAAACTGAACCAAATTCTTGTGCCTCAGACAAGCTATAATCGACAGTTCAGCTAGGAATTCAGTTTTACCTTCATGTGAATGTTTTGATCTTTTCACTGCAACAACTGTCCCTGAAGAGTTAAAGAAGGCTTTGTAGACATACCCAAATCCACCCTTGCCTATGATTCTGCTAGGGTGAAACCCTCTAGTGGCTAAACTCAGCTCTTTGTAAGTAAACTCCCTTGGCCCTGCCACTAACTCTGCTTTTAAGTTCTTCATTACTTTCGTACTCCTCCATTTCTTGACAGAAATATAACCAAAAACCACCAGGAACATGCAAAAGAATGTTGGACCTGCAATGCCAAGACCCAAACCAAGTCTCTTGTGATGCTTATTAGTGGACTTGGACGTTTGAATAACCGGTGTTGTCACTGTGACTGAGCTATCAGACACGTTATGAGGATGTGAGTTTGGCCTTACTGGAACGAATCCGAAAGTTTGAAAGCTCCAGTTCTGAATATAGTGAAGTTCTGTGCTCCCTTCTGTAGAACCTGAAAAACCAGCGTACATGGTCTCTTTAAGAGACACAGAGAGATCTATATTCACAGTTAACAGTGGCTTTTCTGGTTTGGAGCTTGAATAACTCGTGAAAACTTTCAAGACCCTTAATTCATTCTTGTAATCAATCCAAGCCGTGATCGGTTTCCCACTCTTCAAATCGATATCTTGCAACATGGGATCAGCAGTCTTAATTGAATTAAGACTATCAATGTCTAGACCAACATGATGATCATTTGGATCATTGAAATGCGCATCAAGCCTGGTATCAAATTCTATAGCTACAAACTTGTTCTTGGTCAACAGAGAAGAGTTAACAAGGCCCAAGTACCCTCCTGGACTACCGAGAGTTTCATTTTCTTGAGAGAGGAAAAAGGCCAAACCATCACCATAAGACCCTGGATTGACATTATTGATAGAGAAAGTGAATCTTGTAGAAAAAGATGCAGTGATATTGGAATCTGGATCAAAAAAGGGAAGTGGGTCGTTGTAGATTACAGTGCCTGAGCTTGAAGAAGGAACAGTTACATCTCTGGTGAGCCCAACAGCACCGTTGCGGAGATAGGAGTCGCCGAGGAGTGTGAGGTTGCGAAGATTCAAACTAGAGAAGTCGAAACTCACATTGTAGGCTAATACAAGAAAAGGGTCTATGAAGATGGCGAAGAGAAACAAGAAAACAGGAAGCTTTCTTGGAGGCATAGGTTATTGAAATTCTTGAATTATAGGAAAAGGGCTTGGGTCTTTCTTCAAGTTACAGAGAATTAAAGGCAAACAGATGAGATCTTGGAGGTCTGATTCCTTTCATTAGGTTCGGTGGTGGGAATCTTCTTCGGGTGGGAAAATGGGATTTAAACGGTAGGATGACAAGAGCAGTGAGCAGAGCCGGGTGAGCGTGGAATAATTGGAGGCTTTATAACGGTCATGAATGTGTAATAACGGCGTCGTTTTCTGGTCAAACTGAGAATGGGATGAGTGGTGAGTCATACTTGCAAGTTGCAATAATGCTCTTTTAGCGCAACTCCACTTGATTCAAATTGGCCGTTTTTAAGAAGCTTTAGAGTCCATATATGGAGCCATACGGTCTTCCCACTTGAACAATATGACTCGTTAATTAAAGTATTCGGTAAAACCCCTCTGATAAGAAGATGATTCAGCTTTCTTTAGTTGTCACTGGAGGAAGGAGGAGAAAAGGAAAACAAGAAGGGCGGGTTAGGTGCAAAAACCAAGAAGACCAACTAAAAGTGTAACTGCAAGAGCTTTTGGCTCTAACTTCCACAGGCATCAAGACGTGATGGATGTTTAAACAAGATTATAACATCTGCAGCTCTGAAATTTAAACATCGCACATTAACATGGGAAATGCGGTTTCTTTGTATGGGAAGGAAGTCAAAGAGCAGAGCAAGGAAAGAGACACAGCACATGTGGTCGTGTCTTGGAATTTAGTTCAGGACAAAGTCAGATAGCCGTTGCAAATAATAATATATGTATCTTGTAAGAGCTGGTATTTCTTTTTATCATATACTTTTTTCAATCTTAAGAAATTGAGGCTGATTGATTGTACTTTTGTATATTGGAGAGGGTTAAGTACCACAATCTCGTAATAAGGAAATCGGAATTTAAAAAATCATAATAAGAGTATAATTACTAATTATGTATGTATATTATATTATGAGATTAAAGTTAATAATTATGCTACTATTTGATATCAAGTATTAAGAATGATAATCATTTTTTTTACTTATATTTGGTTATTATATGATTTATCTTATAAATTCTTAAATAAAACATTTGGTATTTTATAAATAATTAATAATTTATAAATTTGTTAATTTAATAATTACAAATAATTTTTACTATTAATGACATAAAATAAAATAGTTATTAAAAGATTAATATAAAATATCGTAATATGTAATTTTGATGATAATGTTCTAATAAAAACTAATATCCTTACAATATCTTAATAATATTTAAATAATAACTCGATAATATCTCTTCTTTTATTTGTCATATTAAATTATAATTTTTACTCATATTCACTCTCCCTCGCAACAAAATTACGGCATTGTTTAAAATTCATTTCATTTTTATCATTCTTATTTAATAAATTATCGATAACCAAACAAATAAAAGTAAGAAATAAATATTACATTCTCATTCTTACGTCTTTATTACTAATCTGGCAATTAAATATTCTGATAATTTGAACCAGTATAGAGCTTGAAAAATCTAGTTGAACTAAAAGAAAGATCAGAAGGAAGAAAAGAGCAATAGATACACAGTAGATGAAGGGCCTGAACTGAACTGCTTTGTTTAAAAAAACAAGACAAGCTGATGCTGTTGGAGGTCTGCAAAACACTTGCTGCCAATTATCTAGTAAGACACTACAGTTGAGGTCATTTTGCTACATTGTCAAGTCCATTTGTAATTTCAACTGACTTGGAGGAAAAAAAAATTACACCATTGCATTTTCTTCGTAAGCTTTTGATCATCAATGCAAAGCACGGGCAAGTGAGATAAGTTACGTCGTCTTGCTGCTCTTATGTCAACAAACTTGAGCCATTTTCGCTAGTTAGCAACTTACTCACTGGTTGTTAAACATGTTAAAGATTCCGAATATTATATACACAACTATGAATCTACAACTTCCAGCTACAAATATGTCAATATGGAGTCACCTGTTTCTGAACTTCAATAAAGATGTTTTAGGATCTGCAACCAGATCAATACAAACAATTAATTCAATTTGGTTTAGACAATCTAACAGAAAAGTAGTGCAACACAAAGCAATGAAGCCCAAAAATTCAAGGAAACAATGAATGGACACAATTTGCCAACTTCGCTTGATAGAGAACTAGTAATGGAGTAAAGGGAGTCCAACCTTTAACTGAAGAAGGCTCTGAGGCATATTTGTAAAGTGCCTAGAGAATGCGATACATTTTGCAACCCTCATTGCCGTGTCCATTGTTTCTGTTGAAGCTTCCTAGGCAGCAGAACTACAGAAGGAACATATTTTTAGTCTCCAAACTTGTATATAGATCCTGTCACAGTCCATCAAACTATACTATGTAAGGTTACCTTCTGAAATGCTGCAAAAGCTTCTTGGGGGAAAGATTGATTTTGGGTCTGCTCCTTGCTGAGAAGAAACCATTTGAACAAGATGACTCTTACTGCCACAAAGAAAAGTTATTTCATTCAGATTTTAAATGATGTTTTAAGTCCAAAATTGTTGAAAATATGAAATTCCATCAAGACACAAGAAAAAGTCTTCATGTGGAGTAACCAATGCATGCAGTGGACATGCACAACCACTCTACGTCAAACAAAGGTTGGTTGAAATGTCTATAAATGCAAAATTTAGAATATATACCTGACCCAAGGAGGTGTAAATTTAGTATTTGGTATCTCATCATCTTCTTCGTCATCTTCATCATCAGAACCTTTGTATGGAGAAATCTCATATGACTGTTCTTGAATAATCTTGGGAGATAAATTGTCATCATCAGTTACCTTGCAGAATTCACTCATTTCCTACAATGGTACAAGTTTGTGAATGAGATCCACTAATCCCCAATAGGCAGGTGAAAAATATGCAGGGACAGACAAACAACAAAGCTACTTTCAAGAAAGCATGCGAATAAAAGGAAGAGCCCCTCTTCACATTATTTCCTAGTAATTGAAACCAAAGATAGCACAAGTAGAAATTCAGCAATTTATCTTCACTTGAAAACATCACATTCCTGTATTTTTGTTGTTTCTAATCCAAACAAGTTATGATCCTCAAGGTCATCATTTACGATGACAGATTCAAAGGCACAAAATATGAAAGCATTCATTGCATGTACAGATTAAATGTCATTCTCAGTACACTAAATTCACCATGGGTTTTTGCTTCTTGTTGATACATAAACGTATGTGACATACAGTTCTGCAGAAAATGAAGGGAAGTATATTATATACTAGCTAAAAATGTTAAGAAAATGATGCGTAAAAGTAGTACCTCTGTAAAATCACCAAAATCACACAAAGTTTGTTTATCTCCATTTGCAATGCTCTCAGTTTTTGCATCATTTGTTGAATCCCTAATTACCATAACTTTGGTTTGGGGTCCGTTCTGAACATTGTTCTGTCCCTTTGAACTTTTGATATCCTCTTGTTTTCCCAATTTGTCCTTGGCTACTGTTTTCTCATGTTGCCTTTCATCCTAAAAGGGAGATGCATGTCATTATGAGTTAGAAAACACATGAATTTAGAAAGAAGTTTGCAGAGCATGAGGTCATACTGCAACCAGGCATTTCACTTCTTTCGCAGGACGTAACTTTTCTCCTTGTTCTAGCTGCTGCCTCCTGACTTCTTCAACACGCTTTTTTTTCCTTTCCTTCTCCTTCTTTTCTTCTTCTTCTCTGTGTCTTTTCTTTGCTGCTAAATCTGCCTGTTTCTTCCTCCTTTCAACTTCTTTCTTTTCCTTCTGTAGCTCCAACTGCCTTAGATTTTGTTCCTCCATCCTTGCTCGCTCAAGTTTTAAGGCTTCTTTCCTCATCCTTCTTTCATTTTCTTTCTTTTCTGCAAGAAGTTTTGCTTCCTCAGCAGCCTGAAGGGCCTTTACTTTGATTTCCCTCTTTCCTACAAGGAAGCACACATAATTTCACCTGACATATCAGATTATACACTGGAACAAGGAAAATGATATCAACATGCTATAACAAAAATAACACAAAATCACATGGATAAAGGGAATCCTTTTTCTTTCCCAATCGCAATTTTATCATAGCGTGCAAACTAAAACAACGGATACAATGATTTTTAACATGCAAAGGTTCAAGAGCAAATCCCAGTGCTATAATTTATCTCAGTATTCATACTTGGCATCTCTTTTACAAAGCTATGCTACCTTAAGATGCTTTCTAGATCAACAATACAAAGCATCAATACCTAACAACATTTTACATTTCAAAGAGACCAAACATCTGCAACTAAATTGGATGGAGAAGGAAAATCTAAAATACAGTTCTTGGAGCTGAAAGATTGGAAGTGTAGTGATGAACTTCTGGATACGGGCAAGATGATCACTGCCTACTTTACATGTCAAACCATAAACAAAGCAATAAAAACATGGTACAGTAAATTTAATCATCTGATGTTACTCATGCAACTCCCAAAACTAAGATTTAGAAAAATGTTGAATCAACCATGATAGAAGTCATATAGAAAAATAGAAAATATTGAAGAAGAAAAGGATCCTTCTATAAGTACTTACAGAAGGAGAATTTCGGAAGGCAAAATAAAATATTCACAAGTTTACCTGTAATTATCGCAGCTTCTTGGTTCTGTTGAACAAGTGGAATAAAGGAAGTTATATTTGACACAATGTTGTCTGGTTTCGACTTCTTTACAGAGAGACTTGGCCCACGATTTCTTGAACTTGTTTTACCAGATAACTTGGGCTTATTAAATCTACTATGGAGTGATCCGTCAACCCTTTTACCACCATTGGCTCCTACGGAAATAATCTGGTTGTCCTTGGTGTTACGTTCATATTTTTTCTTATTACCCTTATCATTTCCAAACTTCGTCCTGTTACAATTACCAGTGAAACTGAACTCTGTGTTCACAGAAGCGAGACTACTTCGATCATCAACCGTTTCAGATTCACAAATTGATATTGGAAGATTGGAACTTTTTGTTATCTCAGCAAGCGGTTCTCTTTTGACTGAGCCAACTATGGCTTGAGACTCGACGCTTTTTCCAAAAGTATCAGTTACCTCATCTATGTTCTCGTTTTCTTCACTGATACATGGTAGATCGGGAACTGAGCTAGCTCGCTTCTCTGAACTGCCAGACTTCGATGCAATTCCATCCCAGAACTTCCCAACTGGAGAAATATAGGGTTTATTGGCATCCAGTGTAGATGTAGTATTTGGAAATGTTAGGCTGTCAGAAAGGCACCTTTCATCAAGTGTGGTATCGGGTTCCCATTTAAAACTACTGTAACTGACCTCGCGTTGCTTAAGAATTTCCCCATCTACATCAGAATCGTTTCTTGAAGTCAAGCCCTTCAAAATCCCATTTGGGATAGACTGGTGTAACTTTACAGTTTCATGCAATCTATACGTGGTTGAAAAATGGGAAACTGGTGTATGTAGGCAGGCAGATCTACAAAGCTGCTCCAAAATGCTTGCACGTTCTAATGCTGCTTTTGGAAGTTCCAAATTGTCCAGATCAATTATGTCTCTAGTACCTTGTGGCTGTTCGTCATCTGTTTCCATGACAAACCCTTCAAACTCCGGTACAATCTCGTCAGTTCCTCCCAGATAAGATTTTCTTTGCTGAATGCCCTTTTCACTCTGACACAAAATCTCAGCTTCTTCAAGCTCCAATTTATCTTCAAAGTGCAATGGAACTTGGTTTTCTTCTCCAGCACGCATCCCTACCGCGCCAACATATATGTTGGTACAGTCCAGTTCAGTTTTCTCTGACAAATGATCTTTAGAAAATCCATCGGCCAGGAGTGTCATAGTTGAGACTGTAGGTATTCCTAGTTGTTCTCCCATCAAAGTAAAAGCAGCATCTGGACTTCTCACCTTCCTTTCCATGCTAAGGTTGACCTATCGGACACAACAACAAATCACATCTTCCATATCATACAATTCTTATCATCAGTAAAGGTGAAACCTCATTAATACAAGGTAAACCTAATTTAAAACAGGAGTAAATTCTCACTATAATATTCAATTTTGTAAAAATCAGTGAAACACACTAGCAGCACACCAAATCAAAAGGCCATCGGGTTAACTCTTGCCTTTTGATTAATAACACTTTATTAAACCTCATATATGATCGTCAGATGCATCTCATCATGAATTAATCAGAAATGTGATGTGTCCTTCGTCAAATAACAAGAGCAGAGGTATCAATGTTTATGTACCAAGAGACATTAAACACTAGAGGTAACTTTCAGTTGTTCAATATTTATAGATGACATATGAAGTTTAAAATCCCAAGCATTTGCATATTTGATATTTACCCAGGGTCATAAGTGTAAAAGATTACCAGCATCATAATCAAAGAAATGGAGTACTGCAGATAAATTCTTCATAGAATATAGATGGCAAGAAAAACAATGCAGTCAGAGTTCAATTGCTGCCTAGAATTTTGCTGTCCTTGTTCAAAAAATTTTGATGTCCTTATAACAAAGGATCATAAGCAAATGCAGAATGTGCAGGTGCGGCAGGAGAAGACATAATAAATTCTCCTTATTTGCGTAAGTACCTTTTCAACTTCCAATTTAGGTGATGAAAGTTCAGATCCTTTTATCACATAGTGCTCTACATTTTGATGCATGTCTTCCACCAGGCTATTGCCAAAATTAGAAATCATAGAATCTCTTGTCTGTATAGGCAAGCCGTCAGACTTTTGAAGAAAATCTTGATTAGTTTCCATTGGATTTACTTCACTATGTACATGAACTGTGTCAACAGACTGAAATGGTTTTATCAAGCTCGGAGAAGCGGAAAGGGAATTGGCAATTTGATCCCCAGTTTTTATCCGCTTGCTTTGAGGCCACGAACCCATGAAGTAGGAATCTGCATCTTGTTTATGAGACACGGCTAAGCTCAAATCTTTTCGTACAACTTTTGTAATATTTTCATCAACCAAAAGAGCACATTTGTCCATGCAGCCTTCAGATGAATCCTTCATGGATTTGAAATCTTTGCAAGAAACTTTCTGTTCATTTAGCACTGTGATCCCGTTGAAGGAATTCAGATTTCCTATGTTATCAACAGATGCTACTTTATCCATGATGATTTTTGAACAATATGGAGAGGCAAAAGTTTGCTCCTCCAGTGATAAATCTTGTTTTTCATTATCAAATACAGGACCAGAGGTTTCATTCAAGCTGCACTCTCCCACATCATCAAAGTCAAGTTGTTTGGGCTTTACAAACATTAAGCATTCAGTAGATGGTCTTGGCACAATAAGTTGTGCTCCAACTTGAGTACCATCTAGGCTGGGATCGGACATAACATGACAGTTGCCACTGACCCTCTCAACCGGAATGTCAGAATCTTTATACATTTCTAACACAACTGAGTTTTCCATTTCCAGAACGTCAATGCTGTTACTTTCTGTAGAAGACAGAACTATTGCTCTAATACCCAACACTTCCTGAAGTTTAGTTCCCTCTCTTTGATATGACCTTAACGGTGATGGTGGTTGTAAGCACTTACCAGAGGGTGCAAGTCCAAAATCATCATGCCCTTCAATAATCGAAGAGACATCAATTCCCGAAAGTTCATTCACTCTGATAAGTTTCTCAGTACTTCTATCCCTTGTTATTCTACAACAATAAGCATCAACTCTCCCCTCATCACTCTGACTGTCCCAAGTTCTGGCTTTAAATTCTTGATGATTTATGTTGGCATTATCAAAGGATTTAACCAATTCCTGTACGTTATCAAAGTCATTGACCAACTGATTTTGTTTCAAACAACCAACTTCCTTATCACTAGTATAACAGTTCTTCACTGGTTCTTGGCCAAAATTTCTAGATTGCAATATACTTCCTGAATAAACAAAATTATTTTTTTTTTCATCACTCTGGTTACCACATACATCCTCCTTGCTCATTCCACGACTTCCATTACAAATGGTAGGTGAAGTGTTATCCGATTCTGATAATCTCTCAACAGCGTTGGACTCTAATTTGTCAATTGACTCTCCAAGTCTACTGTTTTTGTTGGCAACAAAGGAAGATTTGCCAACATCCAAGGGCTCCTTTATGGAGCTGGGTTGAGGGCTACCAGGGAAAAGTATGCCACTCCTTTTGGAGCCCTTGCAATCTCCCAAAATAACTTCTTCTGCTTCACAAATTGGATCATCAGCAAAAGGAAAAGGTTCGAACTCTTCGTCAACATCCAAGGGCTCCTTTGCAGAGCTGGGTTGACGGCTACCGGGGAAAAGTATGCTACTCCTTTGTGAGCCCTTGCAATCTCCCGTAATAACTTCTTCTGCTGCACAAATTGGATCATCAGCAACAGGAAAAGGTTTGAACTGTTCGTCAACATCCAAGGCCTCCTTTGCAGAGCTGGGTTGAGGAGAGCTTGGTTGAGAGCTACCGGGGAAAAGTATGCTTCTCCTTTTGGAGCCCTTGCAATCTCCCAAAATAACTTCTGCTTCACAAATTGGAATATCAGCAGCAAGAGAAAGTTTGAACTGTTCTAACATATCATTACCATGGTTTGAGTGCTGTGTTAATTGATTGACAGAATTTGCCAAGCCATCTTCTTTTGCAACATCGGAACAATTGCCACATATACTCCTGGATCCATTAATTGAGCCCTTTGGCTGGCTACAAGTTGTGCATGTCGTAGGTCCTCTATTATGGATATCACCAGAATTTCCCTCCCCCCTAGATTTTTCTGTTTTAGCCTCTTCTTCCATGCAAATTCCATTACTTGCATCAACAGGTTTTATCAAGTTAGTATCACATGCATTGTCATACTGTAGGGATGCAATCCCAGACCCCACAACTGGAGTGGAAACATTGTCTTCTGAAGGACGGGGTTTAACAGATTTTGCACTGCTACGAAGCCGCAAAGCCCGCTGCCTTGACTTTGATCTTTGAATGTTTGCTAATGATTGAGATTGGTCAGGGCAATTGTCCAATAAACTTTTGTCTGTACAACCCCGAGGAGATTTAACACTAGAACCCATATCAACGTCATTCGAAGCGTGAAGTTTGGTGGATAAATGATTCGGTAAAACATGATTATGAGATGCAGCGGCGTGTGTTTGGAAGTTAAAAGTGGAATAACGGGTGGTGGGAGGTTGAAAATGTGGAACTAGGAATCCTGATAGTAGAAGCTCTTCTTTGTTTAACTCTGCAAGAAGCAGGAAATGTTTTTGAGAGATTAAGCAAATAAAAAAAAAATCTAAACAACAACTAGAGTGTACATTGAAACTCCAAGCCCAACTATGACTCTGAGGCCAATAACCAAGAGATTCAGTGGAATTTCACAATTCAAGAACCCAAAAATGGCAAGAAAACCCCCACTCCTGCACCAGCACTTAATTTACTAATATTCCACACTATTGAGTCCCAAAAGAAAAACCACCTAACAAACACTAATTCGTCAAATTTTGAAGCATATTTGTATAGAAAGAAGTGGAGAGAGAGAGAGATAGAGAGTGAATCGAAATAGATAAACAAACCGTTGGCCTTGGGAAGGAGAAGGAAAGGAGGAGGTGAGATTCCAGCAAGAATGCATTTGGAAGCGAGGTGGTGGTCGAAGGAATCGACCATGTGCTTGGCTTGCTCCACCATCCACTTCTTCCGTTCGAATATCTCCACCAACATCTTCTCCATTGCCGCCGTCGTTGTCGCCATGTTTTCTTCTCTAAGATTTGGATTTGAAATTTCGGTGGGGGGTAGCCGAGTGTTACATTGGTTTTCTTGGACTTGAAACTACCGAAACAGCCTCGCTTCTACATTTAAACTACTATTCTGTCCCTGAGTGGGTCCGTTTAAACTAAATAAAGAACACGTGCAGTATGAGGCCAAATTGATATATTTAATATTCAAATTGATATAATGCTACAATAAAATATTCAATCTGAATCTCATAAACTTTAGTCTTCTCATTAATTATTTAATATTCTCTTCTTAGTGAATTTCATTAAATGATAGATAAAATTAACAGTTAATTCTACTTCTATTTGTTTTATTGTGATTTTTATTTTTAATTTTCTAATTTCAATTTTTGATTTTCTTTTAAATAAAAATAAAAACTTATTCATATTTATATTTTTATTGGTAATAGTAATTAGACTTAAAAAGTAAATTATTTTTAATTAAATTATTTTAATCTCTTATATAATATTTATTAACAAATTATTAATTTTATTTCATTAAAATAGGATGTTTAAACGAGAACCTTAAACCGTTGGGTGCCTTGCAAGGAAGATTTATTAGATCAACTGAGTGCACTAGTGCACCATTCATGTCCAAACATATACTATCACACACTCCATCAACAAATAAAAGTCGGGATTGGTACTCCAAATCTAACTAGAATGGTGGTTGGTAAAAGAAAGGAAGCATTTTCATTCAACCAATGGCGTCAGTTGCATTCAAAACTTTTTGGTTTGCTTGTTCTCTAAATATATACCACCAATATCATCATCACTTGAACGGAGCATAAGGACCATAACTAGAAAAACCATTCTGAGAAGAAGAAGAGCCACCGGCGCCATCACTACCGTTTCCTTCACCAGCATTTCCCTGTGCAAACCCATAGTACACACCACCAAGCATTGGAGAATCTATTTCGTGGTGGTGGTGGTGGTGCTGATGCTGATCAACTATGGGAAAGGTCTGCATGTATAGTGGCGTAGACATAGCACCAGCAGCAGCTCCACCACCAATATCAACGGTGGCTGGAGTACCACGCTTGTGGTGAAAAATGTCACGGAGGATAGAGGACCGATCAGCCTCACTCTCACGGTAACGAGAGAGAAACAGACTGAGAGGTTCAACGTAGTCGTCGAAGCCAAGCTTTCCCATGGCCCAGAGCACGTCCTCTGCAGTGATGGTCTTGCGCTGTTCACGTTGGCAACGGTCGTTGGCCTCCCCTGTGACGAAGCTGATGTACTCGGAGACGCATTCTTGCACCGTCTCTTTGGCGTCGTCGGATATTTTGGCATGGGGTGGCAGAATTTGGCGCATTATTCGGATGACGTTGGCTATTGGCATGTACTGATCTTGTTCTCGGACTTCTTTGGTGGGGTTGGTGTTATTGTTGGCGTTGTCACCTCTTCTTGTGGCAGCTGGGAGGTTGTTGGGTTGGTTTGCTGCGTTCGGAACGTTGGTTTCATGGTCGTCTGAATCCCTGCTTGCTTGTTCCACATTCAAACCTGTAAGAGTTAGGAAAAAGAAAGGATTAAGCTTTGTCTTAGCTCAGGTTACATGCCAATGATGCTAACTTCGGACATGAAGATTAGAAGAAGACAAACCAGCTGCATGCAAAACTTTAACACGTTTAACATTGGAAGTAATAGCTAAATCCAGAAATACAATGGGTTTAAGATTTAGTATTAGTTAATAAAATTAATTAAATTTTAAAAATAATTGAAAAAATATTTTTATTTATTGAAAAATTTAAAATTTAAATAAAAAAGATTGTTAAATGAAAATTAATTTGATTAAAAAATTAATTTGTTTACGAATTATTAAACTAATTAAATTAAAAATTAGTGGATTTAACTATTAAACCAATTAATTCAGTGCAGGCTAAAATTAAAAAAAATGCAGGTAAAATGAGGGATGTTATGCTAATTGAGGCATCCGTCGCCTCGCCCCAAAGGCATTCAATTGCCAATGGCCATTTAGAATGTGAGAAGGTGTTCAACAAGCAAGTAACAAACAAGCGTGACGCTCGCACGCGCCACCTGGCCACCTGACATGACCCAAGGCGTTACTCACGCAGATAACTAGGTCCCTAACGCAGAACGGAAGAAAACAATTTAAGGTCAAAAGCTGTTCTCTTTTCTCTATTTCCTATGCAACTCCACCACAACAGTCCAAACTCTTTTATCTTAAATAATAAAGATGGTCAAACACAAATGTTCAAGGAAAAAGAGAAAAAAGGCCACCTCACTGGGTAGTGGCTTCCAAGGCCAAGGTGCCCGTGCCTCCATTGGAGGACCAGAGCAAGACCAACCAAGCAGGATCCATGAATGAGACTCATTTAAGGGTAACATCTAAAGCCTACTGTTAAGATCCTGTGCTTTTATTTTCTGTTTTATTATACCAAAGTCAAAGCCTTTCCCTCTTCTCCATCTTTTTTTCTTTTTTTCTGAAAGAAAATTGCTTTCCTTTCTACAAGCGTGATTCTTGTCAGCAAGACAATCTACTACATAAAGCCATACTGATATATTAATGAGATAACAAGAGGTAACGTTGCTGTAAATAAAAACATACCAATAAAGATGGGCTTTTGATCCACATCAGGGAAATTATAATAATTCACAAGTGTTGGCACGACTTAATAAGAAAATAGCTTTTCATGCATGTGATTTGAGTTGACTCTCTGAGGAACAGCACGAACATGCTTCGACAATAGTACTTCAAACCGTTATTGATGCGTAGATATCCAGAAAGACACATGTTTGCCCATTGTATATGGGCACTAGTGCCGGTGTGTTGGTTGGTAAGAAATATAAGAGAACATAGTTAAAATGGAAAAAGAAGGAGAACCCATTTTTGTGTGGAGGCGGCAGCTTACCGGAGGTGCTAGATACAGCAGAACCTGAACCATACTTTGCATGCTTGTGATAGCGATAGAAGCCACTTCCACGTTCCATACTCTTTCTTTTCAGTGTGTTTCTCTGTCTTGTAACCACTCTCTATCTCTATAACACTATAGGTTTTGTCTCTTCAATGGGCACAAAGCTGCTATACCAATGGATTAAACTTATAGGACAGCTTCAAGAAAGTGAACTACACATGGCAACCGGCGTTTTCAACGAGGAACCCCATATAGCCGGTAAAAGGAAGCTATCTGGTTGGTCAAGAAGTGAGACATCACCGGAAGTAACAGGTGGCAAAACCATCTCAGGATTTGTCTTCCAAAACCGCTAGTATAGCAGGCTTGATTACGAGGTCATATTTAGTTACTAATGCACTTAATGACCCTTGTTTAATGACACCTAACAATATTGGAAAAAGGAGGATAAAGATAGAGATTGAGAAACAGTAAATGCATTTCTCACTTGCCATATTAGAGATACAGGATTCATGTTGGTGAGACTTCTTAGATTTTGTTAACTTTGGTTTAGTAATTATGCATATTGTGTTTAAACTTGGGTCACCTTTTAGGTATGAACTTATAAATTATAGTAGTCAATTTCTGTGTAAACAATGATGATTTATATTGACAATTAAATATCGTACTACTACTTAGTGCAACTGAATCGCATACATTTCAAATACAAATTTTTTTATTATCGTTGCTTCATTATATATATGTTAAAAGAGTAATTATGTTCAAATAGACGCATTATATTGATTAATGTCTTTATTGCTTGTGCATATTTTAACTGGTAACAAGCTTACGGTGACTCAGGAAGTAAGCTTTGATGACCAGTCAATTGCTTTTGTTTTTTTTAAGGCAAATGAATTTCGTTATAATATACCAACTTTTAAACATTCTATGTTGGAGGCGATTCATTGACCCAAATTTTGCTCCATAGTAATTGCTCTCTCTCTCTCTCTCTCTCTCT
>JAOQMP010000210.1:47240582-47254748 GCA_027563575.1 Erythroxylum pedicellare
ATAGAAAATAATTAATAATTCAAAATTTCGAATTATTTTCATTATTTTATAATAAATTATTATATATAGATAATTATTATATATAGATAATTATTTTATATAGAAATAATTAGAATATAATAAAGATATATATAAACTAAAACTGTACAACTGTACAATATGACATTGGACTATTTTGTAATTTTTAAAAAAATTCAGGAATGATTTTATAAATTAAAAAAATACCCGAAACGGTATCCGATATCAACTGATATCGGTACAGTACCGTACCAGAATCCAATTCGGTATCAAGTCCGGTACGGTATTCGTAACATTGGTTTTACCACAATAGCTTAAGCTGTTGTGTGAGGCCAACTTAATTGATTTTATACATTTACTAACAAGCTCTTATCTTTTGTTGTCAACTCAATTCCCGTTCTTCATCTTACCAAATTAAGGCTTGTGGTTAACTATTTTTTTCTCTTTTATTTCTTCTATATAGTTTTAACTTCATTTGTATCAATTCTCCCCGGCTTGTCTAAAGTTGTTCTTGATGTATAAAGCGATAAATACTATTCATATAAGCTTGGATTCGAAATTCTTATTCAAGAATCCAAGTACTGTAAAAAATCAGTCTTCCTTTCCACTACAAGAAATTGTCGATATTCTCTAGGTTTTACGGCTACAATTTGTTCATCAAGAACATCCTCTATTATCTCTTTAAGATAAGGAGTGGTTGGACGTCTTAGGGTATGTTTGGTTGGGGTTTTTATAATGGAATAGAATGAAATGTAATATTATTCCACCGTTTGGGAAGAAGTTTTGTAATGGAATGTTAAAACTTCGATATTTATTGAAAGTTCTATATTACATATGCTATAGACCCATAGGTCATTAGATAGAGCTAGGGTACATAGTGGTGGTAGTCTCCTAATTTAGAAAGACTCATTAGGAAATATCCTTAATATAAAAATATCCCTAATATAGCTAGATATTACAACTAAGAATAATCTCTAAGAATAATCCCTTAATTAAGGGATTATCTACTATTACGGGATTGTCTACTCCCCCTCAAGTTGGTGCAAAGATGTCTATCATGCCCAACTTGCTAATTTGCTCTTCAAATGGTTGTCTTAACAGCCACATTGTGAAGACATCTGCTCTCTGTTCTTCAGTAGGAACAAATGGAATACATATGCTTCCATCTTCCATTTTTTCCTTGATAAAATGCTTATCAACCTCTATATGTTTTGTCCTTTTGTGAAGTACTAGATTGTGTGCAATATTAATGGCTTCCTTATTGTCACAATACAACTTCATGGGAGGCTTAACTTCCAAATTTAACTCAGTCATAACTCTTTGGAGCCACAAGACTTCACACACTCCTTGAGCCATAGCCCTGTACTTAGCTTCTACACTACTCTTAGCTACTACATTTTGCTTTTTATTTCTCCATGTTACCATATTCCCCCATAAATAGGTGTAGTAGCTTGATGTTGATCTTCTGTCGGTTATTGAGCTAGCATAGTCTGCATCCGTATAGACTTTGATGCTTCTTTCTTCCTTCTTCTCAAAGAACAATCCCTTACCAGGACATCCCTTTAGATATTTCAAAATTCTGATAACAGCCCCCAAGTGTTCTTCATATCGTGAGTGCATAAATTGGCTTACAAAGCTCACTGCAAATGCTATATCTGGCTTTGTGTGAGATAAGTAAATTAGTTTCCCAACAAGCCTCTGGTACCTCTCCTTATTTACTGGAACCCCATTTTCGGGTTTTCCAAGTTTCTTTCCTAGTTCCACTGGTGTATCACAAGGTTTACAGCCACTTAAACCTGTTTCTTTTAATAAATCCAAAGTATACTTTCTTTGAGTCACCACAATTTCCTTCCTGGATCGAGCTACTTCCATGCCAAGAAAATATCTAAGCTGCCCCAAGTTTTTTACTTCAAATTCCTTACCGAGCTGAGCTTGTAACTTCTCTATCTCTACAAGATCACTTCCAGTGATTATGATATCATCCACATACATTATTAGGACAACAATTTTACCTTCCCCAGTCCTTTTAGTAAACAAGGTATGATTTGATTGGCCTTGGAAATACTCCTGACTTGTTACAAACTTGGTGAATCTTTCAAACCAGGCTCTTGGGGACTATTTTAGTCCATACAGGGACCTTATAAGTTTGCATACCTTGTCTCCAAAGCTTTTTTTGAACCCAGGAGGTGGTTCCATGTACACTTCCTCTTCTAAATCACCATTCAAGAAAGCATTTTTTACATCTAGTTGGATTAGAAGCCAGTCTGAACATGCAGTCACTGACAATAGGACCCTGACAGTATTCAATTTTGCCACTGGAGAGAATGTTTCAGTGTAGTCCACCCCAATGTTTGAGTGTAACCCTTTGCCACCAACCGAACTTTATGTCTTTCTATTGAACCATTTACATTGTATTTAATGGTAAATATCCACCGACATCCAACTAGTTTTTTTCCTCTTGACAGATCTGTTTTCTTCCAAGTGCCATTCTTTTCCAAGGCCTTTAACTCTTCCAAAACTGCCTCCCTCCATTCAGTAACAACTAGAGCATCATGTACATTGTTTGGAATTTCTGCACTGGTTAGTGTGGAAATAAAGGCAGAAAAAGTTGGAGACAAGTTTGCATTAGAGACAAAGTTAGAAGTAGAGTATTGTGTGCTTGATCTTTTTTCTTTTCTCTTTGCAATAGGAAGAAAAATATCGCCAGGAAGATCATTTGAGTTACCTGGTCAGGTACTATTAATTTCAGTCTCAGATGGTGAGGGGTTAGGACTCAGATTCGGAGATGATAATTGGGTTGTATTAAAGATTAATTCCCTTGCTCCCCTACTATATACTGCACTGTGAAATGTTCTCTGCGTTTCACTTCCTGCTTCCTCCTCAACATTGTCTTCTTCCTGATTTTCTATTTCCTCCCCCTGACCAGTAATCTTTTCTACTATTGGTCACTCTAGGTTCAATATCTCAGTTTTTTTTTTCACTAGACCTCTCATCTTCCTCACTTAAATACTCCCCCTTAAGATGAGTGTGACTATCATAAGGTTTACCTTAAAAAAATGTAACATCCATAGAGGTAAAAAATTTTCGGGATGTTGATATGTAACATCCATAGAGGTAAAAAATTTCTGGAATGTTGGATCAAAACACTTATATCCCTTTTGGGTTTTAGAGTATCCAACAAAGATAAATTTGATAGCTTTAGGATCTAGTTTGGATTTCTTGGGATCATGGTTATAGACAAAAACAATGCTTCCAAATATTTTCAGAGGGACAGGTGGGTTCGGTTTTGTGTTAGGAAAGAAGGAAGTGAAGGTTTGTAATAGGGTTTGGAATTTTAAGGTTTTAGACGGAAGTCTATTGATCAAAAAATTGGCAATGAGAACTGCTTCTCCCCATAGGTATTTTGGGACATGTGTTTGAAAGTTGATTGCTCTAGCTACCTCTAAAAGGTGTCTATTTTTGCGTTCAAAAATTCTATTCTGCTGTGGGGTATAATTGCAGGAGAACTCTATTTTGCTGTGGGGTGTAATTGCAGGAGGTTTGATGGATAATCCCTTTGCTATCTAGGAAGTTTTTTAAGGCTAAGTTCACATACTCCTTCCCGTTGTCACTTCTTAACATTCTAATCTCCTTTTGAAATTGAGTTCAAACCATGTTATAGAAGGATACAAATGTGGCACAAACATCCAATTTATCTCTCAAAAGAAATACCCATGTGACCCTAGAACAGTCATCAATGAAAGTGAGGAACCACCGCTTTCCATTAGGTGTTTGAGTTCTAGAGGGACCCCATAAATCACTGTGAATTAACATAAATGGCTCCGAATATCGGTTGTTTTTAATGGGGTAATGACTTCTATGAAGTTTAGCTAATTCACAACGTTCACATTGAAAACTAGTACTTTTATTGATAGATAAATGACGTAGTGCACACTTTAGGTATTATAAACTAAGATGTCATAACCTATAATGCCACATCATTATTTCTTCCTCCTCCTTGTTGACAGTAATGTGACAGCTCCCTTCTTCATATTTCTTGCCTTCTTCTTGCAAGATATATAAGTCTCCAGTAACCTTAGCAACCCCAATCATCCCCCCCGATTCCAAATCCTGAAACATATAATGAGTCGACCAAAAAATAGCTTTGCAATTCATATCTTTGGTTAGCTTGCTAATAGAAACAAGGTTATATGATAGATTGGGAATGTGAAGAACATTTTTAAGTGTTAAGGTATCTGAAATAGGGATTGTCCCTTTACCTGCGACTGAAGCTAGGGAACCATTTGCAATTCTAATTTTCTGGTTTCCTGCACAAGGTGAGTAAGAAGAGAAAAATTTGGAACTACCAGTCATGTGATCGGTGGCTTCAGAGTCAACTATCCAAGAGTAGGAGGGTATTTAACAAACAAAGGCTTTTGGAAGGATTATACCTGACTAGGCTATAGAACAAGAAGGTTTTTTGGTATTCTCAGCTGGAAGGAACGTTTACAGATGATCCAGTTGTTCCTTTGCGAAAGGAAAGGTCTTGGTTGAGCTGGAGGTATCTTGGTCACGACTGGATTGGTTCCCAGCTTGCAAAGCTTTCCCTTCTCCTTCTCCACTAGCCCTTTTTTTCTTCCAGTTTTCTAGTTTGCCATGTATCTTCCAGCAGGTATTTTTTGTATGCCATAATTTTTTACAAAAATCACAAGTTTTCTGCTTGTTTTTATCTTTCTTACCCTCACTGTCACTATTCTTTGAGACAAAAGCTGAACCTTCATTCTGGAAATCCATAGTGCCACTTTTTCCCAACATAACACTTTTCCTAACTTCCTCTCTTCTGACATCAGAGAAGACTTCTCTGATTGAGGGTAGTGGCCTACGCCCCAAAATCCGTCCCCTAACTTCATCCAATTCTGCCTTCAAGCTAGCAAGAAATACAAATACTTGTCCTCTGTCAACTTTCTCTCTATATTGGGTTGCATCTTTTGGATCTTTCCACTTTGTTTCCTCAAATAGATCCAACTCCTACCATATTATAGTCATCTCATTATAATATGCATTCATATCTTGCTCACCTTGCTTCATCTTCCACATTTTTTAATTGAGTTCAAACAGCTGAGCACAGTTTTCCAGGTCTAAGAATGTTTCTTTAACTGCTTCCCATAAATCTTTGGCTGTTGGGAGAAAGATAAAGGGTCTTCCAACCTTTGGTTCCATGGAATTGATGAGCAAGGCTGTAACCATGGCATTCTCCAAGCACCACTGGTCGAAATTCGGGTCTTCTGATCTTGGAGTTTGGATTTTTCCTGTTATATACCCTATCTTTCCTTTTCCAGTAATTACAAGACGGGCTGATTAGGACCATTCTAGGTAGTTTCTTCCATTCAGCTTTTGGATTGAAATTTGAAGGGAATTTTCTGGTTGTATGCTAACTGAATCAGGTTGATTTCCTAATCCAGAGAAAGGGGTTGAGCTGCTGGTGGTCTTGAGGGATGAAGATCGAGATCCCACCATTGCATCCTTGTAGTTTATGGAAGAGCTTGTGGCTTTGATACCATGTAAACTTCGATATTTATTGAAAATTCTATATTACATATGCTGTAGACCCATAGGTCATTATATAGAGCTAGGGTACATAGTGGTGGTAGTCTCCTAATTTAGGAAGACTCCTTATTAGGAAATATCCCTAATATAGCTAGATATTACAGCTAAGGATAATCTCTAAGAATAATCCCTTAACTAAGGGACTATCTACTATTACGGTATTGTCTACAGAATGGAATAGAATGAAATGGAAGAGGAGGGTTTCATATTACATCTCATTCCATCTTAAGCAGTAAAAATAGAAAACCACTAATTTGGGAGGTTTAGGATAGAATGTAAAATGATACACTATTATACTATGAACTCTTCATCTAAACAACATTTCACTATATTATATTATGAACCTTTCCATCCCGCCAAAATAATAATTTTCTAATTTTACATCTATTTATGTTACATTCTATTATAAATCATTCCATTATATTTTATTCCATTCCATTCTATTAAAAACTTTACATCCAACCAAACATAGCCTTATAGTGGGGGATTTGCTCATCTTGTCTATGATAAATAGTTAGGTCCACAATGTTAAATATAAGACTTATTTCCATGTCACTTGGTAATTCCAAAACATAAGCATTAGTACTTATCTTCTTGATGATCTTATAAGATCCAACATTCCAGAAATGAAGTTTCGTATATTTTCTTTCTTGAAAACGATCTAGACGAATCTTAACCATTACCATATCCCCTTCATTGAATTTCACCAATCGATGATGTTGATCAACATGCTCTTTATAAGACAAATTGTTGGTTATTATCCTTCGTCGTATCTTTTCAAAGATGTCTCTCATGTTTTGTGCAAAACCTTCAACTCTAACACTAACTCATGTAGTTTGTGGTAGAGGAACTAAATCAATAGGCTTCCTTGGTTGAACTCCTGAAACCATCTCTAAATGGCTCTTACCAATAGTCCTATTTGTAGAACTGTTGTATGCAAATTTTTCTGTAGGAAGAATTCAGTCCTGATTTTTTACATTGTCTCCAAACATTTTAACAAGTCTTCCAATTTTTTATTCACCACATCTGTTTGTCCATCGGTTTGGGGATGGTAAGAACTTTAAAACTGATGCTTAGTGTTTAATGTTTTCCATAGAGTTCTTCAAAAATAACTCATGAACTTTACGTCACGATACGATGGTTAAAGGTAATCCATGGAGATGAACAACCTCTTTGAAGAAAATTTTAGCAACATGGATAGCATCATAGGTCTTGGAACATGGAATGAAATGACTCATCTTGAAAAACCTATCCACTACCACAAAAATAGAATCATATCCTCTTATAGTTTTGGGAATTCCCAAGACAAAATCCTTACTTATGTCCTAACATGGTTCATGAGGCAGGGGTAGTGGTGTGGATAATTTAGAAATTTGTTTCCTTCCTTTAGCTAATTGACATGTTTGACATTGTCGTCTAACCTTAGACATGTTTCGCTTTAAAGAGGGCAATAAAAGTGATCTTTAACCATTGCGAGTACCATCAGATTTTGTATAGCTGAAATTTTAAGGTTTGATTACTGAAAATTTAGGTTTAAGATTTCAGAGATTAACATACTGGAAGTTAGGATTTTGTTTGCTGGAATTTTGTGCCGAACACAAATGATAGAAGGTAGGAAACTAAGAAATACTCCTAAGATTTAAGAATCACTCTTAGAGAAAAACATCACACCTTCTAATTAGAAACTCAAGTTTTTAGAAAAAAATTTAAGATTGCTTATGTTATTGAAGGGGTGAGTACACATATATAGAATTCATAGAATCCTCATTCTAATAGGAAAGGGTTCCTAATAAATTAAAATCTTATTCTAATAAAAATTCTATAAGTCCTAAACAATTAAGATAACATATGTAAAATAGGATAACATATTTAAGTTACTACTACTTCCTATCTAAAAGGAATCCTAACATAATCTAAATTTCAGCCTTATTTTTTGTTGTCAACTCAATTGCCGATCTTTATCCTATCAAATTAAGGCTTGTGGTTGACTAATTTTTCTTCTTTTATTTCTTCCATATACTTAAAGTTCTTTTGCATCACTCCCCTTTCTCAGATCAATTCTTTTGTTTCTCAGGTTGATGCACAATTTCTGGAGGTTTTAGCATTCAGGTGAAATTTTCTGTATAGTTTGACGTAATAAAGTCATCAAGCAAACATCTTGGATACTCTTGTAGTTAGCCTATCTGAACATTAAGTAAGAGTTTATTTTCAGTCATTTTGATGCGTTGAGATGTTTCCTTACAATTTGCAACTTGCAGGCAGTCACATAAGTCATATTTTGGCAAGTCGGACTTGTTCTTCCTCTGCATGATGCGCCCTTTGTCTTATGACATCCAGAAACAAGAAATTGAAATTGAAGCTGCTCAGGTAAGTGTAAACAATAAAATGAGATGATAAATACTATAAAAGATACAACCTCTATTATGGTTTTACTCAGTCTAGAAATTCAAAATTATCAGACATATATCGTGTGGTATTAGAAATACTAAAAAGAGAGCTTGTATTAAGTTTCTTTGGAGTTATTTTAATAGGACTGTCATATAGATCCTGCTTGTTCTTTGTTGCCTAACAATTAATCATATAACAGTCTGTGTTGAAAAAATTCAATAGAAACTGAATAAGCATTTTCTTTTTTGGTATTCCTATTACCAAAAAGTGTACATTACATAGTTTAGAATAGTAAAAGTATTTTTTAGGATGAGCAAAACTATAGAAAAGATCTGCATCTTTTGCCAAATAAATTAATATTATGTAACATTGGTTTAACCTCTCAATTTGCTTTGCATCTCTGAAAATTTTTGGTATATTATTTTCTTTTCTCCATGGATATGGGCATGGCTCTTTTGAGTTGTCTCAAAGACAATGATGTAGGTTCATAAAAGAAGATGACTAAATATGTTTAGTTTTTAGCGTAAGAGCATGTTCCTCGTAATGTGAAAAATGGTCTGTGTGATGTCTTGCATCATGGTGCTAGTCCAGTCATTTGTTGTATTCTTTCAGAAACTGATAAAAAATTAGTAACGCTTTTCTCAACGCTCTTGGGTTTCTCTGGAGTTTATTCTAGTAATGGGGATAAGATTGAACAGATGTTTAGTACACCAGCTGCTGCCAATTTCATGTTGATTTGATTTGTGTTTCATCATTGTCTTTTAGGTATGTTGTGGAAGCTAGCTGAAGTGTAGAGAATGCAATAGCTGATAGAACTTTCTCATCCAGTTTCTATTTTTTTATCACAGTGGATGCCGTTGGAGGAATTTGCAGCTCAACCTTTTGCACAGAAACATGACATTTTTAAGTATATCAGCCGTTTATGCTTGGCAAAGGTAGACACAAATTATTCTGGATTTCATCCAGTGCCCCTCCGCTCCATTTTGGAGGATAAGACAAGTTGTTTGTATGCAAACATCAAGGATTTGACGCCGTCAAGTTCTTTTGATTGCCTATAGATTAAGGATATTATTTCATTTATTGATGTCTGGCTTGGTTTTGAGGGAGAGCCAGTATTGTTACCATCAAGTGCGGATGCTATCTATCAACTACACCGAGAAGGATGCACTTTGCATACAGCTTCCTGGAACGTAGTTCCCAGTGGGCATATTTGCAATGGGGGGTCAAGTAATTTTTTACGCTGTTGAAGATGATAAGAGTCAGTGTTTAATATTGTAATGTATCCATTAGAACGATACATCTTGTAATAACATGGTTCAAATAGCATCAATATTATTACACTACCAAGGACAAATTATCGGGATAAGCTTAATGATATTCTCGTCACTATGGTAAACATATTTATCTGTATTTGGTCTACCATTTGTCCAGGGATGTGAATTTATGCTTACAACTTCCACAGAAACATGACAGGTGGTCTGCCATGCGGCAGAACATCCGGAATAGAGAAGAAAAAGACATGACTGAGTTACCAAGTTATAAGTCTGTACTAGGATGCGCGGTTCTTTAATCATCTGTCCCTCTGTTATTGTCAGTTTCATAAAAAACTCCTTTCTGATCACAGATAGAGTCTTTGTTGTTGTTCAGGACAGACACATGTCACCCACAAGTGTTGCTTTTCTTTTTACACTTTCTATGTCAGTCTTGAGTTTTGAATGCACAGAATCCAGGAAAGTTTCCAGGGATAATGTCTTCCCCTCCCCAGTTGGTTGTCTGAATTGTACAATTTGTCAATACCCATGCCAGCCTCTTACAACACCGCCACCACCACTTCCTGATTACCCCGTCTATGCCTCTCCACCACCACCTCCACAACTTCCAGGCTACCCAGTTTATGGTGCACAACCGCCGCCCTCCTCAATTCCCGGTTATCCTATATACGGTTCTCCACCTTCGTCACCGTCTCAAATCAATTGTACGCAATTTCCAGTGCAGTGCTGCCAGAATCCTCCTCCTCAGCCTTTTGGGTATCAGCCATATGAAAACTTCTCTGCTCCATGCTCATCTCTGCATATTACTTCAGTTATAGCATTGATACTATGTAATATTGCTCTTCTGCTCTAGAGTTTCATGCTCTTTTCTCTCCAAGTTCGTTATATGAGCACATAAAGCCTTGTATTGCTTCAAATTTGTAATAAGGCCATGTTTATAGAGGCCTGTAAATGTAATGCTTCATTTATTGGTTTTGTTGACATGGAGACACTGAACAACATCCTTTTTCCTTTTAACGTTAGTCTAAAATTAAGATTTAAACCTGAGGTTTATCTTCATTTCTTTGAGCTACTAGGTCCAGTGATTCATTCTTATCCTTTCACTTGGGCAAGATGACTTGAGAAACTAAAGCCTGATTTCTAGTACTTTAATTCTCATCAAAATACAAATTTCACCAAACTGGGAAGTACTTTTCAAGCCCCACTACCGTCAATTAAATAGTAATTTGCCTCCACTTGTTAGCATTACATTTGTCCTTATAGTGTAATGAACAGATTGAACAAATGAGATTAACGACATATAAGACACAGGGAGTTGTGGGCGCCTCGGAGGCGGTCAGGTGGGGGGATGATTGAGACGAGAGGTTTTGACAAGTAGCAAAGAAATACTTGACACGTTTGAATTGTACTGTATGTTTGTTACGTTTAATTTTGACTTGCTTCCAAATATGTTTGTCCTGTATCTTGACTACGTGACAAGTATCTCACTGTCATCAGAGAAGAAATTTATGACCTTGTGACGTACACATACACCTCGGGATCCTGAACCTTTCCTCCTACCTTCCAAGTGGGATACTCATTTCCGTTAATTGTGGTGTTGGTACAAACTTCATTCTGATCTTGCTTTTCATCACGTGAACATTCATTCCTCAGTAAGGAGCATGGGCTTCCATTTTCTATTCACTTATGCACACTATATGAAAATTTTGCATCACTTGCTTGTTTACAAACAATATAATTTGCTTGTTTACAAACATCAAACTCTCTTCTTTAGATATAGTTAGTTGGTGTACTTTTTCCTTCCATGTATTTTGAGACAGTTGGCAGGTAAAGCAGTAGAAGCTCCCCTTTACACTGCTGTTTTCAGTGACCTCCAAACATGTTCAAGCCGAAAGCTTAATCAAGCTACAAAAAATCCAGACTCAATATTACATTGGTAAAAGTCCATTTGGAATATAAAGCCGATAGCTCTACAGTATCAAACTACAAGATAAGTGAATGCAAACCACAAAGTCTTGGAACACAAATGGGAAAAAAAAAAGAAAAGAAAAACTTACCACACCAAAAATAATAAGAAAAATAAAAAAACAAATAAGCACAAGCCTCGATGATTAATCAATTCTAGCCCATCAAAGCCGGGCTTATTTCCCGCACAAATTGGTCAAATGAACCATCCGTTATAGAAGACACATTAGAAGTCCCAAGAGCATACTCATAACCACGGCAACAGATCTGCCACCATCCACTCTCATACCATTGTTGCCGTCAGCTGTTTGATCAGCTGCACTATCTGCCCCTGGTGCATCAGCTGGAGAGTCTGATGGTGATGAGGAAGTATCCTTGCTAGCCTTCGGGGTGTCGGCCGCCTTATCCACTGCTGGGGCTGGAGCTGGTGTTGGTGCCGGTGCATCCTTGAACAGCTCCTTGGGCAACAGGACCTTGTCAATTGTGTAGATTGCAAGCGGCTGCTCATCTATAAGGGTCCCGGTTATTCTTGCCGTGGTACTCTTTGTCTTTAATGTCACTTGATCACCATCATTTTGTACAGTGAAATCATACTTGTTAGCCCCATCAGTGGCTAAAGTGTTCATTAGCCCGTTGTTGGCTTTCAACATAGGCATAGATTCATATACAGGCACGCCAAAGAATTCAAGGAATGAGACTTTGCCTGCAGCTGTCAAGTTCTTGAACCTCGGCATGAAGAGTTTGAATGGATCGTCCAGAGGGCAAAACACAGTCAATCCTCCATCAATATTATCCTGAAAACAGTCATCAGTTGTTGCATCTGAAAAAACTACATAGAAAAGCCAACAGCTTTTTGATAGGGTCATTGTAACTAGTGTAGACGATAGTAAACAAGTTAGCAAAGTTGTCCTATTTCTGTATCAAATGATTCAAATCACATTCTTCCCACATGAAAAGGGCCTGTCAATTCCTACGCTGCTGTCACGTACTTTCCCTTTTTTTATGCTTCTTCTGATCAAATTTTCTCTTTTATAAGCATTTCATAAATTGCCATCAAACTTCAAAGCTATCAACTTTTTCCGTATGTGAAATGGGAAGTACTTGCAATGTCATGACCTATTGGAGGCTTGCCAAATTAGAAAAACATCCCAAAGATTCCTAAACATTGAAATTCAATAAACTAGATCAAAGCCCCCTTCACTTTCACTTACACCTACAAATAAATTAGTCACTTGATCCATCAAACAAGTATTTATTCTGCAACGAAGTAAGAGATTTAGCTCTCAAGCGACTGCTTTTAGTGTACTTGTTGTTGGCAATTAAATTAACAGTTAGCAGTTCAGTAGTTACCTGATATGTCTTTGAAGCTTCAGGATTTGCCAGTAAAGTGTCAGCGAACACTTTACACCCATGAGCCGACATTATACCGGTCAAGTTTATCTGACTCGGTCCTGGAGTCGGCGCCTCCGCCACCGCCGACGGCAACACCTTGCTGACCTGAATAACCGAGATGTTGTACGGAACCTCCTCAAGCGACTTTACAAAGAACACATCAAGGGTACCACCATTATCCTGTGGCCCAAGCGCCACTTTCCCACCTTTCATGTCGGTGATATTAACGAACCCTGAAGACCCCGGCGCCGTTCCGGTTGCCTGAAACATGGTGGCGGCGAGGGCTGTGCCGTTGGTGATCTGGTGAAGCTTCTTGGTGCCAAAGTAATCGAGGAGTATATGTAGTGAGAGGATGTTTTTGATGGTGTAGATAGAAGGGTGTTTGGAGAGGAGGTCGGACATGACGGCGTTGTCGACGGCGAGAACGGTGATGGTGGTACGGGAGTTAATCTCGGCGGCGAGGTGGGTGGCGGTCAAGTAGTGGTTGAAGGTGGAGAAATCTGGGTGTTTCGCCAGAAGGCGAGTGATGTTGTGTGCGTTGGACAGAGTGGTGGTCGTAAGGAAGAGGACAAGTAATAGTAAGGAGGGAAGTGAAACTGAAGAGGGCTGCATTTTGCTAGACTTACAGTGAGGGGAGAGAGAGAGAGTGTGTGTTTAGGAGGTTTGTAGTTTGTAGTTTGTAGTATGGTATAAAATGCGGGTGAAGAGGGAGTAGGAAAAGGGTCTTAGATTTGTATCATATTACGATCATGGCAACTCTATTTCCATACATACAGTTGAGTAAAATACTAAAAAGAGACAACGGAGGAAGACAAAGAATTGGGAATCTTTCGTGGAGAAGTTGGGAGCCTATGCTTCATTAGTTGATCATCGTTAGTCGAATTTGGATTTTACCCACCCATTTTCTTAGAAAAATATTTGGGAGCCTTCGTTTTAGTATTAATGTTCTGTGGCTAATATTTAGACTAAGAGTTTATTTGCTTTTACTGTTATTTTTATTTAATTTTTAAATTTAGCAAAAATAATTTATTTTTAGTTTCTACTTCTGTCAATTTTTATAACTTATATAAAAATTATTTTTTATTTTATTTTTCTTTTTCATAAGTTGATTTACCATCAACAAAATATATGATTTAATTATTTAATATTAATTACCAATAAAAATATGAATCATACAATTTACTTATTTTAATTTTTATTGCCTTTTATGAAATTCATTAAAAAGTGTTTATATGACTTTTTGATTTATTCTTCCTTTTTCATAATTTATGAAAAATTATAAACATTTATTTTTTATTTTTTATTTTCATCTTTTGTCATAATCACATTTACCATTAGCTAAATATATAGCTTAATTTTAAAATAAAAATATCTTAAAATTTGAATAAATTCATTAAAAAGTGTTTATGTGACTTTTTGATTTATTCTTCCTTTTTCATAATTTATGAAAAATTATAAACATTTATTTTTTATTTTCATCTTTTGTCATAATCACATTTACCATTAGCTAAATATATAACTTAATTTTTAAATAAAAATATCTTAA
>JAOQMP010000210.1:47304683-47314845 GCA_027563575.1 Erythroxylum pedicellare
GGGGGGGGGGTGTTGAAATATAAGTGGGAGTTTGATCCACATAAAAAGAATATATAACTTTAAGCATGCATATAAGCCTAATGCGTTACTCCTCCGATCACTAATTAGTTTTACATTTAAATTTGTATGTACTCAGTTTATTTAACTTCAATATTACAAAATTGAACATTAGTAAAAATAAACAATCTATTGTAAAAATTTTAAAAAATTAAGACAACTAAGTGTCATAACATCCCTTTATTACAGGTTTGACATGTTATCAATAATAAATATAATTAAAAAGAGTGATTTTAAGATCATTTTAAAAATATAAATATTACGACCAAATAATGTGTTTGATTTCTATTTTAGAAAAGTTAATGCTAATATTTGAAGATCTTCCTTTTAACAATCACTAGATTCTTAATTTAATTCATGTGTAATGGTATTATAAAAAACGATACAGGTTGAGAGATAAAAATAACTTTGTCTTCTTTATTTTGATTTCTATTTTAGAAACCTTAATTCTAATGTTTGAAGATCTTCCTTTTAACAACCACTAGATTCTTAATTTAATTCATGTGTAATGGCATTATAAAAAACGATACTGGTTGAGAGATAGAAATAACTTTGTCTTCTTTATTTTTTCGAATTCTAAATGTAGTTATCGATGGTACATCTGACTATTGCTTCATAGTTGTAAAAATAGTTTTAATTAATAAAAGGATTTAATGTATGTTGAAAGGTTAGAGTTACACAAAAATAGAAACAAATATTCGAATGTTAAACTTGAGTGAAAAACTATAAACGTTAAACGTTATAGTGTTTTCAATAAATGAGTTTTCATTTCAGTGGCACCTAGTGTAGTCAAATTCATCGTTAAGACTGGCAGCTGGAAAAATGTTGACCCATGGAAAGCATGCATAATAGTGTTTAATTATTTAATTCCTTTAAGGAATAGAATAATGAGGACCCAAACAGTTTCCATACTCCTGCTTATTGAATATATCCCACCAAAGTCTATAAATTAAAAAATTAAACCGTATGTTCTTAATCCCATACAATTATCTATCTAGAGCTTACACCGATCTCCTCATGGAGCTCCAACTTCAAGTTCTTATTGCGTGCTTTCTGTTCACGATTTTGCTTATCCTATTAAGAAATCACAATCCGGTCTAAACCTGCCTCCAGGACCACGAAAGCTGCCAATAATCGGAAACCTTCACCTACTTGCTGGTTGTTTACCATATGGTCCGCATCGCCCTTTGCTAGAGTTAGCCAAAAGATATGGACCCATTATGCACTTTCAACTCGGCGAAGTGTCAACTGTTGTGATTTCTACAAAGGAAGCAGCAGAAAAAGTGCTGAAAACACATGACATCAATTTTGCTGACAGGCCTTTTGTGTTTGCAGCAGATATCTTATTTTGCAATTGTTCTGACATTGGATATGCCCCATATGGTGAATATTGGAGACAGATGCGCAGAATTTTAATATTAGAGCTTCTAAGTGCAAAACGTATTAAATCTTTTTAGTCCATAAGGAGGGAAGAGGTTTCGAGTATGATGACAACCATTGGTGCCAGTGAAGGATCACCAGTCACACTCATTTCTCTGTTGTTGGCTACAAATTTTACTACCATTTCAAGGTCGGCATTTTGTAATTTAAGCAAGAAGGAGCTTGCACTTATACCATTATTGAAGCAAATAACAAAGGAATTAGGAGGGTTTAGCCTTGGTGATGTATTTCCTTCCCTAAAATTTCTGCATGTAATTACTGGGTTAAAGCATAAGCTTGTGAGCTTGCATCAAAAAGTCGACAGGACACTGGATGAGATCATTAAAGAACACAGAGAAATGAAAGCAAGAGGAGAAACCGGCGAAACCGATGACATGGTTGATGTTCTTTTGAATCTCCAAGAGAGCGGTGACCTTGAACTCCCCTTCACCGATGTTAATATCAAAGCCCTAGTCCTGGTACCTACATATGTCCATTCCTTCTTAACTATATACTTTTATTCTTAAATTTCCTTTTCCTAACTCTTGTTCTAGTAGCTAAATAACATTACCGTTTTTTTATTGGGTGTTCTAGTAGCAAAAATATCATTTTCATAATCATGTGAAATTGTTGAGTGTGAAAGTACTTTAGAAACGAAGGAAAAAATGTGGAACATGCCTGCATGTTCTCAATCTGATTTTTTATTGATTTCTGGTCGTTAGGAAGTCTTTATGGCTGGGATTGAGTCAACAAGTTCAGTTGTGGAATGGGCATGGCGGAGTTGATTAAAAATCCAGGTGAGATGAAAAGGGCACAAGCAGAGGTGAGGGAAGTGTTCGGTCAGAAAGGAAGTGTAGATGAAGACGGCCTGCATAAGTTGAAGTACTTGCAGTTAATAATCAAAGAAACACTTAGACTGCACGTTCCTGGTCCTCTGCTAATTCCAAGGCAAAATAGAGAGAAAGTGGTAATTGATGGATATGATATACCACCCAAAACCCATGTCATTATCAATGCATGGGCAATGACGAGAGATCCAAGTTACTGGACTGACCCTGGGAAGTTTTATCCGGATAGGTTTCTTAATAGTTCAGTTGATTACAGGGGAACAGACATGCAGTTCATTCCATTTGGTGCTGGAAGGAGGATGTGTCCAGGTGTGTCACTTGGTGAAGTTACTGTTGAACTTTTACTGGCCAATTTGCTATTCCATTTTGATTGGAAAGTCCCTAATGGAATGAAACCAGAAGACCTCGACATGTCTGAGGGTTTTGGTGCTACAGCCAATAAACTACATAAGTTGCGCTTAGTACCTTCTTCATATCATCCCTCATCTTTCCGCTAAAACACATATTCCATCATTTCCCACATAGACCTTATATTGTCCATCTCCATATCATTTCACCTTCATGAACCAGTGTTAAACTTGGCGTCTCTCTACTTCCAGTTTCTTGTCGTATTGCCTTCTTTCATGGTGTGCTATTGCCCCGAACGTTTTTTCTTTGCTATATTACATATTAGCACAATGAATCTTCTGTTTTCACCTTCTTGTTGTGCCATCAGTTGGGGAAGAAGTTAGTCAAGTTCCAAAACCGATTTGCTGTAATAATGCACAATGTATTGACTCATGAATAGATAGAAGCTATATTACTCACGAAATTTCATTATGTTTAATTTTTCCTTTTTAATTATAGGGCAAAACATTATATGCAAACTTAAAAGAGTCTTTAGTCAAAACTAAAAGAAAAATAAAACCTTACCAAAAGTTTATGACACATTAAATATATTAACTAATTTTAGAATTGTGGAACAATGTTTTAAAGCTGAAAATGACATGGATGTACCCAAAAAAAAAAAAAAAAACCGTTGCTCCTGAAGTCCTTGAGTCAGTAGTCTTTATATTGTTTGTGAAAAGGCCATTTTAAAGAAATAGTTTCTGCCACTTATCTATTGTGCTTAATTCAAAAGGAGGATATGATTTTCTATAATTGTACAAACATTAAAGTTTAGAATGGGATGTCCCTGAAATTGATTCAAGAGGAATCAATTTCAGGGACATCCAATTAGAAGAGGAATCAAAGTGAATATGTAAATTTACCAAAAAAATATGTTCTACATTCTATATCCTACAGATAGAAACGTTATCTTTTTCTATGAATTACCTGGACATGGATGCTATCCACGTCCTTTTTACACAGCTTGAAAACAGTACTTAAATATTAATGTAACAACCCGCATATGAATATATTTCAAAACACCAAAAAGAAAAGAATATAATAATATAATTTCATAGAATATGACTACTAATCGATGTTTCACTAGTTACCTTATATTAAATGGCTTAATTAATCTTGAAATGAGGGTGTTATTGAGTTAATTTGACTATTATAGATAACATGATAATGGATCTTTACTATTGAAGATGAACCACACTAAAGTTGATGGACCTATAATACATGGTAGCAATAAGGGTGGACGGTGGTATTTGACGATAGAGTTGTGAAAAAAGTGATTCCTATCAAACTTCTAATTTAAGAAATATCGAAATGAATTGATTTTGTTTCAAAAGCAGGGAATATTCTTATTCTGAATATGAATATGAATATACATTGTGTTTTTAAGTTGATGAAGACATGTTGAAAAAAATGTCTACAAAATTAATGAGGATTTGAAATATAAGTTGGCAAGTAAATGAGAAAGCTATAAATGTCACCACATTGTTGATATCATTAGGATACCATCCATATACACAAAATGCATGCATGATATGACCAAAATCTTCATGTAGATTTCTTGTGATTTTTCTATGACTTTCTTTGCTCCATCTGCCTATAAATACATGGAGTAAATGAAGATTTTTTAGATACAAATCTCTCATTTTGTTGTTGTGTGATGATACAACACTTAAGAGAATTCCTTCTAGGAATTTTTGTAATACTCTTGTATTGTATATTTGTGAACTTATTGTGTGCATTTGGGAATTGAGGTTGAGAGTTAAACACCAACTTATTTGTGTTCTCCATTTTCGTTAGTAAATTACTTCTCCTGCCTTTGCCCATGGACGTAGGTAAAATTGTCGAACCACATAAATCCATATTGCAAATTTAATTTATATTTTTTCTCATTCTCATCTTAAATTATTAGACAAATAATATTTATGCCTAAGATTTATGCCCCAACAAGTGGTATCAGAGCCCAGTTTATTTTGTCTAAATTTTTCGATCATGTCTGCTATGTATGAGATTGAGAAATTTGATTGATCTACTAGTTTCCTTCTTTGGCAAGTTAAGAAGGAAGCAATCTTGACACATAAGGGATGTAACAAGGGGTTACTAGGTATTAACAAATGCCTAGTTTTTTTTACAGTGGAGCAAAAACAAGACTTGGATGAAAAGGCTATAAGTGCTATTATATTAACTTTAACTAATAATGTCTTGCGAGAAGTCATGAAAGGAGAAATCAATAGTATTTATGCTATTGAAAGTTAATTCTAGAAATATAACTAAAACTCTCACCAGTAAGTTGTGTCATATACCTCATCTTTACATGCTCTAAATAGAGGAATGTACACCAATTAAAACTCATATAGATGAGTTTAATTCAATTGTCTCATATGTCAAAGCCCTTGACAATGAGATCATTGATAAAGATGAAGCCCTCCATTTACTAAAGTCTTTGTCACCTGCATATGCTCACTTACATGACACCTTGATGTATGGAAAGGAGACCATTAATATTGAGGACATTGCGAATGCTTTATTGTGGAAAGATCTTATGGAGTGGCAACTTGCTCGTGTTAATAACAACAACCAAGGAGATGCTTTAGTTGCTCGAGGGAGGATTCAAGAGAAAAATGTCACTGAAAGCCAAAAGTCTCGATCTAAGTCAAAAAAAAGATCTATGACTTATTATTATTGTAGGAAAAAGGGGGCACATCAAGTCTAAGTGTGAAAAGCTCAAAAGAAAGCTTAGTGAAGAAAACATTCAAAAAGGTGATCAAGGTGAAGGTAATTTTGCCGATGAATCTCAAGATGCCAAATTTGCTTTCATTATTGCAATCAATAATTCCCTTCCAAACTCTTAGGTCATTGATTCAGGATGTTTTTTTTTTCATATGTGTCATAATAAGAACTAATTTTCCTCCTATAAACCATTATCTGATGGAATTGTCCAAATGGGTAATTAGTGCGAGTGTAGAGTTACTGGTTTGGTCTCAATTTAAATAAAGATGTTTAATGGAATTGTGAGTACATTATCAAATGTAGAACATGTTCTTGACCGAAAACAGAGTTTGATTTCCCCTAGCATGCTTGATGATCTTGGGTATAAGTGTTCATCTGAAGGTGGAGTTATGAGGATATCTAAAGGGGCCATTATAGTGTGAAAAGCACATAAACTATCTTTAAACTTGTATGTCTTGCTTGGAGATACATTAACTTGTTTCGTCTTATTATCTTCATTTGTTTCAAATTCTTATACAACCAAATTGTGGCACATGAGATTAGGCCACGTGAGTGAGAAGGAATTGGATATGTTTCGCAAGCAAGGCCTTTTATGCGGTCAAAGCACTAGTAAGGTGGAGTTCTGTGAACAATGTGTTTTTGGAAAGCATAAGAGGGTTAGCTTCTCCTTCGCCATTCAACAAACTAAAGATGTCTTGTATTACATTCACTCAGACCTCTGGGGTCCTTCTCAAGCCTCATCTAAAAGTGGAGCTCGTTACATGCTCACTTTTATTAATGATTATTCATAAAAGATGGGTGTATATTTTGAAGCATAAAGGTGAAGTGTTCCTACACTTGAAGCATTAGAAGGCTATGGTAGAGAAGCAGACTGGAAAGAGGATTAGGCGACTTAGAAAAAATAATGGCCTTGAGTTTTGTTCATTTGAGTTTAAAGAGTATTGCAAAAATGAGGAGATTATGAGACACAAGACTGTGAGGAACTCACCTCAACAAAATGGATTTGTTGAATGGATGAACTGTATCCCTTTTGGAATGAGCTCATTGTATGCTCATTAGTGCTAGTTTGCCTAAAAGTTTTAGGCAGAAGTAGTAAAAACTACTTGTTACTTAATTAATCGCTCACCAACTTCTACCATTAATTTCTGAACTCCAAAAGGAGTTTGGTATAGTAAAGCTCCTGGTTATTCACATATAAGAATATTTTGCTACCCCGCTTATGCTCATATTAATGATGGGAAACTTGCACCTAGAGCCAAGAAATGCATCCTTCTTAGCTATCAGTCTAGTGTAAAAGGATACAGATTATGGTGTGATGATCCTAAATCTCCAAAGTTATTAATTAATAGGGATGTTATCTTTGATGAGTTAGTAGTGCTTCACAAAGGAGAAGCAGTGGTGCTTCTTGGCCAAAACCAGACTAGTGGTAATTAGAAGATAACATTTCCGTCAAAGGAAACTTCTTTGAAAGAAACTGAAGAGGTAAATGAGGAGTATGAATTACCTCAAAGTTTAGTACGAGAGGAAGCTTGCTATGTTGTCGAGGAAAGACTAAAAAGGAATGTCAAGAAACTTAAAAGACTAATTGAAACAATTTGTTTTGCACAATTAGTAGCAAAGGAGATAGAAGATGTCAGTAAGTCATCCATATATGAAGAAGCTATATTTTGTGATGACTTTGAAAAACTGTTAGTGGTGAAGGAAGAGGAGATGGAATCACTTTATAAAAACCATACATGGGATCTTATGTAACCACCAAAAGGGAAAATAATTGTTAGTTGCAAGTGGGTCTATAAGAAGAAAGAATCTACAACAACAAATGGTGCTAACTTCAAGGCATAATTTGTCGTAAAAGGCTACAGTTAAGTAGCTAGAGTTGATTTTAATGATGTCTTTTCTCTTGGAGTAAAGCATTCTTCGATTTGTGCTTTACTTTCTCTAGTTGCCATGCATGAATTAGATTTAAAACAATTTGATGTCAAAATCATATTTTTACATGGGGATCTAGAAGAGAAGATTTACATGCATCAACCTAAGGGCAATATGGTTGAGGGTAAAGAAGATCATGTTCGCTTATTGAATAAGTCATTGTATGGTTTGAAACAGTCTCCTCATCGATGGTACAAGCATTTTGACGCTTTTAAGAAGCAATTTGGTTACTCTAGGAGTAACTATAATAGCTACGTTTATTTTAGAAGGTTGTCAAATGGATCCTTCATATATTTTCTACTTTATATAGATGACATTCTCATTGTCTCAAAAGATATGATAGACATCAATAAGTTGAAGGCACAATCAGTGAGTGAATTTGAAATGAAAATTTTTGGGGCTGTTAAGAAAATTCTTGGTATAGAGATTACTTAAGATCAACGTAACAGTATTTTGTTTCTAACTCAAAATAGCTATTTAGAGAAGATCTTGGATCGATTTAGCATGAAAAGTAGTACCCACTAACTGCTTATTTGAAATTTCTCAATCTCCTCAAACAAGCGAAGAAGAGGAACTCATGTCTCACGTTCCTTATTCTAGGGAAGTTAGAAGCCTCATGTATGCTATGGTATGCACATGTCCTAATATTTCACATATTATTAGTGTGGTTAGCAGATATATGGATAAGCTTGGAATAAAGTACAAGGAAGTGATGAAATGGATTTTGCGATATCTACAGGGTACCAACAATTATTATTTGCAGTTTGGATGTTCAAAGAGCTATCTTGAAGACTTTGTTGATTTAAATTTTGCTGGTGATCTTGATATAAAAGAAGATTAATTAATTAGTATGTCTTTGCACAAGGAAGTTGTGCAATTAGTTGGAAGGAATCTTTATAACCCATTGTAACGTTATGTATAACAAAGATGGAGTATATTGCTTTGGCAGAGGCAGTGAAGGAAACAATTTAGCTGAGAGGTTTGCTTGGTGAACTCACTACAAAAGAAGAAGTGATAATAGTCCACTATGATAGTCAATGTGCTATTCATTTGACTAAGGATTAGATGTATCACGAAGGGACCAAGCATATTGACATCAAGTATAATTTTATTAGAGATTTTGTTGCCACTGGGAATATTTTGGTAAACAAAATTAGTACTACAAAGAATCCTGTTGATATGCTATAAAAGACTCTCCCTGCTGCTAAGTTCAAGCATTACTTGGACTTAATTGGTGTCTATCAAAATTGAATATCCCTTTGGCACATTATGGAGAAGGTGGAGAAGTGTTACAAGCTTAATTAAGTTTGAGTCAAAGTGGAGATTGTTGACAAAAATGTCTACAAAATTAATAAGGAGTTGAAAAATAAGTTGGCAAGTAAATGAGAAAGTTATAAATGGCACCACATTATTGACATCCTTAGCACACCGTCTATATACACAAAATGCATGGATAAAATGACTAAAATCTTCATGCAGATTTCTTACGATTTTTCAATGACTTTGTTTGTTCCATATGCTAATAAACACACGGAGTAGATGAAGCTTTAGACACAAAAATCTCATTTTTGTTATTGTGTGATTATACAACACTTAAGGGAATTCCTTCTAGGAATTGTAGTAATACTCTTGTGTTGTATATTTGTGAGATTATTGGGTTGTATTTGGGGATTTGGGATGAGAGTTAATCACAAACTTCTTTGTATTCTCCATTTTTGTTAGTAAATTACTTCTCTTACCTTTGCCTATGGACGTAGGTAAAATTGTTGAACCATGTAAATCCATTTTGCAAATTTAATATATATTTTTCTCATTCTCATCTTGAATTATTTAGATTAATAATATTTGTCCCTAAGATTTATACCTCAACAAAACAAGAGAGATTTTAACATAAGAAATGATGTGAAGGTCAAAATATCACATTAAAAGAGAGAAAAAATTAAAAGGATGTATAAACCTATAAAACATTACTATTAACTAATTGATTTTAAATATATGATTAAATTAAGCCTGAAATTAAGTCGTAAAAAAACATTTATTAAAGAAATAGTTTAGACAATTTATATTGTACTCAATTTTTAAAAACCTTTAAATTTTTTATGATGATGTAAATATTAATGTCTAAAATGAGATATGTATAAAATTCATTCAGTTAATACTAACATAAGATTTTTTCGTTTCATTTATAAATTAAGTCTGTAATTTTTGTTATTATGTAATTGCTTAATGTTATTACCATTGATTAAAAAATTGAATCGGTTTGATCGATTTATCAACAAAATCTTTAAACTGATCAACTTTTCAATTTAGTTTACTTTAATAACAAGAATTCAACATTCTCTTTATATAAGAATTAGTCATTTCTCATGTTCAACAATTGCAACTTATCTAGATTATTTAGTCTCCTTCTAGCTAGCCACATATAAAATGATACCTTAGGTAGTAAACACCTATCCCAAACAATTTTACTCCATTATGGATATTCCAATATGAGTCATTTGAGTACTTTCTTGAGCTCCTGCTTAATTGTATGTATTGATCTTCCCTTTTAGAGTCAGGTTTGTATGATAGTAAAAAATGTATAGCTTCATTAGCCACCTCACTTTACTAGTTTCCTATTATCCACTCAATTATCTTGGTATTCCATGGGAGCTTATTCATTAGATGAATACATTATTATATTCTATAGAGGGGGCTTATCAAGCACCAGTTGCTATGCATCAATGAAGTTGATTTACCATTCCTAATTTTTCACTTGATGTTTCCCTCCGTAGTATCTCTCATCTTAAGTAATT
>JAOQMP010000210.1:47315551-47335084 GCA_027563575.1 Erythroxylum pedicellare
TTTTTATGTGTCATCCACTAGTTCCTTATTTTTAGTCTTTCATAATGATAAAAAATGTAAAGCTTTAGAGATTAATATTGTAGGTTTTCAAATTATTTATGTTCAGGTTTTTATTCACTATTCTTTAGGTAATTTTTATATTGTTATTATATTTTATATTATTTTGTACTCATATACATATTTTCATTATGATATGTATGTTAAATTTGATCATATTTGGTTTATGTATGGCATATTACGAATTTTTCTAGGTTTGGTGTTGTGACTTGTGGTAAGATTCAGAAAGCTAGACCAATTGCCTTTCAATTTATTTTATTATTTTAATTTGGTTCTTAGATCCTTAGAATTTTAATAAATGACACATATGTTCATCAAAATCCCTACTGCACAGCAAAATGTCATCAAAATGCAAAACAACAAACTTTTAATGAATGCACGTGGTTTTATTTGTAAAGAGTGATGATATTTTTTTGTATGGAATCATAGTATTTTTTGTATGGAATCATAAGAGTTTCAAGTGTTAATGCTTATAGTGAAATTTGGTGTTCTATGCAATAGATATAAATACAAAACTATTAAACAAGTTTATTATAATAAATACGAAATTTTCTATTTCACAGGCCTTATATTATGTTGAAGAGTGTCGCTCATCCTTCTTCTTTGCAGTATGTGGTTGTCTATCCATCTAGGTAAGTTGTTCAACTAATGTCTACCTTATGTGTTGATTTAATAATACGAGTATTTGGGTTTGGGTTTTGTTTGAATGCAAAGGAGGTATTGATTTTGTGTTGTTTAGAATATTCTTATAATTATTTATGAGTTTTATGTTCTTCTTTAATAGTCTAAATATTTATGTTTGGGTTTTGTTTGAATCATTGATGAGTAGATGTATGAATTACATAAGTATTTACTATATGTGGAATGATTTTGAGATCTTATGGATGATCCAATGCATAACAAACCCCTAGGATGGTAAATAGGTTGGAAACTTATGATGCAGTTCCTATGAGGCTTAGCAGTGAAAATTTCCACGACCCTAGAAGTCACAATAAGAACTTGCTTTCTTGATTCATATGGTGTAATAATGCCACGTACAATAGTGCTTGTTTAAAACCAAACTTTGGAAATTAACTTGTAGGTGATTAATTCAAACAAATTTCTCTTGGTTTTGTTTGTTGTTGTTCGGAATATTGTTATAATGTTGACAACTAGATGTAAGAATTACATAAGTTTTTAGTGTATATCAAATGAGTTTGTATAATTATGGATGATTTGAGTCATAACAAACCCCTAGGATGGTAAATAGGTTGGAAACTTATGATGCAGTTCCTATGAGGCTTAGCGGTGAAAATTTCCATGACCCTAGAAGTCACAATAAGAACTTGCTTTCTCGATTCATATGGTGTAACAATGCCACTTACTATGTAACATAAAGGATATTAACTATGAAATCACTTTTTTAAATAACAGTTTTGCATAAATGAGTAATGTTGATACATCTTGGATGTATAGATGATTAACACCCGGTGGTTTCATTAATCCTGAGTTTGTTGGGGGAGTTGAAGCTTTTATTCATTATGCATATTCTCAGCCTGCATATATGGATGCCCAAAAGATCATATGTCTATGTAAAAAGTGTAAACATATTCATTTTCTTCCTATTGATGAAGTGAATCTTCATTTATTAAGAAAAGGGGTTTTCCCAAATTATTTTGAGTGAACACGACATGGAGAGCCATTAATTTGTAGCATCTCAAGGGGTAATTAAGTAAACTCACCAATAAATGTGGATGAGTTTGAAGAAGGGACTAGATTTAGAATAAGTAATGAGGGTGAAAATGAAAACCCTTACATCTAAAAGGTTTATGATGCAACCAATTATACCTTTCAAGAAAATATAGAAAATCTTAAAGAAGAACCAAACTCACATGCAAAACATTTTTTTTAAGTTACTACAATCAGCTGACTAAGAATTATGGCCAAATTATGAGACCATGACTCAATTATCGTCAATTAGTAAAATATTGAACATAAATCTGAAGGGAATATTTTTGATCGAAGTTTTTATAAAATTCTTGCTTGGTATAATGAATCATTACCTCCTGATCATACAATGGTTGATAATTTTTACAATATGAAGAAACTTATTAGGAGTTTTGGTTTGTTAATTGAAAACATTGATTATTGCAAATTGAGATGTATGTTGTTTTGGGGAGATGATGTGGAATTACAAAAGTGTAAATTTTGTGTCAATCTAAGTTCAAATCTAGAAATCTTACTATGAAACCAAAATTAGTACCTTAGAAGCAAATGTATTATTTCCCGCTAACTCTTAGACTATATACCTCTGATGTTATTGCATCTCATATGAGACGACATAATGATCATGTACAAGAAGATGGAATAATAAGCTATCCATCGGATGCACTAGTATAGAAGCATTTCAATAGCACCCATTATGAGTTTGCAGTTGAAGTTTGAAATGTTAGGTTATGATTGTCGATGGATAGATTCCAACCTTTTGGTCAATCCAGCCAATAATATTCATCATGACCAATCATAATTGCTCTTTATAATTTTCTTCCATAGATATGTATGAATGAGGTATATATGTTTTTTATAGTGATTATGCCAGGACCTACAAATCCAAAGCATAAAATTGATGTGTTCTTACAACCATTGGTATTTGAATTGCATCAGCTTTGGGAATATAGTGTGGAGACATATGATGTATCTTTTACACAAAAATTTTTATTGAGAGAAGCTTTGAAATGGACTATTAGTGATTTCCTAGCGTATGCTATGTTGTCTGGGCGGAGCACAGTAAGGACACTAACTTGTCTTTATTGTGGTAATGACTCTGATGCGTTTTATCTTCCAAATAGAGTCAAAATATCGTAGTTTGCCAACCACAAGAAATTTCTTCCTCCAAATGATCCATTTAGACGCAATAAACAAAAGTTCATTAAGAATAGGATGGTACAAACACCTCCTCCCCCTCAAAAAGCTAGTGAAGAGATATTACAGGAGATTGATGAATTAGGTTACTGAAAGTTATAGAACTTGAAGCTGAAGAAGCTAATACAAGCATTAGTAAAAAATTTGGTTGGAGAAAACAAAAACATCTTTTAGGATTTTCCATATTGCAAAACTAATTTGATACATCATAATCTAAATGTGATGCATATTGAAAAAAAAGCTTTTGACAATTTCTTCATTCCCACATTGAACATTAAAGGGAGGACAAAAGGTAATGCAAAATCACAAGTTGATTTGAAACTTTTTATAGAAGGAATGAGTTAGACAAAGATCTTCGCACCGGTATATATCCAAAAGCATGTTAAACTTTAGAAAAAAATAAAAGAAAATTTTGTGTGAATGGTTAAAAAGTCAAAAGTTTCTTGATGGTTATGTTTCAAACTTGGCAAGGTATATGGATATGAGGAAGCACAAATTATTTAGGATGAAAAGTCATGATTGTCATGTGCTTACAGAAAGGCTAATTCTAATTGCATTTCAAAAGTTGCTATCGAATAAGGTTTGAGAAGCTATAATATAATTAATTTGTTTTTCAAAAGCTTAATATCATTTGAAATAAAGTTGGTTAAAATGGAAAAACTAGAAAGGAGCATTTTCCCCTTCAAGATTCTTTAACTATATAGAGCATCTATCAGTGCTTTTAGCACATGAGGCTAAACTGGCTAGTCCAATTCAATATCGATGGATGTTTCCATTTGAGAGGTAATTATAGTAAATATTTAAATTGAAGTTATAGTATGTTTAATCACAGAATTATAATAACCCTATTCACTAATGTAAGTATTTGCATCACTTGAAGAAAAATGTTAAAAAAAAGCTAGAGTTGAAGGTTCGATATGTAATGCTTATTTAGTGGAGGAAGAAAGTATATTTTGTTCACATTATTTTGAGTCGTATGTGTACACAAAAGAAAGAAAAGTTCCTTTTAATAATGATAGGGGAGGAATAGGTGATATTGATGGTAACTTATCCATTTTCACATATCCTGGATGAACATATGGACAAACAACAAGAAGAATGTTAACAAAGGAAGAAATAGAGGGTGCCCATGGTTAAATTTTATTAAACCGTCAAGAGGTTCAACTTTTCATGCAGTAAGTTGAAGTTTATTTTGAAATTGATTATTTGGGTTTTCGAAGTTAGTGTTGTTCATAACCAAAATACATAATAATGTTTTTAGATTATATGATGAATGGTTACGCGAGCCAATGCCCCAAAAAACACATAATGTTATCAATAAAGAAGTTGAAAGACACTTTCCTTGATAGTTTGAGAAATATGTAAGTTTTCACTTATAATTATTGAAATGGTTAAATTATCATATCAAAGTGTTCAAATGACATTATACTATTTAATATGATAATTTATTTTTAGGTCGGCCTCAGAAAATCTAATAGAGAAAAAGTTGATATGTGATATTGCGAAAGAACCTTTGCGAACTGTTAAATTGTATTTAGTGTATTTCATTAATGAATATAAATTTCATACAAAATATCGTAGTCGTAGCATGGCAACAGTAAATAATGGAGTTTGCATACAGGGAGAATTAATGGATTTCTATGGTAAAATTACTGAGATACTTGAAATTAAGTACCCTATATTACTAATATAGTAGAGTGTGATATTTAAGTATGACTAGTTTGATACAACTCCTAATGTTGGTACAAAAGTGCACAGCCGATATAATTTAGTTTAAATCAACCAGCAAAGAAGATTTAGACAATTTGAACCTTTCATGTTGGCGATGCAAGCAATTCAGATGTATTATGTCCCTTTTCCTAGCTTACAACTAGATAAGTCATATTGGTTGGTCGTTTGCAAAGTTAAATCTAGAGGTATTTTTGAACTACATGGAAAAGAAGAAAATAAGAGAATCGAAAGTGAAGCATTCCAGGAAAATGTTTATGAAATAAATGCATGTGTTATATATTAAGAGAATGAACCTTTGAATGATCCAAATAATGAATATGTTGAAATTTCATCTAGAGAGGATGAGGACGCCGAGAAATCTAACATGGAGCTTGAGTTTGATTATAATTCTTCAGAAAAAGATGATGATGATGGTTTTGATTTACAATTAAGTGATCACGATAGTGATTAACTTATGTTTGTAATAGAATATTATATGAAATAATATATTATTGCATCAACAATTTATTGTTATATATTGAATTTATATTGTTCTATTATTGGAATATTTAATAAAATGTGAATTTTAGGTTAAAAATATGCCACCAAAAAGGAAAAAAAAGATATGATACAGCCAAGGATCAGGTTACCATGAATTCCATCAGTAGTGCAGGTCCAGAAGAAGCATCATCTTCTACAAATGCTCCAGAATTTGTACGTCCACCTACTGCACATCCAGATAAGGCATCACCTTCTCGACTTACAATCCTTTTACTGTCACCTTCTGTACCTGATACCACACCATCTATATTTTCTCCTTCATCCACCACCAACAGAGATATCAAGGGTAAACACTGCAGATGAAGGAGGCAGCCTCTAGCCTAAAGCTAAGAGAGTTGATGGAAGAACTTACATCACAATTGTCAACAATCTGTGAGTGAAAATATATGAAGCACCATAGGTTTATAATGAAGTTATAGGTTTTTAATGGAAAATGATCTTAAATGATTTTTATATTAGGTTGGTTCCGTTTGGAACGTGCTCAAGCAACATGGCGTCCAAGTTCTAGGAGAATATTAATCTTGAGGGTTATATATAGAAGAATATCTCTTAGGCGACAAAGGATTTTTATTCTCAAGAGTTTTAAGTACAAAAAATTAATTTGATACATAATTAGATAAATATTGTAGGTTATAAATACTCAAGGTATGTTTTTCCTTTTTTTAGAAAAAATTTTTACGGGAATTTAAATTTGATGTGATTATTTATAAAGTATGGGAGAGGCAAGCTTGTACATATTATAGAGGCTTTCTTAGTGCGATGCACAAAACTAGTGTACGATCTCCTTATATATCTAAAGAAATATGGAGTCATTGGCAGTAATATTGGACATCACCCGAGGCAATGTCCATTTCAGAGCTTAATTTTGCAAACAGGGGTGGAGGACTGGAGGGAGATAGTCTTCCTATACACACTGGAAGATCTATTACCCACCTGAAGCATACAAAGAAACTTATAAGTATCTATACTTTACATTTATATTATGATGTTTTTACTTCGATGTATAAAATTTCATTTCAAATTAATTTGATGTGTGAATTTTGGAATGAAAATATATATATTATGGAGAATGATAATGTTATAAATGTCTGGTATCATATATGGCTATGTTGTTAAGTTACCTTCTTTATTCAGCAGGGGGTAAATATCATAAAAATATAGGAAATGTTGTTGAAATTTTTCTAAATTGTAGTTCACTTATAACATTTTATTCTGATGTAAGAAAAGTCGATGGCCAGGAAGCCTACACTCCGTTAGCTCTTTTTGAACACCCACACTAAGAAGCATAATGGTGTGACCTTCGTTAACACCCAATGTAAAGAACTTAATGTATGTGAAATATATGCTTTAATGAATTATTAATTATCACTTTTTAACATAAACATTGCCTCCTGATATGACCAAATACAAGAAAGAATTCAACGATAGTCTCAACACTCTGAAACTGTTGATGAGAGTCAGACATATCTTGATGTAGTGGGTGGTAGGGACCATCGTGGAAGGATCTTCAGCTTGGGTTCATTTACGAACATATGTTATTCGTAATCTTACACATCCAATATAGTTGCATCTAGTAGGCGGTTGGTATCCAATGAAATAGTCATTTAGCTTGAGAGTATAGTACATACAATGGCAACTTAGATGTAATAGTCGATGGAGTACATAGCCCAACTCCATAATAAGATGGATGAGTTAAAGGGGAGGGGCAACACCTCATCATAAGAGTCAAAGCATCCTCATTCACCAACTACATAGCTTATTGTAGCTACTCTCAAGTCGTTTTGTATGAATTAGATATTTATTGTTGTAGATAATAATTTTTTATTATCAATTAAGATAATTTTTACTTTATATTATCAATTAACTTACTGTTTTGACAAATTGAATGTAGAAAAAATCAAAATATTGCCAACAAATAATTGTAGAAATTAATTTATCAATCATTAGATTATCATTCAAAATAATATTGATGCATTTATCGCCAAAATAACAATATCTGTCGATGAATTTAGTAGTAAATTTACCAACGGAATAAGACAAATTTGTTAGTAAATTTACTAACAGAACAAAACTTATCGTCGCTACATTTTTCGACAGACTTCCAAAATTTTGATCGTGCCATTGCTAAATATAGCAATAGGATATAAAATGTCCGTCGATAAATTAGCAACAGAATATTAATGTACCATTGCTAAATATAGTGAGGGAATAGAAAATGTTCATTAGTAAATTAGCGACAAAATATTTCTATTCTGTTGCTAAATATTACCTACAGTCGTTTCTCCGATGACTCATGTCGTCGGTAAATTTTGTCGTCAACTTCGCTTACCAATAAAAAACCTTCACATTTTGTTAGTAATTTCCATCGCTAAACCCTATTTTTCTTGTAGTGCTTGTTGCCTTCACACAAATCCATACACAAATACTCAGACTTGGTTATCTACTTATATTTGAAGTTAAATTGTTGTCAATCATAAAAATAACTCATTCTTTTCTTCCTTTTATAATTTGTTATTTGTTTTCATAATGGACTTCATTCTTATACATTTTTCCTTCTTTATTATGTTTCAAGGTATAGTGAAAACAAACAAAAGCCAACTCAACTTCACAAGCAAGTTTAAGAAATAGATATGCATTTGATATTATCAATTAAGGCATCGTCTTCACTTTACAGTTTCTAATACTGAAAAGTGAATTACAATGCATGAACGAATCTTTACTTGAACACATTAAAATTAAGAAGTGGAAAATTGACATAGGGATAATGTTATGCTTAAAAATAAGTTTTATTAGTTAACTAATCATCTATGTCGTTTAGCAAAAAGAAAGAAAAATTGAAGGTGTTATTGGGTCAATACAAATTTTCAGGTGATAGGAAGGGAATAGGTTACCTACATTGTAATGTATCACATCTCAAATCAATTTTTGTGAAATGGATACACATATGCATGAGCTTGAACAGTCTAATTTGTCTCTAGAAACCACTCAAAAGTTTGAGAGACTTAACCTTTTACAAGAGTTGCTTTGATATCATATAAAAACTAAAATAAATTTAAAAAATGCTTAAGTCTTTGTACTTTGGTTTTTCTTAATTATTAAAAAATTATTTACATATGAATTTGTTATATAATTAAAGAGAACCAGATCTTTAAAGATATGTTATAACTAATAATATGACACTATGTTACATACATTATATACATTAACATATACAAGTTCAGTACGTTCAAAATTTGTCTTCGTAATATATAAACAAATCACTTATTTAATTAATTATATGATTCTAGATCTACTCAATTATTAAGAAGTCTATCAACAATACTGGTCTATCACTAATATATCTGCTTATAAAAAAAACTTTAAGAGAACTTTAGTCAAACATGTTATAAACAGTAGTGAAACAAGGTTCCCACCTTATATTTAGCTTCAATCAACCCATTTTACACACATTACCCATCTCTAAGTATTCATTATTATCACTATACACATTCACCGCATTTATATAACCACAACACACAAGGGAAGAACATAAGGATATGTATATGATGATGAAGTTTGAATAAATTAAGAATGTTAAAATAATGAAACATTAAGTTCGTGGACAAAATGATAGTGTTAAAGGGTGTAAATCTATTGAAAAATGAATAAACATTTATAATAACATTATAAAGTAGCGTGTAATGCAATTATTATTATTATTATGTTAATTAAGATAATGTTATATGAATGTATAGATAATAATTGTAACTAGAATAATGAATTATGAATGTAAAGATAATATAATACTTAAGTAATATATTAGTCTATTTAATCATAATTCTCTATTTGTTCTATATAAATCGATACTGTTATATAAAATGTATCTATTATATATAATTTTGTCTCCAAAGAACAAGTCAAATGGTAATCGGCCACCACTTTGTGGCAGTTTTCTGTATCATTGCCAAATGATATATTTCTTCCTCATTAATTGAAAATAATGTCGTTTAGTTTAACAATAAACGACATCATTTTATACTACGTTATTAACACCAAAATAAAGTTCTCTTTGTTTTCGTGTTAGTTGTCGTATTTCCTCTTTTTTCATCATCGAAGAAGCGTCGTCTCCTCTGTTGTGGTTGTCTCCTGTCTTATAGTCGTAACCATTGAAGAAGCATCATGTCCTGTGTTGGTACAGTTCTTCTTTTATGTTCTCAAGAACCCTCTTTATTGTGCTTTATTTTTTTCACTACCTTTTGGAGTTTATGTAGGTTTTATGTTATGCTTATGGTGTATGAGTTTTTATTTATGTTTGTGTTTGGAAGAAGGTGAATTATGTTTCTGTGTTGGATATGTATAGGTTGACATTTTTTTCCACATTCCATGCTTATTTAACGAAGCGCTGGAACCTATTTGATGAAAGGTCTGCTAGAGAATCAAGGCTACTTCTGCAACTACATATATACCATATGATTTCTTTTACACTAAATCTCTACTACTTATAGAATATAGATGTATCCATCAAAATGAATTTATTTTAACGTGTAATGAGGCTGTGATTAGACATAACAATCAAAAGTAAAATGATCAAAACAAAAAATATTAGCAAGGCATCAAAACATATATACGTAACAAATCTATAAGTTGGAACCATGATATTGAATTCACTTGGGAATGGCTAATCGTGTCATATGAAGAAAAATGGACTCACATTGAGTTTCTTGCTGCTACCTTTCTCACTTTTCTTTTTTGGTACTTTTTTATGAATATATACATCAATAAACAAAATTCTTTGAATCATAACACAATAGGCAAGGGTGTTTAAATAAAGAATTTAGATTGTAATGTAGTTATAAAATAAAAGAAAATGGTTATGGCTCAAAGGAGCGAACTAGGGATATAGAAAGGTGGGTTTTTAAGTTGAAGGTTGTAAACAAATGAAAACCTTTTTTAAAATTCTTATAGCCTTTTATTTTTACACATGCATATATCGATTAGGTCTTTAAATGTTCCAGGCAAGTTCAAGAGAAATATCCATATATAAGTTAATACACTTCAAAGGAAATACAAATTGATTTGAATGTTTCAATTTTTTATGGATGAAAATCTTAATGTTTATTTCAAATCACTTCATCTTTGCACGATGCCTTATTATTTGATCATCAAAGTTTATAAATGTGCATAATGCTAGCTAATTTAACCGTTCGACATATTTTACTATTATTCTTAAAAGATCAAATCTTTTAGCATACACATATCTCAATTTATTGAAAATACATTATATGAAACCATATCATGGACTAGCTCAAAACTAACCAGCTAATTATTAAGATAAATTAAAGCTAAATCACAATTAGACAACTATATACATTAGAGGGTTCTTTAAGGGATGTTTATATATATATAAGAAATCATATTTCGGAGTTGTAAGGGATATTTATGCATCCCCTAAATATAGTATAAACACACTTAACATTCTCAATCTTATCATATGAAGTAGTCTCACTTAATAAATCACAAAATTAACATTGCTAAAATGTTGGAACATTTAAATAAGAAGTCTTCTACTGACTTTTCATAATGTCGACGTGGTGACTAGTTTTTGATGACGGAAATGAGCTTCGATGGAAGGAATGTGGCAAAATTCTCGTTGGTGAAAAACAAATTGATAAATAACAAATCTCCTCATCAAAGTTTAATCATTGCTTGCGTTCAATGGTTGATCTTCTTCTTCCAATTTTTTAATATCATCTGAACTATTTTTTGTTAGGATGCTATTATATGAACTTGTAATTGTATATACTATATGTTATGTAAAGCTTCCTCAAATCTTTAAGAGAACATAAATGGAAATGGAGGCAGTGGCGATGTATCGATGGTTCGTACAGGATTAGGAAAATTGAATGTTTTGGAATAATCGTCAATTGATAAAACTATGTATGTTTATTGTTACAATGATAGAGTACTCATTCAATCATGTATGCATGTGTTCGAATTTGGGTTCTTTATACCATTTGATTTAGCTTTGATTGTTCTATATTGTTTGCTTATTAGGTGAAATGCATAGTACTTGCATTTCATCTAATATAGTGATCCATACTGCATCTGGGAAATTGTTCACTGTATTTTCTGCAAATTTAGTCAAAGCAAAGAAGTTATTGGAAGTGGGTGTCAATAAACCAAACCAATACCCGAGGGAAGATCCTTTACTGTTTCAATTGATGCCTTGGAATGTACAAGGAGCCTTCTTGGGAATCCATACATTGCGAATCTCTTTACCTTTTTTACCGATTCTAATATCACTTGGAATACAAAAAATAATTATTTCTTTTCCTTTTCAATGGAATATTAGGCATGAAACTTTATTTATTGTTTTATCTGTAAGAATTGTTAAACTTCTAATTAAAATCTTGTATTACTTACCATATATCATTATATTATATTGCTTACCATATTTCAATATATATATAATGATTAAGAATAGTAGTCAATTTAAATATATGATATTTTGATCTTATTAATATTAAAATTTTAGGTATGTTTATCTTTTTGAAACCAAAAAGATATTTACATTTTAAATTTTAAATTACCTACCATCTGTTTTTCAACAATATGTTTAAAATTGTGAAAACATTTTACAATTTTTAGATGCTCCATGCTATTTTCATGAAAAAAATTTATGGACAAAGATGTAGTACTATATACATTAGGCGTTATTGAAGAATCATTTGTGTATAAATCCATACATTTAAAAAAAATATAGAGTTTGAATGCATTAGCTACTTAAACAAATTTATAAAGAAGGCAAATGAAAAAATGAAAAATCATATAAATGTCAATTATAATTATCCTTATGATTATTAAGCACACTTAGCATTAAAAATTTGTATTTTAACATTATTAATTTTAAGAACACTATCACACACTTATAAGTCCTCAAAATTCCCTAAGAAATACATATATAAGATCTATAAATCTTTAATATCAACTTTTGGCAATGATTTATGAATTCGTCGCCAAAAGACCAACTTCTAGCAACGATTACAGGGATCGTCGCCAAAGGTTCAACATAGGTTCAACATCTAGCGACGACACTTTTAAGCCGTCACAAAATGTCTCTCCTTTCGCAACAACTCACATAAATTGTCGCAAAATGCATTTATTTAGCGACGATCAGGTAAAACGTCGCTAAAATCTAGACTTTTGCTTAACAGATATGGAAATTGTCGCGAAAAGCTACTTTTGGCGATGAATATGGACATTGCTGCAAAAAGTTGATTTCTAGCAATGATTTTCATTTCTTCACAAAAAAAAAACGTGGCTAAATGTCAGTTTTGTTGTAGCGTCGATGAAGCTCTCCCATTTACCAAACCCTATCTTAAATCCATAGTTAATCAATTGAAGCCTCCACTTTTTGATCTAGTAAGTCATGCCTTAACGTGGCCTGTATACAGAGCTTTACCATGCAAAGAAGCATTAGATTACGTGCTCATTTACGAGAAGGAAGGACAATAGGCAGTATATTGAGATTAGAGAAATTAAACTTCAGTATCATACAGAAGTTATGGCAAGAACTATGCATTTTGACAAGGTAATACTTATATGTTTTGGATAAGAACCGTATAATGATGATAGTTATTAATTTGTCTTTAAATCTACTGTCATAGGTGGTGGATAGACTTGGACTTGCCATCAAGGCTATCTTTTGGTCGAGATTGATTGATCGAATGCTTCTTCTGGGCAATAGGAGCATTTCCAGAACCCCAACATGGACGTGCTAGAAAATATTTAACCCAAATCTATCAATCGATGTGCATGGAACGATTGACGAACTTGAGATCTTCACCAAGGCATTTGAGAGGTTTGTTAGTTAAAACATATGGACGTGATACTAAGTTAACAAGGAATTGTCAGTTGACTGTGAAAATGACCTTTAATAGAGCTGCTAGTAGCATCGGTGGCGAACTCCCACACTACATGCACATTATTGTTCAATCAACGCTGGACTTACATGATGAAATTGCGCAAGAAACTACCAAGGAACAGAGTGCTTACTGTGTGGCTGCTGCAAAAGAAGCGGTAAATCAAATATTAATTTGCTTAAATAATTATATATATACCAAACAGTAACATCATATGGATATGGCATGAATTCATAGGTTGCCCGATTGGCAAAAGCATATAATGATGAAACAAGATGGTTCAACGATGGGTATGTGCCAAAATTGGATGAATATCTGCCGGTTGGGTTAATGAGCAGTGCGTATCCAATGGGAGTGACTGTTTCAATTGGTGAAGTGGCTACTAAACAAGTCTTCGATTGGCTTCTCTCAATGCCTAAAATTCTTCATGCTGTATCCCGTCTGCACGATCCGAGATGACGTTAGGACTCACGAGGCTAGCTTAAGTTTACATATTCTTAAGTTGTTTGTTGTAATAAATTCATTCAAGTGATTCTTTATTTAGTCGATGCTGTGCTTCAAATTGAATGCAGTTTGAGCAAAAACGAGGATATGTTGCATCAACAGTGGAATGCTATATGAATGAACACAGCGTGTTGGAACAAGAGGCAATCGATTTTCTCGAAAACAAAATCATGTTTCTATGGAAGGACATGAATGAGGAGTTCCTGAAACCCAGCACTAGAGGCATTCCGTTGCCTGCTCTCTCCAAGAATGTTCTCAGAAGTGTTGTGATGGATTTGGTTGTCAATCCCTTTGCTGTTTAACTAATTGACCCCTAAGTTCCTATATAATATTGCCCTTGTAGTTAATCAATTTGATCGAAAGAGACATATCCCTAGCCGCCCCATCAATGTTCTCAGCTTGAACTTTCTAATGTGAAATCATAGTAATAATAATAAAAAAAGCATTACCTCTACCGTTAGGTTATGTTCAATTATCTGTCTTGTGGTCTATGAACTTTGTTTTCCTTTAAGCAGTGATGACAAGAAAGATGAATTTTAGCTTTTGAAACATTAATAGAGAAAGGGGGGAGTGCCACAGGCAAGTACCTGAATCCATGTCTAGGTATAATCAATTCAGCGATATTCATCTCAATGATAAGTTATTGCATAAATGAAGATTAAGTAGCCTTAAACAGAGACGCATCACAAGCCCCTTTTCGATCGTTTCACCAGGTATTTTCTTTTATCTCAAACTGATTAGAACCAACCAAATGTAGATCAGCTTTCTGTTGAAATGGAGTCCCAGCAACGGCTCATAAATCAGAGAAATCAGTGTTATGTAAGGACATTTTATAATAGAAAACCACAAGCAAAGGCATACGATTAGACTGCAACAACATACAACAAGATCTGAGCAACAAGATAAATTCATTCATAAAATTTGGTTTCTTTACTCGAAATAAGCTTCGAATTGCAACAGAAATGAAAGTAAAACTTTGAATTTACAACAGAAATGTAGAGAAATTCCAAATGGGTTATTCAAAGAACTTGCCTATCAGCAGCCTCAGCAACGATGGGCAACCTAGGAAGCTGTCCCAAAAGGCAAGAACTTGATCCATAAATCAAACAAACCAATAGGAACAGAAAGACTGTACTGTCCAAGCTCATCACCAAATCTAACCCCAACCCATCTCTTGGATTAAAACTTCTCTCCAATAAATCTGGAAAAATCAGTAGCACATCAAGCACAATAGCCTGCATGGTATTGAACCTCACATATCTACTAAAATTGGGATTTCTCACAACCACAAAGTATAAAGTCAGAAACACCAAAAACCCATTTAAAGGAAAGCTCTTGAAGACCTTTATAGCAGGGAAGAGAGGTTGAACAAGGATTTGAATCGGAGAGAATTGGGTTATAACGTATTTTCCGTACTGAATTCCGTCGAAGAAGGGGTAAAAGTAACAGACGGCTGAGATTATCCGGTCTGGTGTGTCAGCGGAGTCGTTGCCTTTGGATCTAGCTGTTATGGTCCTTGCAGGTTTCTTGGGGTTTTTGGCGTGAGTTTCAGGGATTGATGAGAGGCTTGTGAGAGAGAGAAAAGATGGGTTTTTTAGAGAGGGAAGATAGGGTTTGAGTGAAGAAGAACAGAATGGAGTGAAAGAGAAGAGAAAAGTTGAGGACATGGGGCTGTTGAAAGAGGGAAACTGAAGAAATTGGAAAATGGAGGATAGAGAGAGAATGGCGTGTATGTAGAAGTATCTATGGAAGTAAATATCTATTTAAAGCACTTTGAAAGAAATGTATGTGCTTTATGCTGGAAAATCAATTATGATTGAATTACTGGTGGACAAAAAAAAATATTTACAATTTCTTGATTGATTATTCAATAGAATAATTTTAAAAATATAAGTTAATAAATAAAGATTAAAATATATTTAATCCAATATCTGATAAAATATTTCTTAACTACGAATTAAAAGTCTAACTACTAATAATATTTACCAAATAGAATAAGAACTCTATTTTAAACCCAAAAAAAAACAAGGATGTAAACTCGTTGATTTTTTTCTTTTCCATAGGAAAAAAATGTTAGGATTTCTTTATAATTAGAATTAATTATAATTAATAATTTACTTTCAATAAAATCACATATATCAAATTTGATTAATGAAATTTCGCAAATTTCAAAATTAAATCTAACTTCGTTTAAATTAAATTTTCTCTATTTAGCAATTCCTTACATGTGACTTATCAAGTTCCTAATATGATAATAATAATAATTAATTATAAATCCAATTCATAATTAAAATCACATCAATTATAACTTTTTAATTTACTTTAATTATTTATTTAAATAACATATAATCATATATTAAGATTAATGTCTATCAATCTATCATTATCACCTAAATATTATGAATATAAAAGTGGTATGAGTTAACATGCTTATGTATGGCTATAACATAAAATTTAATCATTTTATTATCTAATTTCAGTTGAACATCGAATATAGAATTGTCTGCTTTATTTAAATACAATCACATTCATTTTTGCTAATTTTGTAATTGATTTATAATTGATATTTAAAATTTTCATTTTAAAAAAATCTCAATTCACTCTGGCTAGAGAATTCTTTAAATCGCTACTAATCAAGAATGGTAGAAAATTTTTTCTATTTAATTTACGTTAAAAAATAATTTATTGAGTTACTTAACTATTTCCACATATTTGATACTATATTCAAGTTTTATCAACTAATCTACTATGATTAGAATATGTTATTAGTACTCTCAATAAATGGCCATTTATAAATAAGATACCATAGTGATCTTAAGTTTAAGAATTAATTACACCATCATCATAAAAAGAAAATCCACAGACATAATAGTAATATTTTATTTAAGATCTTCATAATTAAGTCACTTCAGTGAACTTATTCTCTAATAAATACACATAATTTTGTTTAAATAGCTTCATTTGTTTAAATAGCTTCATACATTAGTCTATAAGATTGACTACTTCCTTCATAAGTAATAAATACAATATGTGTTAATCTTTTCGCTCTATTGATGTCCAACCTTAAAAGAGCAACAACTAAAAATAATTTAAAGATAATGTGTAAATACAATAAGAATCTCATAATTATAATCTCATCATAAGTTTATTTATAAAATATATATATCCATTGGGCTTTATCTTATATATTAATAAACAAATAAACAAGAGATAAATAATGACTTTAATGAATTATGTCACAAAATCTGTAAATAACTTATCGATTTTAGGACATAAAACATTAATCTCCTATTTGCACCAAAATAATTACTTAAATATCTTATACTATATCACCATATATCGATCATGCTTTTATTGAAATACTAGTTGGGTGAGAAAATTCTATAAGATTCTCTTTAGTGAGTACAACAACAACAATCAGTGAGAGTCTTGTTAAGTGTAAGGTATAAGAAGGTTCAATAGTACACAATTTTACCCTTACTAGGTTAAAAGGTTATTTCCAATAAACCCATATGAACAGTATGTGTGTGTGTGTGTGTATGTTTGAGTGCATATACATATTAAAAATAATATAATATAATACTGATTTAAATACATATATAATAATAATACTAATACCATAGAAAATATGTAAAAATAAAAATATAGAAACATGCATTAAAACACATAATACAATAAATATAGAGCAAGGTCTTTAGTAACAATAAAATATAGAATAAGTAAATAGATACATAAACCAGAAGGAAGGAAGGAGCAATAATAGATCAAACAAGCCATTACAAGAAAATAATTAGGCTAAACAGGAAACTGTTTAGGCTAAATAACTAAGAGAGAAGTATTATGAAATAAAAAATTAGGCTAAATATAAGACATAGGATTTAGAAGGAAGAAAGAATAATGTTGGACCTCGTTTTTGGATTCCAACTATCATTCTGATATCAAACAGTGCTGGCGCCCGAGTCACGGTACCTATTACGAGGCTCTGATTTCCCAAAAATTTTCAAACTGGGTAAAAATTTTAGCTTCAGCAATGGCGGGTCCACTGCGGTGAAGTCACCAAATTTAGCACAAAAATCCTTCGGACAAAACCCAGACCACCAACATTCAATACAAAACATACATACATTCATACAATTCTTTCAACACAACCATTTTAACCAAGAAATTAACTACGATCATATACAAACGAAACTTCTTCAATTCATCGTTTCATTATTAAAGCAAAAGAGCTTGGAAAACTTTATTTACATATCAAAAGCCACACTATTGGCTTATTACTGAATACAAAATGCACATGATACAATTGGATGCTTATGCTTAATATGATTCTAAATACTAAAAGTTTCTAAACTAACTTAATTACTAAATGTAGCTATCTTGGAGTTGCCAAATGCTGCAAGGTTCACAATTCTCTTATTATGCTTTTTCTTCACCTGCGGAGTGGAAGGTAATGGGGTGAGCTGTGAAGCTTAGTGGCTTATACATTTATATCTACTGGTAATGAGCCATGCAATTCAGGCATATACATATATATTCATTCATATACATCTATAACTTAGTTTAGCTAGCAAGTCAATCATTCACAATTCAACTCATAACTCATAATTAACAAAAATTTATCACATAGAACACAATATGTGAGTTATACTTCAAAGCATAACACTCAATTATGCATTCTACATAACAAATTGAATATGCTATGCACAAACAATTGGCTCGAGGGTTCCATGGAAATGAAATGGAGAAACCGAAGTTTACACCATAAACGAAATTAGTCCACTTTTCGAATCTCATATGCCATAAGCGGGCAGCCGGGAGAAGGCTCTTGTCAACGTGCATATGACAACCGAAATGGTTCCACTCTCGCCGAAACAAAAGCATATAATCATGCTCAAATCATTTTATCATATGCTCATACTTTCAAGCGTTTCTCATCTTTTCATTCATACAAAATGTCATGACATAGTTCAATGGCATAACTTGACCACAATTCATAAATCACAATGCATTTTCAACAATCACAATAAGTCACTATCAAACAGGTTAACATACAATACACATGCATTCAATTCAAGCAATTTAGCATATATTTACTAATAAGACAAACTTGCCTATATTACACAATAACCATAAATATATTACCCACATTGAAATCCTTGCATACAAACTTGCTCAAAAAGACCTCTCCCCTTGCTCCTCTTACCTTCCTTGATTTCCTTTAACAATAATCAAAAAATCCATTCAATAGGAATACAATTTGAGGCCCCATAGATAGCATATTCACTAAGATAAATTCTAGATACTCAAACTCTTCCAAAAGTTATAACCTTTGGGTCAATTTTCCATGATCATTTCGATCAAGTAAATGAAGAAATTTGATAAGACTTCCTTCTAAAACATGATCGTCATTGTCTTAAGTTTCTAATGCCGCAAAAATCATTCAATTTGGTTCAATACTCTAAAAGTTATATCCCAAACATTTTTAGACTATTCTTAAGCTGAAACAGTATTCTATGCTCAACTTCCATTCAAAAATTGAAATTCTTATAGACTGCATTAGAACTATATTTTTAAGACCAATTGTATCCCCATGTCTCTAGTTTACTCAAAATCAACAATCACTTCATTTGGACAACTACAGAAAACGTTATGCTCAAAATACCGAAGCATGTTTTATGCTGGAAAGTTTGTCGCAATGAACTTTTCCAGAGAGGAAAAGTTCACGTGAAATTTTACAACTTCGCCGCCGCAAATTTCATCCTTTAAGTTAGCGGCGAAGAACCAAGGAAAGTTGGCCACAGCGAACTTTGATAGAAGTATAGAACATGTTTCATTTTCCAAATTTCTTCCCACCTTTCACATATAACCCATCTTAAACCTAAACCATCTCTTCTACTTC
>JAOQMP010000210.1:47350373-47370359 GCA_027563575.1 Erythroxylum pedicellare
AAAAACTTATGATTTCTTTTTTCATTAAAAAGGATAGCTTTTGTAGAATACTTAAATTAAGTTTGTCTTTAATTTTATTAGTTATTACATTAAAGTGGTTAAGTTATTAAAAATTAATTTGATTATAGTTAATTTCTCAACATCTACTACCCGTATGGTGTAGGCGTATTGTTTGCACAAACTTGTAATAGATGGTGATGCTGTGGAAACAAAAAATAGAGCAAAGGCAAATACTATAGTTATAAGCTGGACCAACATTCTTAGAAGAGTACCAGGAATTAACTTTTGACTTTGTTGCTATTGGGTTTGGTTGGAGATACATTATATATAAAGAAAGAGTAACATGACTGTATGAAACAGAGAACTATTTAGACGGTTATACATTTTCTTCTATTATGCATAAGATTAAATCACGCTTCAATTTCTCAACGAGTGATATGATAGCGTTGAACGGACATCTATGTGAAATGTGTGTTAGAAAATGCCGTATAAAAGTATAATGAAACGGGCAGAGGTCAAGTTTAGCAACTATTTTTTTTTCATTTTTATGGATATGATAAATGAAGAGGACTCTGACTAGTATATGGGCGTCTACTTCTTGTTTGTCTTATTTAAGAAGAAAATAAGAAATGATTGAGCACAAAGCAATGAAGACTTTATTGATATTGTTTTGACTTAACTAGAAGCAACATGCATAACTACTCTTATAATAGCTAGAACCCAACTAAAAAGGACAAAAACCTTAATTTTGGCAAAAACCTTCTTTGTAGGTGAGAAGAGTTTCGAACCTATTGGTTGTGATAACTCTACATGACCCTAAAGTCGAGACATATATTTCTTTGTGAGAGTGATTCCTATCCATCCGAGAACATGTTGAACATAGTTTATCATGACCAACATATTGTAACTCTTTGATGTTGTCCACTTGAGTACCATCATTTTCATTCCGTTCATCCTTATCACTCCACTAAAGGGAGCTTGCTTTATCATCAGCCCTCAAACAAGGCAAAGTTTGGGGCAAATGTTGGTGAGGGTAGTCTTTTAAAGTGGTTTGGTAAATAAATCAACAAGTTGGTAATGAGAGGGAATATGTCGAGTCATGAGTAAGCCACGAGTAACACGTTCTCAAACAAAATGATAGTGGATCTCAATGTGCTTGATACGAGGGTAAAAGACTGGATTGACTATCATATGAAGAGCACTGAGACTATCTCAAAGTAGTATTGGTGCAGTGCGAGGGCGAACAATACAATTGCGGAGGAGGAAAGTAAGCCAGGTAAGTTTGGCAGTTGCATGTGCCATAGCTCGATACTTTGCTTCAATGCTAGAGCAAGAAACAGTATATGGTTTCTTGGCACTCCAAGAGATGAGATTGCAACTAAGAAAGGTGCAAAAATTGATGGTGGAACATTGGGTGGTGTGACAACCTGCCCAATTTGATCCAAAAAGGCACAAAGATTAAGTGAAATATCTGCTGTTAATTGCATACCAAGAGAAATAGTATCCATGATATAACGTAAAATGTGTTTAACTAAAAACAGATGGAATGTAGTAGGTGCTTGTGCAAATTGAGCAGTAAAATTGACGGCAAAGGCAATATCAAGACATGTGAATGTTAGATATTGTAAATTTCCAAGTATAGCACGATACCTGGTTGGATCAGGATGTGATTGTCAGATGGTGTTCGAATTTTAGAGGGAAAGGGTGTTCTTGCTGACTTACAATCAAGCATAGAGAACTTAGACAAGATGGAGTGAGTAAATTGAGCTTGAGTAAGAAGGACGCCTCCAGTATTATGATGAATCTTGACACCAAGAAAATGATGAATTGGACCAAGATCCTTCATTGCAAACTCTGCATGTAGAAGAGAAATAAATATAGATGTGAGATTTGCATTTGAACCAGTAACAGCCATATGATCAATGTAAAGTATAAGAATAATAATGATGTCATGGAAAGAGTTAAAAGTAAAGAGAGAAGAGTCAGCAAAGCTGTAGAGAAAACTGAGTTTGAGAAAAAAAGAGCTGAAACAATCAAACCAAACACGCGGTGCTTGTTTGAGTTAATATAGAGCTTTTTTGAGTTTGCAGACAAAGTGTGGACGTTGTGTCATAGAACCTTGGTGGTTGATCCATGTAGATGTCTTTAGTGACATGACCATGAAGAAAAGCGTTCTTAACATCAAGTTGACAAACTTCCTATCCCTGCACAAAAGCAACACAAAGAACAAGACGAATAGTTGTAGGTTTAATGACCGAAGAGTAAGTTTCATGATAGTCAATACCATCAAATTGATTGAATCCTTTAGCGACTAAGCGAGCCTTAAGGCGATCAAGCGTACTATTAGCCTTAAGTTTGACTTTTCATTTGGACCCAATAATGTGTATGTTGGAATTACGAGGTACCAAGTCCTAAGCGTCATTGTCATGAAGAGCAGTGATCTCTTCCACCATAGCTTGTTTCCAACCGTCATATGACAAAGGGTATTTAATGGATCCAAGTGTATTAGGAATAGAATCATAAGCGACAAACAGAGCATACTTGGGATTGGGTTTGAAGATTCTAGCGCGTGAACGAGTAGTCATAGGATGTGCAGGTTGGAGATCAAGGGATTGATATGCTGGTATAACTTTCAAGAGAGCATTATTAGGCAAACCTGCATTCAAACAAGATTTTGAGTATAACGAAGGAGAATTATATGAATCATTACCTACAGTAGGTGTGTGAATAGCAACAGGAGAGCTCTCAGTTGGGCTTGAGGAAACTGAACCAACATGACTAGAGGGAAGGTCTCCTTAAAGAGAAGTAGTGAGGCGCTAGATGGTGTGGGTAAATGAGATGGCATCAGAATTGCTGTCCAAAGAAGGTCACAGTGGTGAGGTAATTGACGTGGAGTCAGTCGTAGCCGGTGACAAGTTTGGAGACAATGATTCCAAGTCTCAAGTAGAAGGGAGAACAATCGTATGAGGCAGGTTATGGATATGAGCAGGAGAGTTGGCATCGTCATCGAGGATATCGGAGCTAACCAAAAACTGCTCATAGAGCGAGTGATCCACCATTGGTGATTGATCCTTTCTGTACGTAAAAAATATTTCATCAAATTTAATATGTCGAGTGGTCACTATGAAGGATGAAAACACTTATAGCCTTTGTGCTTATCACTATAACCTAAAAACCGCAAGGAGTATTTTTCGGATCGAATTTGTTTCGTTTTGTATCCCAAGTATATGGATAGCACCTGCAGCCAAACGTTCGAAGTAAACTATAATTCGAATAAGTAGAGAACAATTTGAAGTATAGTGTATCAAAAGAAATAGCAAAAGAGGGTAGATGATTAATCAATTAAGCTGCAGTGATGAAAGCTTCATGTCAAAGAAAGTGAGGAACACCACTATATAAAAGCATCATCATGTAGATTTCTTTAATAATGTAAAGGCGATGCTCCGCTCAACCCATTTGTTCAGGGGTATAAGGACATGAAAGTTGGTGTTGAATTCCCTATTGTCGAAAGTGATGAGACAACTTATTGTTGACTAATTTGTCATCATTATCTTACTGAAAAATTTTAATGCGACGATCAAATTGACGAAGAACATATTGTTCAAATTCTAAGAAAATATTAGTGAAAGAGCTTTTCATTTTTAAAGGTATGAGCCACATGTAACAAAAGTAATCATCAATAAATAAGGCATAATAATGAAAATTTCCCAAGGAATTGACGGGATCAGGTCCCCATAATTCACAATGAATTATTTCAAAGATTTCACTAGCATGGGAATTTGATAAACAAAAGGGCAATTTTGAGAGTTTTCCAAGGCAGCAACTATCACAAAAAGAAGTTGACATGGATTTATTAATAAAAGGTATTAAACGAGCAAATGTAAGACGTCTTAAAGACGCATCTTGAGGATGCCTAAATCTTTAATGCCAAAGATCAGGATGAACTATCGATTTAGATGCAAGAAGTGCACTTTCCGGCTTAGGCAACACATACATATCACCCTTACACTTTCTAACCAATCACACCTTCCTTATTGTTCGTTCCTTCACACAAAATAACTGATCAGTAAATTCACAATTAACATTATGTTGGTTTGTAAGCTAACTAACAGACAATAGACTATGTGTTAATTCAGGTACAAGAAGAACATCTTTGAGAAGCAAAATATTCTTACCATCCAAAATTGGGAGATTTTCAACACTTGTAATTTTTAACTTTGAACCATTATCAACCAAAACAAAGTCATGGCCAAGATAAGCTCTGAGTTTTTCAAAAGTACCTGAGTTTTGAGCCACGTGGCTAGACGCACTGGTATCAACTACGAAATCAACGTCTGGGGTGGTATTGTCGAGTGTCATAGTTGTAAGAGCTTGTGGAAGTAGATCATGATTTGCAGTTTGTCTCTTGAGCCACCAACAAATTGTCGAAATATGACCCTGCTTGTTGCAACATTGACAAATCTCGCTTTTGTAGAGCTCACGTTCAGAAGGTGTCATTCTTTTCATACTAGGAGGTGGGGGGCGAGGCTCGTGGCGATTAGTAGACGAATTACGCCAATCATTCACAAAGTCACATCAATCATTCACAAAATAGTGGCGATCATCAAAATCCTGCACTTGATTATTGCTCCCACTAGTTTGGCACTGGTAATCCCGATTATAACCTGTAAACTCATTCCGAGAAGTATTATTTGTAATCACAGAGTTATTAGAAACAGGCCCAAATCCTCTCCCCTCAAAAGTGAATCGAGTATGATATATGGAGTCATCGCAACGATTGTTTCATTGCGAGATGAATGCATAACTAGTCTTGACAGAATTCTCAAGAATAGTATTTCTAATCTCATATGCATTCAATTGGTTTATGCATTCAGAATATGTTGGTAATGGTGGTTTAAGAGCCATGGTGGTAAAATCTTTGTAGTCAAGATATAAACTCATAAGTAAAGAATGAACCTTATTCTTGTCAGGAAGAGGTTGGCCAATGATGGCAAGTTCATCACAAATTTTTTTAAAGTTCCTGAGGTGTTTTGAGATAGATGTGCTTGACTCCTTTTTGAGATAGATGTGCTTGAATCCTTTCGTAGGTAATTGAGTTACTGTTGGAGTCCAAATTCTCGTTCCTAAGAGTGGCTGGCGAACTCTTGTTCAAAAGCTAGCCATAATTCACGCAAATTTTCATTCCTAATTGCATGTCCAAGTGTCTCTGTAGCTAGAGTCACAGTGAGGAGGCCGAGGAGGGTTATGTCCATTTTCTGCCAATTGGTGAATTTCGACAATTCATCATAGGCGTCGTCGGCATGTGTGACGTCACTGGTGACCGAAGACTCCTTATCGACATCAACAGCGACTTTGTTTTTTGCCGATTTGAATTGTGTCGGCGGCGTGATCTCTCTTGTGAGATGGCCCCAAACCTTGTAGGACAAGCCATGTTCTTGACTTGGGCTCTTCAGAAGACATATGTGTTGTGTGAGAGCTCTACTTTGATGAAATTTGCGATATTGATTGATGTGGTATTGTTTTGGTTGAAGTCAAAGGAAGACATGTTTGATTAACGAGAGAAAGAGATTGTGTCTCTCGTTAACAAGGCTCTGATACCAAGAAGAAAATAAGAATTGATTGAGCACAAAGCAAAGAAGACTTTATTGATATTATTTTGACTTAACAAGAAGCAACACTCATGACTACTCTTATAACAGTTGGAAGCCAGCTAACAGGGACAGAGACCCTAATCCTGGCCAAAACCCTCTTTGTGGATGAGAAGAGTTTCGGGCCTATGGGTTGTGATAACACCACTTGGGCCTAAAGTTGGGACGTATGCTTCTTTGTGAGAGCAATTCTCATCCATCCGAGAATACGTTGAACGTAGTTTATCATAACCAACGTACTATAGCTCTTTGACGTTGTCCACTTGAATACCATCATTTTCGGTCCATTCATCCTTATCACTCCACTCAAGGGAGCTTGCTTTATCAATTTAAGATCTTGAAGTTTTGCTTATGAATCTGAGGTTAGTACAGGATACATAGGTCATGCTTGTGGAGTTGTTTGGTTGGATTTTGTATGTCCCTCTTCACTATGGTTGTGATCTTATAATTGAATGTTTGTGACATATCTAATGTTAAAAAAAAGTAATAACAAGAAGATTTTAAGCTAAGAAGAGGCTTTCTAATTTTTACTGACCTCGCTTTTAAATATCACAATTTTGCCCTCTATAATTAATAAGTATTAAATACATCTCATTATACTTAGATCCTAAAAATTATTTGGTCCTTCAATTTATCACTCAAATAAACAAATAAGAAAATGTAAGGAGTAGAAATTGCATTAAACAAATACAAATTATGATACTTAAGGGATGGATTTGATATTTTTTAACCTTAAAATAAATATATTTTCTAACCATTAACTGGAATAAATTTTTTTGGTTAAATTTTAATTATTACTAAATTAAACACCTTATAAAGAGAAATTATATTGTAGCTTTATTTTGAATGATCATTTTATCTAAACGGAATTTATTTAAAAAAATGTTATAGATTGATTAGGTGTTACTTATATCAAATCCGACGTGAATTATTGTTTTCCAATAAAGTTAATATGATTAATTTTCTTATGATGGTCATTATAGCTTTATTATAAGTAGATTTGATGTTTTTATTAAAATTAGATTTGTGATTTTAACTATAATTTAAATTATCTCTCTACTAATTAGGATAAAACTGCATATTACTAGAGTTCTCTAGATTCTGCGTCTCAGCGAAATTTCTACTGAGTGTTGCCGTTGTTATTAAATTAGATTTTAAAATAGAATTTATCATTAAATTCAATTTATGCTAAATTTTATATTATTATCAATAAAAAATATTAAGAGAGAATACTTTTAACTAATTATAAAATTAGACAAATTTAATTGAATATTTTAATAACCATTGATATTAAGTTTTATGCAAAAAATATTAAAATATGATTTGTTGCTACTTTCTTAGATTTTTTTTTTTTTTGGATTACACATATTATAACTTGATATTTTTAAGTGTATAATTTATAAACCTGCACATCAAATAACCCTTTGCTAAGTAAAAAGAAAAAGTTAAACCATGAAATCAAAACCCTAACCTCATTGCAGGAAGTGTACCTTAGAATTCCACCTCCTATCACTTAGCCACTCTTTCAGGAAAAAGGCTGTCATTTGAATGCAATTTGATTTCGTTTACTTGGAAAGGTTAAAGGAACTTTCACTCAAGCTAAAATTTAGAAACAAGATAAACTCAAATACATTATACCAACATAAACATGAACGGGTTTTAAAACATTACATCAATTTATCATTATGCCAACATCGACATTTACAGCAATAACAAGGTTGGCCCTATATCAATATAAAGGTTCCATCGTGGCCCTACACGTGTAATCGGTGAGATAATGTGTCGTGTGTCTCACATTAACCGCTGTAAGATATCATAGTTGTTGATCATCATCAACAACTATCTGGGCCTACCGAAGCTACCCCCCGGCCCGACATACTCCAACCCAACATCAGCCATCTGATCGTAAAAACCACCACTAGATCCTTGCACGCGTCCATCAACAACAAACCCACCTGCATCAATTGGCACGTCCTTCTCACGCGCTCCAACAATCTTTTCACCCTCCATTTCTCTGAACCTCTGCAGGTAAACCTTCAAAGGCTCCACATAGTCCTCGAATCCAAGGGTGGTCATGGCCCACAGGAGATCGTCACCGTTGATTGTCTTCCTTTTCTCTCTCTGACACTTATCGGAAGCCTCTCCCGTGATGAAGCTGATGAACTCCGACACACATTCCTGGACTGTCTCCTTGGCATCTTTGGAGATCTTTGCATTTGCTGGGACTGCCTTCTTCATGATTCTGCTAACGTTGGCTATTGGCAGTAAACGGTCTTGCTCCCGAGAAGATGATAGGTCGTTGGTTGCGGTACTGTTCACATGAGTTGCCCCGGAGTCGTTGTCGTCTGAGTTTGACATTGACACACTGTTGAAAACAAAACGCTTCTGGATGATTATTGTCAATATGATACCGATTCTTCCAAGTTCAGACACTTTTAAAGCTGGTTAATGTACCTTTGGCTTCTTGACTGCAATGGAAAAATGGAATTAGAAAAGCTATAAAGATTTCGTCCTATGCTTCACAAGTTATCAACAATTTATCAAAGACAAAGACTTCTCAGGTGAAATATGGTTTAGGACAGAATAAAGGAGTGTTGCGAGGAAGTAGGGACAAGACTTCTGGGTGTTTTAGGTTGACGACATGGGAATGAACCTTAGCTAAATTTGGAGTAAGGGTACTAATGAAGGCAAAGTTTATTGCATGATCAGGTTCGTCAGTTCCTAATAAGAAGCGAACATTCAGACAGAATTGCAACATGGAGCACTAGGTAATTGGGGGGTGGGGGCTTCTTAATTAATCAATCGCCGTATCAAACTTATGCACAAAAAAGAACCTGTGACCTGTTCTTTTGAGCAGACGATGAAGTTGCTCCATAAAAAGGATTCAAACAGAATCCATGAAAACTAAAGTCCAAGTTGCAAGAGGGCCACAAAGTCGATAATGCCATGCAGAGCTCATGTAGAAAGTGTATGCATCATCAAGACATCCTTGAGGCAAAGAAATGAACATTTTCCACAAAACCAACCTCAATTTCACATCCTTGAAATTAGCCGAAAAAAGCCCTCTCCAGCTCTAGAAACCAGGTTCAAGGGCTTGAACTTCGGGGGCTATTGTATTGGTAGAGATACGGAGAAAGAAAGGGAGGAAGCAAAACATCCGATCTGATGGTGCTTTTGGGTGGATCTACGGTGTTAATAACGACCATCATTGCTTACATGTGGGTGATTATGGACCGTTCTTTATCGATAAGTCTAGATGTTGTTACGGATAGCTTTGGAGCCACACGATTGCTATGGTTCTACATCTTCACCATTCATTTTGTATTTAACGTGGTAAGTATCCAACCTGGATTTTCAACTCAAGTCCCACCAAGTGTCTTAATTACGGTTAGAAAATTAAATGACATATTTATAAAATTAAGAATATATACAACACTCGAGTTTCCCTGATTAAAATAGATCACAGTATCCTCACTGAGGATACAAAGTTTTAAGGCTTTAGAACTAGTAAATTGAGCTACACCTTTCATGGTAATGTTATAATCCTTTATAGTCACAAATGAGTCCCAAACACAAAATGGGTATTTTATTAATAGTGTTGTTTTAGTCCATTAGATAGGTGCCTTAAATTCAGACTAAAACTGAAGCATGACACTAGGCCTTCAAATGCATGCAAGTAGAGGGTTGTGACTTGTGATATAGGCAATCCACGATAGCTATCTATAACTTCTAAAATCTATTAAAAGTACTGTGTGACATTAAATAAATGATAGTTAAGTCTTAGGCCCTTAGCCAAGTCTTTCTTGGGTCACCCACCATCGAGATCAAGACAAGTTATCATATGGAAGCTTTAGTTTAATTTTGGATTCATTAGGCAAATCAAGAATTTGTTTAATTGCTAGACGATTATTAAATCCAAAAGCCTTGCACTAAACATCATTATCGACTAAACAGATATGCAATCCAGTTAGGAAGATAGCATCAATTTGCTCATCACCTTTATGGTGGCTAAAGAGACCTTAAGTGCTCCACTAGTTGGCGTGTGTGTGTGTAAGTGGAGCATTTGTCTCTTAGTTTCAAGAATTTAACCTTTTGATATATGTTTGTATACTTGATAAGATGACAACAAACTCTACATAAAGCTTCTTTGTAGATGGTACGAAAAAAATAAACTATATTCATAAATGAAAAGACAATTGCCGTTCTATCATCATGAAGGAGCACATGCTCATTTAAATAACACAACACAAGATACAAAGATATTAAGATCAATTTTGATACTAGAATCTAATGCAAATACAGCCAAGGTCCAAATGCACTTTGTGTTAGCTCACCGCCAAATTGAGTTTTTCGTCATCTTTTCCAAACGAGTGTGATTTGAGTAATCTACATTTTTCAACAATCACAATAACAATATAAAAAGAAAAATACTATATATAGTGGCTGCACGCACACTTCAGTGCTTTTGCAGTCTTTTTTAAGATATATCATGTGATTCGTGTACTGGACATGAACCCTTAAGAAGTCTATTACATTTTCCTACTATTGATTGGAGATTTATTGTAGCACATTATTAATGAATACAAGGTAAGGAATCACTCCCATTGCTCTTCTTGTATCATTTTTTCAAACAAATCGCTCGTGCCCTCCCCATGTTTAAACCATCCATTTTAGAACTTCGAAGGCCCAGATTAACTTGTTCAGTTGTCTTTCAACTGGGATATTAAAGACCCTGGCAGAGTGACAGTTGTCCTTTAACTTCGTACTTGTACTCAAGTTTATTTTCCCATTTCTCTGTTCATTAAATTCCATTCATATATTATATATTATAGGTCCATGTAAACATATGTCACCTACACATTGAAACACACGCCAGCAGACAGAAGTTGCCTTAACTGTCATTAACATCAAACTAGCTCATCAACTTTGCATCAAAGAAACATCAATAAACAAAGAAAAGAATACGATAAGATAATGATGCACTGTTAAGATTAGTTAAACTTTAGCAAGGAGAAAAAAGAGTTCCTACAACTTCCGCTCGTGTAACCAACTAACTTTAATCTTGTAGTTGCAGCATAGTTTAGCACGTTTTACCGCGTCTAGTTACTAACGAATGCTAGTTTACCAGCCAGCAATTAAACACTAAACATAAGTTACAGCCGGCTTTACAGATACAATAAACAGTACATGTACACATAACTGAGTGAGTGACAAGGTTATTATGATAACTACAACAGCTACACTATTTTCGAGCAGTCAAGTTACATGGTGTTTCAAGCTTCAACTTCTTGACCGGCAGACTGAATCTTGTCTTTCTCACCGTCTCCTCCATCATCGTCGTCATCGTCATCCTCAGCCTCATCAGCTAGTTTGGTAAGCTCTTCTTGGATCATAACCTTTATTGCCGACTTTCTTGGGGTGAGATCCATGTCAAAATGCCGAGCTGAAAAATAGCCATACTTTCTTTTAAATAACCAATAATAATATCAATTAATTCGAGTTTTAGCCACAGATGAATAACTGCCAAATTTAAGGTGCCGAAACTTTTAAAATTATAGTGGTTCAAGTGAAGATAGAAAGATAACTATCTCAAGTTATTCAACTTAAGGCCTTCACCATATAAAACCAATGGAAGATATTTCAAATCTAGTGGTTCAAGCCAAGATAGAAAGAATCCATCTCAAATCATTCAACTTCATGCCTTCACAATATGTAACCAATAGAAGATAAACTGCAAATCGAGAACTATGCCACAGTGCAGCAAACCAAAAATGTATCCTCAAAAACAAGAAAGCAGGCAGGAAAGCCAGCAAAAAACAAGAAGTAACTTCTGTGAAGTTGTAGAACATTTTCACAATGTTATTATAAAAGATAAAACAGTAAAGAGACAAGAAACTATAATTGAAGCAACAAAAGTGATGAATGCTTACCAAGTAGCTTAAGAATATCAGTAAATGTAGCCTGCATATAACAAAGTAAACTTCCAGTTAAGCATCAAGTACACTGAAGCACTGATAATTGAAAACCAGAACATCAAAGTATAGGTGAAAAGATTAGCTAAAAGACTAGTGCAACTGTTTGAGTAGTAATAACAACATGTCTTACCGTATTGAAATCCACCTCTTTGAATATTTCACATATGGCATCTCTAAGTTCATCATCACTTGGTCCCAATTTCTCCCCTTTAGCACTTCCCTTACCTTTCACAACCTTTTTACCTTGACACAAAAAAAGTGTCCAGAATAAGTCAGAAGTATTAACACTTGGAAGACTTCCTCTATTATAATATGACAGTTCAGCCATCACTGTTATTGTGATCAGCCAGGTACTTACTTATGAGACATTAAATAAATTCTAGAAACAAAGGGTCAGAACAATTTCAGATGTTTTGTATTAACAACCAAGCGTCCACAACTGTGAAAACAATAGACTTACGAAATAAAGAATTACCAGCTCTTTCTTTCAAACCAGCTTTAGTTGGAGTTGAAGACTTCTTAACTGTTTTTTCATCCTTCTTCTTACGTGATGAAACCTTTTCAATGCGCTTTGATAAAGATTTTTTAGGTGCTCTTTTCGGTGGTGGACTGGCCTTATTGACAAAAGTAATCTTCTTGGTTTTTGTTTTTCCAGCAGATTCCTTTCTAGGTGCTACTGTAGAACTTTTTTTGCCTTTTCTTGTTTCCTCTTCAGACTCTTCTTCAGATTCATTTTTCTCCTCACTTTCAGAATGCTCATGTACTTCAGTATCAGGCTTCTCCGAAATCCCATTCTCATTTTCATCTTCTAAATTTTCATCTTGTTCTTCCTCTTCTTCTTTCTCTTCATCCGATTCATCCTCTGTCTCAGGTGGACTCTTTTTGTTTGTTCTTGAAACATCTTCAGCCTTCCTTCCCCTCTAAAAATATGCCAAAATCATGTCAAACCAGAACAGGATTACAGGACAGGAAGTAAGAAAAATTAACAGAAGCAGAGGAGAACAAGGTGAAAATTACAAGAACAGGAAGTAAGAAAAATTAACAGAAACAGCCATTTCTCATGACTCTCCATCTTGCAACATTAAAGAGTAACAACAAAAATCGGAAGAGAAAGTCAGGACAAGCAGAAAAAAAGGGAATGTGACTATGAATAGTGCCAACTAGCTTACTGTTAGTGCTCAGTGATTTTGAGTGTCATAAGGTTACCATGTAACTTCAACCATGCTACTAGAAGTACAGCCAGTATCCATGTAATTGGATATTTGTATCATTGCTGTCATGCTAATAAATAAAAATGTACCTTTGCTGAACGTTTTGAACTTTTGGACACCCTCTTCCGCTTATTGCTTTTGCTTCCCTGGCAATTCAATAAAATACTCCAAACTCAATTGCATGTCTTCCTGGAAAAAGAAATATTCCCCAAAAATGAATCTATCAGTTTATTGGGGCCAACAAACCTTTTCTCTCTCTGCAAGTAACACTGTAGTGGTGGCATGAGGGGCAACCAAAAAGTCAATCAACTTAGTAACAATGTCTTCCTGCAAGCACATTGTATGTTAAAGAATACATCCCATTTATCCAAATTAGAGAGAGCAAAATTTTAGTTTAAAATGCCAATTATCAAAAGCATTTGTTGAAATGTAAATGAACTTAAGCATCATCGCTGAAAAACATTAAAATTCAACACTGAGATTATTATATTCAGGCAAATTGGTACATGCATATTCATCCAGACAACAAACCCACGAACTGGAACTTCTAATAACCTCTTACAATAGCTAATTAGCTAGGAAACAGTACAAATGTCAGAAAATGTCTATGTGCAAGAGAGATATTTGGAAAAACATACTGCTGGCAACTTAACCGCTGGGCCATCATAAAGCTGCAACTTCATGTATGATGAAAACAAACCAGCCTACCTTCTTTGTAGTAGCCTTGGCAATTGATATGTCAAGAATATCACAGAACTCCAGTAACTTCTCTTTGTTACACTTATCAAATTTTTCTTTCACTTTGATCTTTTGCTTTTCCTGCAGTCAATGATCAAAGATAGTAGAGATCAATTCTTCTTCAATTCCATCGATGATAGTGACAGCATTCCCTATCCAAATAACCGCTTATATGTTGCAAAAACATTTCTCAATGCTGTGACTCCATTACCTCATTTTCATGCCACACAAAACCAGAGAAACGGGATATATTGCTCTTGATCTGAACAGCCTGCAACAAGAAAAGAAATGAAGTTGTATGAAAGCAAGAAAGGGTATCTCGACCTTAGCAATTCAATTGAAAGCATCTAATGACCACAATGTTGCAAAACTCATGGTTTGTTTAAAACTTTGTTAGTACTGCCAAGAAATGGTCAAAACAAGGATTACCTTTCCTCTCCTTCCAAACAGAATTGAGTGTAGCAGTTTGAAGGTATCATCCATCTTCCTTCTTGATAACTTGAATGCCACTAGAATGTAAAAACATCCAGAGATATCACTTCTTTCACAGCCAGACATTGGAAGATTTAGCGAACAGACTCAAAGGAATGAGGCATTTGCATGGTTGGGGAATTAACATACACTAATAGGTGAAGGAACTCATAGAAACTAAAACATAAAAGATGAGGCATTTGCATACATGGTGTACCAACATGAGTTAAAGGGTCTTTGGGGCTTATAAAAGACAATACAGAAAAGATGGAGGCATTTACATACATGGTGAACCAACATAAGTTAGTACTGTTAAGGAACTTCAAACAAGAGACCAAAGCCTTTAAAATACCAATATAAAGCCCCAAAACCCTTTTCAAAAAGATCATGTGAAAGAGAAAGAACAGATGGCGTACCATTAGGTATATCCTTTAGAGGAGTGCCTTGGCCCTGCAATTTATAGATAAACCACAATTAAGTTGACATTAACAATGACCCTGTGAATCCAAATTACAAAGGAAACAGACAAAAAACCTTCTGAATGTGGAATTCTTTTGCAGCATCTTTCTCTATGGAAGCCACAAGCCTTTCAACAGATTTCCGCTCACGTTGTGGCCTGTGAGAAAAAGGGGTCTTTGGCTCCGGTTCCTTCTTCTCTCCTGCTGCTTTTTTCTTCCTCTCAAATTTTCCCCCAACACTCTTCCGTTTCCCATGTTTCCTTGATACTTTCTCCTTATCATTTTCATCTTCATCCTCTTCTTCTTCTTCTTTGGACAACTTATCATCCTTATCTTCCAATTCCTTTTTGTTTTCCTCCTGATTTTCAGCCCCCTTATCTCCTTCTTTCCAAATATGTTCTTCCACTGCAGCAACTTTAGCTTCCTTCTCTTCATCACCTTCTTGCTTTTCTTTCACTTGTTTGATCTCATCTTCCTTTGGTTTGATGTCATCATCCATTCTCTCTGTCTCAACTTTCTCACCACGATCGTTATCTTCTTCCATTTCTTTGACACCATTATTTTGTTCATCATTTCTGTCCATAACTGCTTCCAAAGAATTCTCGGATGCAACCGTCCCATTTGTCAATGCCTCTTGAATTTGTTCATCTGATTCTTTCTCCCCCATTGCAGGATCCAATGTATGCCCAAGCTTCGATAGAAACTCGGCTCCCTTCAGTCCAATGACTGGTTTAAAAGGCTCTGTTCAAAAGAATCACAGCTTTCAGTGTCTGAAGCCGTCAAATTTACCACCACAGAAAGTCCAATACCGTCAGTGGGAGTATGTATCATAATTTGTATGGTTCATCCAGTCCGCAGACAATTAATGCAACATATTTTAATTCATACTATCCAATTGATCTCCAATATCTACAATTCCTTAAAACAAAATCAATTCCAAAAACTAATACATAAATAGTTACCAAAATAATTACCCAAACTAATGACTACAACTAACACACATGAGAAAGATATTGCTTGACAATCATATATTCACCCAAAGGTGATTCCACAAGGTAGACATTTCACACAGATGAACAAGAACCTGAACAGACACACCAAAATCCTATCTTTGTTAGTGGAAAATCGTTAAAAATGGACAGCAAGGAACAAATGAAAAATAAAGAACAAAGAATGACCATTTAAGATAAAATTTGGAAATGAATAGCAAAACCTCAGAGTAATTAACCTGACACATTGTTTTACAAGCTGAAACAAGAAAGAACATGTTCATATTCATATTCGTATTCCACCACCCATTATCCCAGAGGCTTCAATCCAACAATGCCCACAAGCATGGAAATGAGAAGAGAATATTCAATTTAAGTCCAAATGTAGAAAGTTGAAACCCAGAAAATGAAAACTTTCTTCACCTACACTTCAAGCCATCCTTGCCCAAAAAAATAAAAATAAAAAGAATCAACACTATTATAAGAGAGAGAGAGAGAGAGAGAGAGAGAGAGGTTACAGCTTGTTGAAGTGAGAACTCAAATGTTAAATTTTACTTGACAGTGAAATCCGAAAGTTTAAGGGAATACGCTACTTAATAAGCACAGTGTTTAGTAATATTCAGTTACCACAAGCATGACTCCAGGAAATCTCAAAACTGAAGTCCACAACGAAAATCAGTTCTCGACGTTTTCTCAGCAAGAAAACGCACATAGAAACTTCAATTCATCCAGAATTCACCACCAGGAAAACAGAGAATTTTCAAATCAATCCTTCAAATCCTAAGAAAAGAACCAAACTCAACACTAAACTCAAAATGAACAAAAAGCAGCAATTTGGAGATAAAGCAACCATAATTTGTAATCTTCAAGTTTTCATTTTCACGAAATGGATAGCTAATACTCAGTAGAATAGAGCTTTATGAAAATAAATATTTTAGGAAAAAAAAGTTCATTTCAAATCACACAAGATAGGGGACCCAACTGCGAAATTCTAGTCCATTTCATGCATTTTCGAAGCAGCCATGCAAGAAACTAGAAAGCAATAGACTCACAAAAAAAATTGCCAACAAACAATCGAAAAGATCAGAACTTTCTAAAACTTACCCTAGGAACCCTAATTTGCTATACTCAAATTTAATACTACCCCAAAAAAAAAAAGAAACAAATTTTTAAAACACAAACACAAACAGTCAAACAATTAGAAACTTACAGATAGAATATTTAAGCAGTCGAACTTTCTTGATCGAGAAAAAGCTCCAAGGAGAGAGATTTGAGGCTCTCTCACTCTTCTTTTGCAGCGTCGTTTTGCTCTTAATGATTCGTCGTTTCACGTTGCTCGCTCTCTCCCCTAAAGAGGAGATGTTTTAGAGTTCGGACTTGAAATCCGGATTTAAAAAGCAGTTTTAAATGCCACGTAGGACGGAACCGGGGAGACAAGTTCCATATTGTGATGCACGGCTGGGATTCATTGCTGTGAGAATCTCGGGATTGGACGGCTGTGATCTGATATTCCTCCAACAGTCAGGATTTGGCATCTTGAGGGGTGGTGGGACCGACGAGATGAAGAAGCCAAAAAACAGTTCTTGGGAGGGGCGTGGGGTCCATTTGCATTAAATTCCACAGATTTGTGTTACATTATGCTTTCAACTAATTTCGAGCCTTTACCTTATGATTTGGTTTGTATTCATTTGGGTTTGGGTCCAACGCCTTGACAAGCCCTCTCATTATTAATAATACACCTTAATTTATTAATCATCCATAGAAATGATTAACCAAGGAGTAGCACATAGTTGTATGCAGCCCAAATAGCTGTATGCAGCCCAAGAAAGTATCAGGATGCAAAACCAGACAAGAATTCAAAGGACTGTCCTGTTAGAACGCCTCCGGAGACCTGTCCCTAACCGAGGAAACAAAAAACTTGCCCTTCTCCCCACACATTCTATTGTTTGTCCCATCAGATTTAGATACTGAAGCCTCTCTGTGCACAAACTTAAACCTACCTATATATAACGTGCAAAGTAAGCACTAGATACCCGATTTTCTTTCTTCTACAACAACAAAACTAACTGAGGCAGTTTAAATTGCCAGAAAATGCAGTCCATAGGCCGGAAGCAAACTGCAATGCAATGGTTTATCGAGTATCGAGTTAAAAGAAGCTGCTCTCCCAGGTAGCATTGGTCTTTCATCGCATATGGCAGGTGCCCGTGCAGCAATATCAGTTCACTTAACAGCTAGAACTTATGTAAAGAATTTCTCACCCCTAAACCTTCAAGTCAGCATGTAGCTCGTATATACACAGTATAAACTGGAGATGACAAACATCGATCAGCAACTTAATGCTCTCACTTTAGTTATCTGATGAATTATGGCAAATTGCAGGCACATAAAGCAGTTTTCTGAAATGACATTTAATACTTGTTCATCTCACTTGCTACTGTTTTTTGGGCAGCAGCAGCAAGGACAAAAGATCCAACTTGAGTTTTATCGTAAATTAACACGATCTCCACATATATGTTTCCAAGTAAAAAGTCAAAATAAATTAGATTATACAATGATCCACCGGAGACCAAATATATAAAGTCAACAAATCCACTCACTGGGGATTCCACTTCTCAAACTGTGATTCATGGCAATGTGGATCTAACCAATCTCTAGGCGAACCCTTTTGCATGGTGGCAGTTGCTTTGCCACCACCTACAAGCTCTCGCAAATTCTCCAACTTGTTCTCCCTTCCAGTTCCACCAACCCTCCTGTCTGCTTCTTTCAGCTTCTGTTTAAACCGCTGTTTACGACTGTAAGAGCTCGAGTCTGATTGTTTTGACTGTGAAGGTGGAGCACCATGTGGTCCCAGGTATATGCTCTCTTCTTTTTTAGCCTGTAAGAGGACAATAAACAATTTCAAATTTCAAGCAAGTATTGTCTGTCCAATGAATCGTAGGATTTAAATCAGTATAATCTCTTTCGACCTGTGGAGAAGGGGGTTTTGACGTCTCTATTTCTGAAGCATCCTCTTTAGTTTGATTTGGGTCTCCCAAACCCAAGCTAGGAATCACAAATCCATCAGTATCTACCATAAAACTTATCTGTCAATATTAAGCATATCCCAGTATACTTTTAAAAGCTTGTAGACAGAAGTGATTAGCATTTGAGAAACTAAACCCACACTGAGTATGATCCAATGTGCAGTTATTTTAACAACCAAAATGATTAATTAATGAAAAATAAAAGTGGAATAAAAAATGAACAAGAAAAAAAATACAACAGAAGAAAACAAGACAGTGTTATGGGAGTAACATGGCATCTACTGTCAATCATCACCCAGTAAGGTAATGAAAGCTCAAATAAAGATATCAAACGCGTGTATCTCAATTATAAAATCAAATAGAGAATTTACAATAAATAGAATGCCATCAAATAGAGAATTTATAATAAACAGAATGCCACTTGCAACATCGTGCAGTTATTGCTAGAGCAACAATTATTAACATGTATAGTGCAATCGCATGAAGCACAAGGTGCATGCTATAGTTGCTGGACACTAATGCTATAGTTGCTGGACACTATTAACTGTAATCTTAAGCTGCAAAACACCTCCTGCATCTAAGGTTAATTCATGGACGCACAGAAAGGAATTCAAGCTGTGCAGCTGACTTGAACGCAATTGGCCAATGAGAACTATTACTTATTGAGCTTTTATGTAAAAGCCTTCAGCGTAAATATGATACATACAGAAGAGTAAGGGCGCGATCTTGGATCTGCTGAAATAGAGTTGACATTTTATTTCTTGATAGTAAAACTTTACTCCTAAAGATAGGCAAGTGCTCACTTTTCTGTGGATATCTATGTACTCCCAATTTGTCCATCATCAAAAGTCAATGCAAATGCAGTTTTCGCCTACTACCTACCGCCACCAATGTGGATATTTTCTCAGCATCAACTAGAGTCAATACAAATTACCCAAAATAACTACAACTAGGTTGTAAACCAACTCCAAGATCAAGAAGCAGAATTATCCAAAAAAATAAACAAAAACAAACAAATAACCCATCTCCCCATTAACCCTTTACAAACCAATGAGTTTCCAATAAAATCATATCGTACCCATTTTAGCAGAGACAATCATAAACTCAAAAAACCAGAAACATTTGTAACTTTTCCCTGAAACTAAACATCAGAGAGAGCGAAAAAAACTAGCATATCTACCCCACTCATCTTCTTCATCGTTGACAGGAAGAGTGGTGTGCGACTGAGAGGGGTCCATGGGACGCTGACGATCATGGATTTCAACGGGCAGAGGGCAGTGAAGCCCAGTTGTGACTGGATCAGACGGCTGTCCCAGGCTCCAAACCCCGAAAGAAAATTGCTACCTATTGATTGGCGACAAAAAGAGAGAGGTCAATATAATATATACGGTGATGAAAACCGAAAGAATGTGAATAAAAGAAAAAGGAATGATCCTTGGGTATGAAACGATCGAAATTGACAGGAGGGGGGGG
>JAOQMP010000210.1:47384510-47395487 GCA_027563575.1 Erythroxylum pedicellare
TATAAAAGTTAACAAGCTTTTATAATCAATGTACTTATTAACAAAAATCATGAGGAAATTACTTAATATAAATTAATCAAATAATTGAACAATAATTTAAAGATGAAAGAAAGAATACAATTTGATTTATAGTGGTTTAACAAACAACCGTTGCCTATGTCCATTCTCAATAATCTTCTTAGAATTCTACTATAACTCTTCCTTTAAGACGAAGAATAACTTTTGTACAATCTTTCTCGACAAAAAGGAACCCTTTTACAATCTTCTTCTAAAGAAAAAAGGAACCTTAATCTCACTGGAAATATCCCAAAGTATAATAAAATAATGCCCCAGACAACTCTTACAACTCAAAATATCTCACTTTATCACTTGATAACTCTAAATAGACTCACATACGTAAATATGAGACAATAAAGCTCAAATAATTGAAAATATTTAAAAATGTGTGTAAAAGATACTATATATTTCTTGATCTAAGAAACAATGAAAAAACATATATTTATATAGTTTCGAGACCCTTACTAACCATTAGAGTCAAGAAAAAGCTATTACGAGAGCTAGTTGCAGAGCATTGTTCGACCAGCATAGCATATTGGTCGACCAATATGAATTAAAAGCACTATATTCACTAGTTATTGAGATACTGGTTTACTAGTGGATATATTGATCAACTAATATAGTACACTAGTCAAATAATACATCAATCAATATTATAACAAACTCTTGATATATAAAATTTGATAACTCTAAATAAAATTTGATAAATCTAACCTATATTAGTCAACTACTAACCTATATAAATCGACCAATTATTCAAATTCTTAAAGTTAATTTATTTAATGCAATTATATTTTAAAAAATTCTCAAAATGTTCCTTAAAGAGTGTTTGACAGATCAAGAGGCTTTTTTCTTTAAAAATAAAAGTTTTAACACCTTTTGATAAATGAAAAGACTCATGCATTAAATTACGATGGAATTTTTATGCATGGTTATCAAATTAACAAAGTGATATTACAATTAATTATACAAAATGTAAAACAACTTTTATAAGCTTTAATCTTCTTTTGTTCTAGGTTGATCTTCATTTTAATCTTTTCAAACTTTACCTTCTCTTTATTGACTTCATAAACTATATTCTTAAGTTTATGACTTCATTTTATTTTTATATTATTTTCTATGAACCCACTAGTAGTAATTATATTTTGTTATCATCAAAATATTAGTTGAAATTTCACTTAGTTAGATAACATAAATATTATCTATTGTCTGTGGGTGGTCACCTACATAACATAGCAATTTTCCAATTTAGGTGGGTCGTATCTGTTAGCTTTATTTTTGATAGGAAGACAACACAGAGTATAAAATATGGAAAATAGTATTAGGTCCCTAAACTTGGCATTATTCTACACACACCATTTGATTGCATCTGCTAAAGCTTAGAAGAACCCTTACACCTAGTCAAATCTCAACATCAATGGCGAGAAGTGTGAAATTAAAATTTTGCATTTTTGTTTTTACTGTAATAGACATGTATATGGTTTATTCTCATGTCTAACAATTGGTATCAAAGCAAATTTACCTCTGCCTTGATGTAATTGAATTTTTGTAATTATATGCATGACTGTGTGACTTTTCTGTTGCAAATATTGATGTTGTTAGAGTCAATATATTATGAAATTGATCTTGCGTTTCTAAAGGAAATTCAATTCTGTTTAAAATGGCATTTGAATCATCAAAAACAAAGTTTTAGAAGCCAAAATATAATTAGATTTGTAAAATGGGTCAGATCCTAGTTGAGTTGACCTGGCTGGAGGTTGAAGATGATTTACAGTGAATGCATTTTTCATTGTTTACTGAAAATATGGGTTTTTCATAACAATTTTCTGGGTGATCGTTTGCTTTAATAATTGACCCTTTCATTGTTCACTTCTATTAATTAAAAGAAAAGGTTTTCATGGGGCCCACCATCAAAGGCTTTGAGTTCTTTTTACTTTAATTGTTGCATAAAGTTTGGAAAAACAGTTGCTTTGTATGAACTCTATAGAAACATGTATTTTGTAGGGCCCATCACTGGAAAGCTTTGCATGAATTTTGAAAAACACAACCTTGTATTTTATGGGCCCTCATTGAAAAGCTTTAGATTTATACTTGTAAAGAATAAATTGTTTGAAATTTGGATTGAAAGTGTTCCATGTTTATACTGTACTTACATATTGGACTCATAAATATTTTAGCTTTGACAGAGGAGTCTAATTTTGTTAAACTACATGATTTAAATCATTATTTGATTTTAAATTCATATGTATGCTTATTTTTGTGCAAAATTATGAAATTGATGCATGATTAATTAGTATTAAAGGATTATATGAAACCTTTATTATTAATATTTTGCCTAAAATGAGGTGTCATGTGATCAATATAATTTTAATTAGTTGAAGATTAGCCACAACATCTTTGGTTAAGAGAAACTGTATATTAAGTGTTATGGATCACATCTAGTAAATGACGCAAATTGTAATTAATGATATTCAAATATAATAAATTTTATCCCACATGAATATTTATTACATTTGCAAGGTTAATTAGGATGGAATAACAAATTATCTTTTTTCTTAATTTACCTACAGGTATTACAAAAAGAAATATAATTTAATAGTTTCATCATAAAGGTTATGTATGAATCTTTTAATTAAAGGTTAGCCCACAGGCAGTTTTAATTGTTATATGATTCACATTTGAAATATGATTGCATGTTTTAACATTGGCAAAACACGATATATGATTATTTGCTTCAAAAGTTATTGAAATAAACATGTTTCTTTGAATTTTGTGCAATTATTCAATTGTGAAATTTTCTAATATTCAATATGATATTCCCGAATTGAATGGTGATAATTATAAAATATGGAAAGAGAAGATTCTCCTCTAATTAGGGTGGATGAACATTGATTATACTATTCAGAAAGATGAACCACATGTACCTACTAAAACTAGCATTTAGGCTGAATTTGCTCTTTATGAACGTTATGACCGATCTAATCACCTTAGTATGATGTACATCAAGACCAAAATTAATGCTAGTAATTGTGGTTATATTGGAGAGTATGATCATGTTAGGGATCTACTGAAGGCTATTGATGAACAATTTACATCATCAGATAACGTCCTAGCCAACACTTTAATGACCAAGTTATCATCAATGAAGCTTATAAGTGCTAGAGGTGTACGTGAGCATATCTTGCAAATGAGGACATTACGACTCAATTAAGGTCTCTTGAGATTGAGATGTTCGAGTCTTTCCTCATGCATTACATACTTAATTCCCTTCCGTGTCAATATAGACCCTTTAAAATCTCTTACACACACATAAGGATAAATGATCTATCAATGAACTATTGACCATATGTGTTCAAGCAGAAGGGAGGTTGGTAATGCAATTGGGTGAAAGTACACATATGGCCACGGAAGGAAGGAATAAAGGGCAAGTCAGACAAAAAGGAAAGGGTAAAATACCAGTCCATAGTGAGATAAAAAAGGATTTCAATCCAAAGTGTCACGTCTGCTAAAAGAAAGGGCACGTAAAGAAGGATTTTGCCAATTTTAAGGCTTGGCTTATGAAGAAAGGTATTTCTATCTCACTTGTTTGTTATGAATCTAATATAGTTTATGCTTGTCATAACACTTAGTGGATTGATTTTGGTTCTACAATCCATATTTCTAATACCTTATAGGGCTTTCTAAACCATAAGAAGCCAGTGAGCAGTGAATAGTGCATCTATTCAGGCAACAAGATGTGTTCACATGTCGAAGCTATTAGGATGTGCAAATTAGTTTTGAATTTGGAAATAACATTTTATATTCTAAGTTTCTTTAGAAATTTGAATTCAGTTTCAAGGCTTGTATCTTTGGGTTATTCCTTTAAATTTTCAAATACATCATTTATATTATAGATCTGATCTTATTGGGAATGGTGTAATGATTGATGATCTTTTCCAAAATAATTCGTAAGAAAATATTTTTCACAATACAATGCATGTCCATAATAATGCTAGTATTAAAAAATATGTTATGAATGAACAATCCTCTATACAATGGCATCGAAGATTGAGACATTTTTTCTTTGAAAGAATTAAAAAATAGTGAATGATGGAGTACTTAATACTCTGGATTAAATGCCTTTAAGGTATTTAAAATGGAAGTAGAGAGACAATGCAATAAGAAATTAAAGATTGTGAGATCACATAGAGGTGGAGAATTTTACGGTACACTGAGGATGGACAAGCACCTAGTTCATATCTGCAAAGTTTCTATAGGAGCATGAGATAATAGCTCAGTACACCATACCTGGGTCTCCAAACCAAATTGGTATAGTATAAAGAAGAAACCAAACATTATTAGACATGGTGTGGAGTATGCTTAGAATCTCTAAGCTTCCTAAATCCTTGTAGATTGAAGCTCTTAAAACAGCAGTGTATATATTAAATTGAGTTACAACCCAAGCAGTTTCAAAAACACCATTTGAGTTATGGAAAGGGTAGAAACAAAGTTTGTGACATATATGCATTTGGGGATGCCTGTCTGAGGTAAGAGTTTATAATCTGTAAGAAAAGAAACTAGATCCAAGGACTAGAAGTGGGTGTTTCATTGGATATACTGAAAGGTCCAAAGGGTGCAACTTTTATTGTCCATCTCATAGTAAAGGTTTGTGGAATCAAGAAAAGCAAAGTTTTTTTAGAATGACTTGATCAGTGGGAGTGATTAATCTCAGGACTTAGTTCTTGAGAAGGATCATTATGACATACAAATTCGTAATTTAAGTAAATTGATTGTCATTTATAGCATCCCTCAAAGTCAAACGGGTGTTGAACAACCAATCATTGTAGTTCCATAAGCTATTATTGACAATTTTAGCAGATTTGATTGTTCAACAATCACCAGAGGTTGTTGAGCAATCGGTTATACAAGCTCCTCCACAAGAGGGTGTTAATATAACATTAAGAAGATCACTAGAGATAAAAAATTAGCAATACGTAGTAATTACATTGTGTATCTACGAGAAGCTGAATATAATATCGGAGCCAAAAATGACCCTAACATGTTTTCACAAGCCATGAGTTGCAATGAATCTCAATTGTGGTATAATACCATAGTAGATGAGATGAATTATATGGCATCTAACAAAGTTTGAGATCTTGTCGAGTTACCTCATGGTGCAAAGGCTATTAGACGTAAATGCATCTTCAAGACAAAAAGGGCCGCATTAGGCAATAATGAAATATATAAAGCTAGACTTGTTGCTAAACAATTTACACAATAAGAGGGAATTGATTACATGAAGACCTTTTCTCCTGTATCTAAGAAGGAATCCTTACTAGTGATTATAACATTTGTTGCCCATTTTGATTTGGAACTATATCAAATGGAAGTGAAAATAACTTTCCTAAATGGAGATCTAGAAGAAGAGGTATATATGAAACTCCAGATGGATTCTCCCCTAGTGATGGTGAGCATTTGGTGTGCAAGCTTAAGAAATCTATATATGGATTAAAATAAGCCTCCTGTCAATGATATTTGAAATTCGATGATATCATCTCTTCTTAGGTGAGGCATCTTATATCATTGGCATTAAGATTCATAGGGATATATCTCAATACATTTTGGGTTTATCCCAAGAAACCTACATCAATAAGGCATGAGATATATTTCATATGAAAGATTGTTCACTGAGGATAGCACCTATTGTGAAGGGTGATAAGTTCAATTTCTAGTGCCCAAAAAATGAGCTTAAAAGCGAACAAATGAAAAATATTCTATATGCTTCTACAATAGGGAGCCTAATGTATGCTCAGGTTTGTACAAGATATGACGTTGCATTTGTTGTTTGAATATTAGGACGATATCAGAGTAACCCAAGTATAGATCACTAGAGAGCTGCCAAAAAGGTGATGAGGTCTTTTAAATGGACCAAAGATTACATGCTTATGTATAGGTGAACTGACAATCTTGAGGTAGTTGGATACTCAAATTCGGACTTTACTAGTTGTGTTGATTCAAAAAAATCAACATTTGGATATGAGTCGTATCCTAGAAGAGTTTAAAGTAGACTTTGACTATTACTTCTACTATGGAGATTGAGTTTGTTTCTTATTTTGAGGCTACCTCATATGGTGTATGGTTGAAGAATTTCATATCTACGCTTATAATTGTGGATTTCATTTCTAAGCCATTAAGAATGTACTATGACAATTCAACTACAACTTTCTTGGACAAAAACAAAAAGAGTGGTAGTCAAAGTAAGCACATTGACATTAAGTATTTAGCCATTAAGGAACATGTCAAAGAAAACAAAATGGTCATTTTTAGCACTGAATTGATGATTGTTGATCCTTTAACAAAAGGTATTCCATTGATTATATGTACTTTCATCAAAACTCTTATTAATTTTGTTGTTTTCTCATTCTAGTGTACATATTTTTATTTTGAGAATAACAATTATTATGGACCTAGAATAAATATACAGGTTTATTTATCTAGTTAAAGTGGAATAAAAAATAGGATGCATCGAGATACATGTAAGATAATACTCACATTTAGAGGAATTATCGCCATGATTAGTGCATTTAGTTTTTTCAATTGAGTGGAGGATTCGTGACTTTTAGATACACTATATGACCCAAGTGGGAGAATGTTTTATGTGGGTGGTTACCCACATAACATAGCAATTTCGCAATTCAGATGGTTCGTATCTATTGGTTTTGTTTTAGAAACCTCACATCCGCTACCAACCATATCTGCCCTTTGTTTTAATGGGAAGACAACGCATGGTATAAAATGTGAGAAATGGAGTTGGGTCCCTAAGTTTGACATGATTCTGCACACACCATCTGATTACATCCTCTAAAGTTTAGAAGAACCCTCACACCCAGTCAAATCTCAACATCAATGGCGGGGGATATGAGATTAAAATTTCGCGTTTTTGTTTTTGTTGTTATAGACATGTATATGATTTATTCTTATGCCTAACATTAACATGTTCTCAATGTAAAGGATTGAGTACCATACTGAGGTACCTTTAAGCCTCCTACCTTGCTTTTTAGTGTTTTTACAAATGGAGTTGGCAAAGATGCACCTTTAATACCTTCTTTGCAATATTGTAAGGTAGAGGTTGAGATCATCCTTAATGATAATTTTCTAACTTCAAAAGAAGGTGGTTTTAGTTGCTTGCTTGTCCAATAAAGTGATCGTCGAAAATCTGTTGCTACTTGGATTAAAAAAGAAGAAATTTAGCATTTGAGTACGTACTTGTTATCTTTTATCTTACTGTTTGAAATCGAGTTCTTTCAAATTGGAAATGATGAATGATAAAGTAAGCCCATATCAAATTTTAAGTGTAATATCGACCTACGTTTCATAAAATCTACTATTACAATTAACACCTGCTTAATAAAATCTAGCATTACTATTAACATTTGGTTACTAAGTAAGATTTTATTACATATTATAAGTAATTATTAAAGCCTTATGAGTTTTTAGTAAACTTATATTATACTTATGAATTAAAGTTTTATTAATAAGGATTTATTATTCGTGTTCTGTTTCTTATTAGTTTTTAGAAATAGTATTTTATTTGAACTAGTTAAGTTAAATGTTGGAATGATTAGTAATTGAAATATTCTTAAAATTTTTATTTTTATTTATTCATACAAATTTGTCCTACATCAGTCGTTCCTTTTAATTAAAGACAAAAGATATTGGACCTATATAATAATGTTCATGAATGCACTGAGTTTAAAGATCCAATCACCTTTCTGATGTAGTTTCCTTCTTCTTTAGAAACGTTCCTCGTTATTTTATATTCATCTTTATATTGAAACAGGGGGGGAAAAAAGATATTTAAACTAGTATGTATATTATATGCTGTACTAGTTCTTCTAAATTTAATTAAATATAAGAATTTATTTAACATGTAACTAATTGTAATATTATTTGACATAAATTGTAGAAACAAATCCTATAAATTAGATAAGGAAGACTTTATTAACTCTTTAAGGCAAACTTCCTCATATGTTCTAACCTTTTATCCAATGATGTGTTACCCTCCATGGACAAGGTGACCCAAGATTTGGGTTGAAGCTAAAGTGACACCTTTTACCATTTTTGAGAGAGACAAAATGAAAAATGACTGTGTGCATTACTCGCTGATACTGAACGGCCACCGGTCACAATTGTTAAGTAACGAGTTTTGCCTGCAAATATAGTAACCATTTTGAATTGGAATAAGTTTCTGACTCCAACCATTGCATGTCAAGCTGGATCTTATCGTACTCATAAATTTCCAAAACCTTTGTTTAAAAAGATTTTGATCTTTATTCTTGAAGAAGTTTACCGAAGAAAAGTAAGCATCCTTTTATTTGTCTTAATTCTAACCATATATTTGTTATTACCGTTACTTGAATCATTATTTTGATTTTAATTTAATAAAATAATTAGCATATTAAATTTAAAACGCGATTGTTTGTAGTATCAAATTTTGAACTAAAAATGATTAAATATATTAAGAATAATTATTTTTAATATAATATAGCCTCATGAACCCAAGCGTTTGGACCACCAAGAACCCTAGCCCGCAATAGAGCACCTCTCAAACCAAGCTTCGAGCTTTCTGGTCGATCATGGCCTTCTGGTTCTCCATATGCTCTAGTAGTTGTCTTGAATCGTCGTGAGCTATTACTGATTGTGATATTACACTTTCTATTGACTTTGCCATCTGTTCGTTGATGTTCGAAGAAGATGATAGTAAAAGGCTTTTGAAGCTTAGAGCTTTCAAAGCCATTGGTATACTTGAGGTTTGGTGCTTGCTATTTGGTGTTCTTTATGCCTTTCAGTTTCTGCTTCTTTTCTTTAATCTTTTCATTTCTTTCTACTAAGTTTTATATTCTTGGTTTTAGGGTTCTATGCAAGATTATTTGGGGTTTAATTTTCTTACATTTGCTTTTCATTTTGGGACTTCCCGTTTTTTAGAGTCAAGCTTCACCAGTGGCAACACCATTGGTATGAAGTCATCACCAGAGGCGGTACAAACCGCTAGTGATTTTGATTTTTAACAAATGCAAATAACAGTGTTCTCAAGTCTATTATTGTCCACCGTCCATGCTGCTTCTTAGTTCTTAGATCTACTCCTTTAGTTTGTTCATATGTTCCTCCTCCATCTGTAACCCCACTATCGCATGAAACTACTTCAGCAGTTCAGCCTTTTCTCCCACCACTAATTGGTTCTTAGATCTTTTTTTTTGGTTAATCGATTTATGAATTATAAGTTTTTGTTGGTGGTAATTGGTTGATTCTTGGTGAGTAGTTATGGCCCGTAGGTGACTGAATTGCTTTGTAGGTTGGGTGATTAGTTTGTAGTAGGTGGCTAGTGGTATGAACCGTTTGGTGGGTGAATAAATTATGATTTGTGAATGTATGAGGGTTTTTTTTCTAGGGTTTAGCTAAGTCATTGATCTCCTTGCTCATTGCTGCATTTTCTAAGGAAAAGATTTGCACTTTGTGTTTGTTCTGTTCAATTGAAAATTTGGGTCTTTTCTTTTTACTTTAAGAGGTTTTAGATTGACCTTGTTGCCCGAACTCTCGAGCTTTTTGTTTATCGTGCTCTGAACATTGGATTTGGGTTTTGGTTTTGTCGATTGGTGTCTTCGAGTTCTATGATTTGTATCCTTTAATGGCTACCGAGATTGTGAGTCTAGAGGGATTGAGTGGATCAGCGCCACTGCCGAAGCAATTTGGCATTGTGAAACCGATATCGATGGCAGGGCCCACAGAGGTTGATGCTCAGAGGAGCCGTGAATTGGCAAAGGCATTTAGGGTTTGTTTTATTTTTGAAAAATAGTGGGTCTCCTTGCCCATCGATCTTTTGTTGTATTGTCTACTCATAGCCTTTCAAGTCCACCACCAGTTTGATAGGTGCATTGGTTGTTTACTGCTTCCTTTCCTTGTTGGTAAGAGAGCTGATTCGGTAAGTTACTTTATTATGCCTTCTTTTGTAGTTGATGCATGGTTTGTGTTAATAGTTTTAGTGATGCTTTCAATAGGTTTTTTTGAAGTTTCTTATTTAATCTACTCATTATAATCGTTAGATTCACAGTAGTACGTAGTTATCTATTTTTCAAAGTTATTCAACAGATTGGAGTACAGATCTAACTCTTTTACAGATATGGTGGTTCATGCTTGCAGTTGTGAACACCCACTTTTTCTTAAGAAGTTCATATGGTAAACTGTGTTTGTTTTACCTTTTACTTGATCTTTTGTTCTCTTTAGTGTGATTGGATCTATGTCTTTTATATGTTAGAATGTTTTCTTTCAATTAATCTATGTTTTGATGAGCTAATATGATTATTGTTCTTCTTATAGTGGGTAACTTTAAATTTGTTTTTGCAGCTACATCCGAAAGGAGAGACAGGATGGTGATTTTCTATAGTGAGAAAAGCCATATCCAAGTATATAAGATCGATAGTGCGAAAATGGGTAGCTAAGTTTTTGGTTGGTGCTTCGTGCACTCAGTTTCGGTTGTGATTTTGGGTGAATGAAACGAGGTTGTCGAAAAGTTTCCTTTTCCGTCGATGTCCCTCCTGGTGAAACTACCCATTCCTTTCCCAGAACAATTGTCATACCAGTACATTAGGTAACAGATATTTTTATATTTCGGTATTGTATGCATGGCACAAGGAAACCTCCTCTGCCCCAACGACCAGTTTCCAGGTGCACACTTTTACTTGGTGCTTCTTTAATGTTTAATGCGAGTTGCATATTCTTGTTAGTATATTTTTAGTATTATTATTATTAGTATTATTAGTTTTATTATTATTAGTTTTATTTTAATTTATTATATATTTTGTTATTTTTATTATTAATTCTATTTAGTATTGTTGATATTTATTATTATTATTATTAATTCTATTTCATTCATTTATGTATTTC
>JAOQMP010000210.1:47434716-47445118 GCA_027563575.1 Erythroxylum pedicellare
GATTGCAAAAAACATTATCAATTGGATCTGGGCAACTTTGATAGTAAACAACAAGCAAAATTCACTCACTCATAACATAAAGAATACATGGATGTTGTAATGTAAAGTGTCAATGTTGTAATCTTTTGTATTTTCAATTTTATTGAATTGTAGACAGATTAAGCAACTTATTATAATGTTGATTAAGATTTTGCTATTATTAATATAATTCCTTTTATATTCCAAAAAAATTCATCAAAGAGTATATTCTTCCTTTTTTTATTGTCTTATGGGAGTTATAGAAATAGGTTGAGCATTTATCATAACCTATTTAACAACATCTACATCACCTCCAATATCATAAGATAAAATTGCATTAAAGTTGTCCCTATGAATCTTCTAAAGGAGCTCAACAACTCTTTGACGAAAATAGGAACATATAATATTATTGGCTTAGGCTCCTAACTACTTCAAATCTCAATGAAACATTAGTCATTCTCTAAAAATTGTATAGTTAATGGCTCTATAATTATGGTACTATGACTAGGAAAGTAGGACTTATACCCTATAGAACCTTTAGGATATCTTATGAAAAAACTCCAAATTAATCATAAGATCCATTCTTTTCTCTACTCATATAAATGTTAATATTTGTTAGACAATCTCAAACACTTTAATTTTTTGACCCTAAACTTTTCTTAGAAGATTAGAACTGTTAAATGAGAAATTTTTGACGATTAGTCATGAGTAAAGAACAATTGAATGAAAATTCTTGAACCAAGAAATGATAGACAAGAGTAAACTAGTGAATCAGAAGTGAGGATAGATTTATGTTTTTGCTTTGTTGTTTTGATAGATGAGAGATTATGAAATGGGAAGAATTAAGGTGAAAGTTAGAAGTAAAATGAAAGCGAAAATGAAGTTGAATTTGTGTTGTAAGTTGATGAAGAATATGTATATATGTGTATGTTACGTTATTGGTGTTCATGATTAATCATGGACTATAATTTCTTTATGGATGATATTGATTTGAAATGAATTTGAGAATGTGGAGTAAATGAAGTAGAAAAGGTGATCTTGGTATGAGTAGTGATAAGGAAAGATTTGGAAACAAAATTGGTAGTTGATCTGGAAAATGTTAACTGAGTTTGTTTCAGTCTTTTAGCCACAACTTTTTCTCTAGTTATCTAAATAAGATGACTAGAGATATATGTATGCATTTCTTATGAAGACATTGAATTTAAATTCTGTCTTTAAGAATCTCAAAATTTGATGAAGTTGAGAACTAGGTGCAGTACATTGGTGGATGAATGTAAAATTCGTGTTCTGAATTCGAGGGAAATTATGGATTGATCTAACTGAATTAGAGAAACGTGTCTTCTAGAAAGTTGTAATAATTTCTTTTAGCTTTGTAACGATATATAGTATGAAATTTTTGGATATCGGAGTCGAAAGTTATGGTCCTTATAAAGGGAGATGCTCAGGAGTATAGATAGTATCGTCTGTGATGACAGCATATCGTCTGTAAAGATGTATCGTCTATGATGATGTCATATCATCTATGATGACATCATATCATCTGTAAAGATGTATCGTAAGTGATGATGTCATATCTTCTATAGTTGACTTTCTGTTTCTTCTGTTGTTGACTGAAACTTCTCCTTCGATGTACTATCGTCTGCTCCATTTTTGACCCTTCAAAAGATAGAATTTGTCTTCAAGGTCTCATGAAAGTTGTATATCTTGAAGTCATCTTTCAAACTATCCAAACAAAACCTTAATCTGATATCTTTAGGGAAAGTTATGGCAATTTTCCCAATTCATCTACTTTTTCACTCCGTCTGCTTTTTCGTTTGGTTTCGTCTGATCCTATCATCTACTCCATTTTTTACCATTCATATGATATAATTTGTCTTTAAGGTCTTCATGAAAGTTATATATATTGAAGTTTTATTTCAAACCATCTAAAGAACAATTTAATCCAATATTTGTAGGGAAAGTTATGGCAATTTTCCCAATTCATCTGACTTTTCAATTCGTCTGCTTTTTCTTTTGATTTTGTCTGATCCTATTATCTCGTCCATTTTGTACCCTTTAGATGATAGAATTTGATTTCAAGATCTTCATAAACTTTGTAGATATTGAAGTCCTATTTGAAACCATCCAATGAATACCTTAATCCAATATCTGTAGGGAAAGTTATGGCAATTTTCCCAATTTGTCTGACTTTTCAATTCGTCAGCTTTTTCGTTTAGTTTCGTCTGATCCTATCGCCTAGTCTATTTTTGACCCTTCAGATGATAGAATTTATCTTCAAGGTCTTCATGAAAGTTGTATATCTGGAAGTCCTCTTTCAAACTATCCAAAGTGATCTTAATTCAACATCTGTAGAGAGAGTTATGCCATTTGTACTGAGACAAGTTCAATATGATTAAGGGCAAAATCATGTTTGATTCTTTCAGCCATAACTTTGTTATCAGACCTCCAAATGAAGTGATTCTTTAACCAATAGTTTCTGAACACATTTTTCTGTCCCTCCATAGAAGTTTATAGAATTTGTTGGGAATTTGGAAAAGATGGATTGAATCAAAGTAAGGGTATGGGTTGGAAGAGTATGAGTGGGATGTTTTACCGAACATACTTCGGTATTTTGATGATGTCTTCATCGGTATAACTCCAAATAAGATGATTCTTATTTCAAGATAAACTAGAGACATGGAGCTACAAATGATATGAAGAAATCGAAATCCAATTCAGTCTTTAAAACTTTCAATTTTTGGGAGGAATAGTGTACTATTTTAATATAAGAATAGTCTGAAAATGTTTGGGGCAATACTTTTAGAGTTCTGAACCAAATTGATTTATTTTGGTGTCATTAACATTTTTCTAGAAGAAAGTGTTATGTTAGAATGTCCAAGGGTACTTTTGGCAAGACATTTAAGCATAAAAGACATAAGGCATAAATGGAAGGGCAAATGGGACATTTCTCGATCAAGGTCATAATTGGAAGAAGTGTTGTCTTGCATTTTAAAAAGAGAGAAGAACAAAAATTGAAGAGAAAAAGACAGACTGTCATGAAGAAGGGAGAGAAATACGAAGAGAAGAAGAGAAGAAGAGAAAACAAGTTAGGGTTTCAATTGTGTTAGCCTTCAAGAGAGATTTTGAGGTTGTTCAAGAAGGGAAACAAGTAGAGGAAGAGAAGGACTTCCCTTTGAGCTAAATATCCCTTCATTTGGTGAAGAATGAAGATAAGATCATTTTAAAACGTTTAGATTTTTGGAATGATCTTAGTTCATGGAGTTTAAAAAAATGATTGGGTTTAAGTATTCTAGAACCAAAGAAATCAAGGTGGGTACATGTTTATAATAGAGTAAATAAGCTGCTAATGTTTACTTTGAATCAAGAAAGTTTAATGTTTTCCAATTGCATCATAAGTGTTTCATTTATTGCTTTTGAATGATTTGAGAAAGTGAAATATGTTGTTATATGAGTTGTATGATGATTTATGAAAAAACTTTGAAAATGATTTTTAAAAAGATAACATGTTTATGAAATCATGGTTTTGATATATCTCATGTTTATGAAAAATCAAGTTTCGAAAAAGTGTCATTTTCGGCAATATGTTTTACAAGTCATGAAATACATGTTATGTAGGTTTATGGTGGTCCCTTAAGTTAAGTCAAGTGCACTTTGATAAAAGGCTTCTCCCGCCTGCCAGCTAGTGGCATGGAGCTCCTTCATGGATTCCCATAAGTTCACGGCTACACAAGACCATTATGTGGAAATATGTAGTACGTTCTGTTTTGGATCTGCCTAAACCATTCTGATGTGCTTATTTGTTTATATTATGTGAACAAGTTTGATGCATTCATGTTTTGTAGTTTGAGATTTTAACTAAATGATAAGAATTTTTAGAAACAAGTGCTTTATGAACTCAATGAGAATTTCTATAACAAGTGAACGTTTTCAATGGGTTTTGCTTATTTTCCGTTATAAACTGTTACCCGCGAGCTTTCAAGCTCACCCCTTTCTGTCTCAACTTCAGGTGATAGCTAAGAAATAAAGTGATCAAGAGCCTAAGGGAATTTTGTCAAATTGCTATTTTGTATTTTGTAATAAGCCAAAAGGACTGGTTTTTGAAATGTAAAGATACTATGAAAATAAGCATTGTGTTCTGTAATGGGCCCAAGTGATTATTGAGACTCTGATGTGTTCAATAATGTTTGCATTTTTATGACTGAAATTGTTTTAAATAAATCGGGTCGATTTGATTATCGATTTTCCATATATGCGTTAATTGTTTAAGAAGATTTGCAATAAGATTCGATCGTTTATTGGCTCCAAATGTTAGGCTCCAGAAGCAAGGTCTAGTATTATTTGATATCAAAGCTCACATTTTTATGACCTCTGAGATGGACTTCGAAAACGGGGTCCAACATTAATGGCTCAAACTAGACTTTCTATGTGTCAAAATTTCGAAAGAAGTCTTAGGAATTGACTTATTGGGAACACAATTTAGGATGTAAAGTGTTGTCCTTAGTGCCTCACCCCATAGATACTTAGTAAGTTTTTGTCTTATAATTATACTCTTGGTCGTTTTCTTTAATGTGTAGTTACGCCTTTTTGCTTCTATGTTGCTCAAGTCTACCAAGTATTATGTACCGTGTTATTATAATACAATATTATAAAAATTTAGCAAAAGGTCTCTTATCATTTTTCAATTCTCTATGTCTATGATAGTATTCTCCACCACTTTCTGATTTGAGTACCTTAATGAGTATTTAAGTTGCTTCTTAAACTTAATTAAATACTTTGAAGTTTTTTAAGGCCTCAGATTTATTACTAATAAAATACAGGTAACACTATCAATAGTAATCATTAATAAAAGTCACTATCAATATCATCATAATCAAATTCGGAAGGATTACATCCTTAAATAATCTATAAATTATTTCCTTTGAAATGTGATTAAATCTCTTTATCTTATAAATTGAATGGTTTCTCTTTAGTTAAATTCATTTGAATTCCTTATTTTTTCAATACTCATGTAACCAATTTACTAGGATCATTCAAATACAAATATTAAAGTCCGTCAATCAATAAACATTTACTAATGAAAACAAAATTGAGGGATAGTGAAACCATTTTATTACTAAAAATTAAAGAATATTTAACATCGTCAATTCTGAAGTGAAACTAAATTATACTAATAGCAATATCAGTAATAATAATCTTCCATACAAAACTTACAAAATATGTTAAAACCATAAATTAAATTACATAAACAACTAATTTGTAAACCTTTGATGAATCTTTAAGATTTATTTAATTTTTATTTTGATTACAAAATAATATAGAAAACACAATTTATTTTATTGACATTGTAATTTTATTTCAATTCCATAATACAAAAAGGTAGGACCATTTTTGACATTTTATATGCTTAGGCAAAGTAAAAAAAGGCCCCTATTTTGTCTCATTTTGTTCTGGTCAAGAGTGAACCCTCGTAAAGAACAAAAAGAAACAAAATAGAGATCCTTTTTATTGCTCTTTATGAGAGTCAAAAGTAGGTCCCTAATCTTTGCAAAATAAAATGAAACCAAATAAAAGCCCTTTTTATTGTCGATTTTCTTCTTTACGAGAGTGAGTCCTAGGCAGTTGCTCTTCTTGTCCTTGCCGAAGGACATTTGCCCAAGGCCGAACCTGGAAACAAGTCAACTCAACGGCAAAACTAAACTCAATCCAAGTAAATTGTCCCAAACATAAACTATATCATAAGGTTGCATTTCAGTGCCGGCTACTCGTGAACTTTCTTATATCCATCTTTTGACATCTAATATTAAGTAATCTTGATTAATCCCAATATTAATTTTGACATTGAAAGGATAATGCCCTTGTGGGCCTAATGGGTCAGTTGGTGTTGAGAAAGGGCTAACCAGGGTTATGTAAACAATCAAGACCCATAAAGAGATCATAGGTCCTTTTTCTTAAAAAAATAAATAATTGATTGGATAATTCCCACCAAACAAGCGGGTACACCTTTCGAACCCCTCGCTCAGCGCTCAGCAGAGAAGAAGAACGGAGAGTTGAGAATGACTGTGTTACCTTCAATGGCGACAACACTTATACCTTCTCTTGCGACCTTAAATTCTGCTCCTTTGACTTCTAGACATATGCAGTTGTCTTCTTTTCCTTTATTTTTTCCCTGCGGTTCTGTTGATAATGTCCAGAGAACCCTTAAGCCCTTACCTTCAAAAAGCAGGGTTTTTGCTGCTCCTGAGGTGTTGGATTCTCAAGACGCGCTAGAACCACCTGTTGAGTCCCTCGATGTACCTGATTCTGAGAGCTTTGAGGTTTGTTTCTTTAGTTTTCTTTTCTTTAATGATATTGCTCGAAATTAATACACATTCTCAAGTTATCTATGGGATAAACATTTAGCTACAAGTTGTTTGTTTATTGATGGGTGGTATATCCGGGAAACTTATTATTTTATTTTTATTTTAGTTTCAAATGTACGTAACTCCGATATATAAGGAAGACTTGTAATTTGACTACTGTTAATTTGTTGTTTTCTGGTTTTGTTTGTCTAGATTGGAGGTTCTGAGGCACCCAGTTCTCCATCGGTCAGCATTGCAGCAGATGCAGATAAGGTATCTGATAACTTTCTCATGTCCAATTTTAGCTTGAATTTAATGGGGAACTAGAGGATTAACGTAATTTCCTTGGTAAAATTGGGAACTGATGGGATGAATTTTATTTGTGCTAATTAGCTAAATTCGAAATGCCATTTTTTAGTCCATGTCAATAGCATTCTTGTACTCAGTAGTAGCCTTTTGCATATTCTCAAATATGCATTTCTTGTAAATATTAGGATTGGTACTTGATCAGCATCTGAGTGCTTGTTGGACTATCTGTCTGTGGAAAGGGCTTATCAAAGTAGAGATAGTCCCAAACTTTATCGAGTAGCTGATTGTGGAGGATACTCTTAGCTTTAATATTGTCTGTGAGACTAAGAATTTTTTACTTGCAAAGATTGGCACCTCTGAACTGCTTCAGCAAATATCATAACATTGATCCATTACCAGAGTTTGCTGGAGTTTAATTAATCATATAGTTTATAAAAACAAAGAGCAATTATCTACATGCCAAATAGGAACCTGATGAATTTAAATCAGTAGAGAACCTGCCGGGGCTATGGTAATGACCAAAAACTACACTTAGAATACTATTTTAGCATGGGCAAGTTTACTTGATCTTATCTGTTATGTTAGCATAACCATTTTTTTTCCCTCCTTTGTTATTTCTATTCTTAGATGGCACCAAAACAGAAGATTAGAATCAAGCTAAGATCCTTCTTTGTACGCCTCATTGAGGACTCCTGCAAGCAGATAATTGACGCAGCAAGGACCTCAAATGCAAAGACAATGGGTCCCGTGCCATTACCAACCAAGAAGCGTGTCTATTGTGTTCTCAAGTCTCCCCATGTGCACAAGGATGCAAGATTCCATTTTGAGATTCGAACCCACCAACGATTAATAGATATCCTCTATCCCACTGCACAAACGATAGATTCACTAATGCAACTTGACCTTCCTGCTGGCGTTGACGTTGAGGTCAAGCTTTGAAGAACTAATGGTGTTCCAAAGTCAAGTTTGTTGGAGATCTTGAGTTAGTTTGTATACCTGTTTGAAAGGTACCTCTTTTTCAGGAATGTCTCATATACCTGCTGCAGAATGTTCGAGTTGGATGCATAAAGGTTATAATTTAATGGACAGATGTTAAACTGCTGGAAAAGCTTGAGTATTGTAGCTTTGGATTGACCATTTTTAGTTTCTCTGGCTTGAATATCTATGTAAAGTATTTCAAACTCTTCTGCTTTATCTTTATGCCTTTCTACAACTGTGCCTGGCGTCTACAAATTTATCTTCCATCCTTTGCTCCTATTGTGCTATTCAATTATTTCACTTTAATGAAGTAGGTTTAAGTTGATTGGGAAGCCCTTTCCTGTCACTGTATCTACGCATTGTTCTCCTTTCATGTTACATATGGGCTCTAGTTTGCTTTTATTTGTTTCAAGATTATTTGGTAACTGACCCAATGGTTCTTATAACAACGATGGCCCATCTGGGGCCTCCATAGCAAGAATACGTGGTAATTCCAGATTTTGTTTAATGTTATGTGAAGCTAATGAATGGACATTGTTATGACAGGTGCATGATCTTTCAAAGGAAAGGGTAAGTAAAATGCTTTTCCATTGAAGCTTTTGGATGTTGGTTTCTTGAAGAAGACACTGCGACACATTTTACAGGGTCATTTTACACCCTTGATCTTAAGTTGGTTAATATGTAAACATTCCCTGTATGAATATTCAGTAATGGTTCCCTGATAAATAGATAGTACATCCACCTTTTTTGTTCTAAAGATATAAATCTGAGATAGAATATTTTTGAGACTTCCAGGAATTAAGTCTATAAATAGCATGATGGTGGTCATTTTGTTATACATTCAAATCAAAACAATGCCTGGACTCAATAATCATTAGTAGTTTAGCCTTTACAATTGTGTATGTACGTAGAATATGCTTTATGTTGACTTAGTGGAACAAAAGTTCATAGTTTCCGTTTGTTTACTGGTACATGATGTATCTCGCCGTCATATACCTTGTAGCTAACATATAAGGAAACCAATAATGGTTTTGCAATATGACCATTATTTTAGGTTTGGCTTTTACCATTGTTAGTGAAATTTCTAATTGTGACATAATCTGAATTTTCCTCAATTTATATGTAACTTCTGATGTAATTGATGAAAACTTCGATGGACTACTTGGTTTATTGGAAAGAGAAAAGACTATATGAGGGATATTTGTGTGTATATTTTCTGCACAATTTCATGTATGGTAGCCATTTATTCTCATTCCATGTAATATATATTCTTTTCTTTCAATTTTCAATTTAATAAACTGAACGCTATGTGAGGTCATGATATGCTAAACTTGGTTGCTTTCAAACTCGTTAATTATATGTTGCGTCTGAGTGCACCCGTTGAGAAATTCATAGCAAGAAAATGTTGCAAAAGAAACCAAGTTGATATTCCTTTCTTCATCCTTTAAAATACCTTCCACAAGATATATCTTTATTTTCCATACAAGGTCCGGTCATAACTCTTCACCGTGCGAGACATTTTCTCTTCCAATCAAGCACTCTGTGTCCCCACAACTACAGCCACAATCTTCTCTGATATTACTTGCTTTTTCAATGGCTACTTGTGTCGACACTTCTATAACGGACACCTCTCAACTTTCTCGGGAGGCAAAGAGGTCTCAGCATGATGACCATGCGTACAAGTACGTCATCTTTTTCCATAACAGTTTCTCTGAACGTGTTTTCTGCATACCTTTTGGCAAAACTCAATCCAAAACCATGCAAACGTCCACGTTCGTTGATGTTTTTGATCGAGAAAAGGGAGAGAGAGATGATCCATGGCTCAAAATGCTAGAAGAAGAGAAGTATGATGTTGAACAGGAACCAACAGTAACCAATATTGTCAAGTTATTACTATGTTTCGATTGTCTCCAAAGTCACTCGAGAGAGCGTTAGCAAATCAACTGTCGATTCTCAGCAATTGCGATAATTATATAATTAGACAACAATTGAAAGTATTATGAACAGTCACGAAAATTGCTATTCCCACTGTTCGAAGTAGTAAGTTGCGGAGAAATATTGACTCGTAATTTATTATTATGTTTTTGATGTGGACAAAATTGCATAAGCTACTATGGTTAATAATGGTCTTAGCAATGATTAATACCACATTATTATGGTCTGACCTTTAGACTTCAGCTTTGAATTATAGAAAAACACTAGTCTTGTGAAATAGAAATTGGACCAACAAAATCATGGATATTGAAGTTCTCAGGATTTTATTTGAAAAGGATGTATTATTATTGATAAAAGAATCTAAATATTACTGAAAATATTCAAATATTATTCACATTATAAGAATTTAGATATTATTTACAAAATATCTAGTTAAAGGTAAATAATTTGTGATACAACAATAAATATTAAAATATGTGCTAATTATAATAACCTAAAATATATTATTATAATTAGTTTAATTCACTTATGAATATCCATCGATCTTTTTGTTTCATGTATCAAAAAACAAGTTATAAGTATTTCATGGTAGAACTTATAAGGATACCGATCTTATAGGTTGCAAATTAATCTTTGTAACTTATAGTTAATAAGTGATTGCTTGTATTTTAACTTACTCATTTTTCACTTATAATAATATTTTGCAAGTTATATTTCTTCTAATCTTAATTGAGTTATGATACTTTTTGTAAGTGGTATTGACGCTTAATTAGTATATATATATATATATATATATATATATATATATACACATAAAAAAATAA
>JAOQMP010000210.1:47473733-47488933 GCA_027563575.1 Erythroxylum pedicellare
TGTATTTTGTATAAGCTTGTATAAACTCTATTTGAATTCATTAATGAAATATGATTGGGTTTTGTTTGTGATATTAATGTTTGGTTGTTGTGGGCACGCCACCTTTATGGGCCGACGAGCTTTATTTTGACTTTGGTTTGTTAGGCTCCGAAAATAGGGTTCAACAATAGGGGTCACAAATGGTCCTACTTAAAACCCAACCTCCTAGACAAAATTTTCCTAGACATGTAATTTAATAGCACAATAATCCATACCCAACAATATTTATTAAATAGACAAATAAAGAACTCTAAAATTTAACGAAATTCAACCAATTATGCCAACTTCCTCAGACACCACCAAATTGATATTCCACTATTTTCAGAAAATAATACAAGTGAACTACTACAAAATGAGAGAAAGAATTTTTGTCTTATGACAAGACAATTTTTGGGATACCTTTAACTAAGGAGGGAAGGCTCATTTTATGGTTTTAGGAACCTCCATCATTCCTACACATTTTCGATGTGGGATTGTGGAATGAGCCACAGTATTTGACCACTAAACAATTTATTATCTTTTATGGTTTGAAAACTACATCAAGCTGAAATTATTCCAAAAACTAGAAGGGAAAATGTATAAGATGTTAGGACATAGGGATGACATCGTTTGCTGCATTACGATAGAAAACGACAAATAATTTATAAAGCTAGTAACTTAAGTGATGTTTGAACTTCTTGAGAACACGACACACTAATATTTAGGCCATTTGAAGTCTTATTATGATACCTCCTAGAATTAACATGCTTGATTGGTTCAAATCCATTTCAGAAGATGATGCAGTAGCAAGACAAGCTGGGACTATCTATGTAAAAGTAATATTGACTGCATAGTGGATTACTAACTTTGAGGAATTAATTGTTCCCCACATCATTTTGTAATTTAGCGATCTTCTTATGTATCACAACACCTGTCATAATATATTTCTAATCATCAAATAAGCAATGTTAAGTGCAAAGAAGTCAATAGGTGTTAGAGTAGTTATAATTGTATCAAATGGAACCAAAACTCTTTTTTGCCTAATATGGACTTTCCATATACCAATAATCAAGCAGAATATAAAGGTTTAATAATTAGATTGGAACTTCTGAATGGTCTTGGAGTTAAAGAAGTTCTAGTCAAAGGCAATTCATAGCTAGTGTTATGCTAGGTCATAGGGGAATATAAGTGTATGAATTTAGCCTTATCACCTTATTATACCGCTATTGTCTAATTACTAGAATTTTTTGATGATAAATAATTTCAATATATTTCGTTAGGTGAAAATTAGAAGGCAAATAAACTTTCATAAATAGCATCTGGGTTGAAAATGTTTGAAGACTAAGTTTATAATTGTATTGTTGTACAACAAAGGTACCATCCATCCACTTATAAAAGAGGGATTTCATTAGAAGATTTTTATATTGATAAAGAAGCCATCTATGATTGAAGGTTAGAGATCAATGACCTTTTAGAAAATCCTAGCAAAAGGGTGCCTTTTAAACTTAAGCAACGAGCACTCAATTTGGCATTAGTTAAAGGAACTATGTTTTGGTAAGGAAATGATGGACTTCTTCTGAGATGCCTTTGGATACCCGAGGCATTAATAGTAATGCAACAAGTTCATAAAGGGATATATGAAGTACATTGTCTAAAATAAAGATGAGATGGCTTCTTCCTGCCCATTTAGAGAATTCTTGTATTAGAGTTACATTATATAATTAAACTATGAATATTTACAGGATAGACCATTGATGTTATTGAGAAAATATACCTACCACCCTCAAAAGGATATAGTTTCATTTTGTTGGCTATAAACTAGTTCACTTAATGAGTGGTAGCATAACTTTTAAAGAAAATTGATCAAATAGATGTAATTAAACTTATCAAGGAATATATTATTCATTAATTTGGAATTTCTTAACCAATAACATGTGATCAAGGAACTATGTTTATGGCTAAGAAGTTAGAGATTTTGCTAAAGATTATAGAACAAAATTGTTAAATTCAACTCTATATTATGCTCAGACTCACTACAAGATTTAAGACATTTTATGACAACATTTTTGTGACTAAACGTCATTTTGTCACGAATATGAGGTTTTTTGGTGACAAAACAATTTATTGCCACTATTGTTTGGATTAACCGTGATGATTTATTTTTTGGTCACAAATACAATGGTAATTGTGACAATTTAGTATCTTTCCCAATTAGACTATCATTATTAATATATTGATAGTGTTAAATTTTCTTTTATCACTAAGTTATGTCAATAAAAGCATATGCAATTTGGCGCCAAAGTAATTTTGGACGAAATGATTTTTAATTGAGATAAAACATATTGTAACATCCTGTTACTCATGATAAGGGTAGAATAGTGTACAAGAGAGGTAAATGAAAAATTAGAAAGTGCATTTCATGCTTATGCATAATATGACATACACATACACGTGAATATTGATTTTTGCACATTAAAATGATTTTACATGCATTCATTGACATTTTAAGGTAAAATTGATATATAAATGTGAATTGTGGATTTTATTTTTCTTGAAAATTAAATTGGAGTATATTAATTTTGGTGATACTTCGAATATTTTGGAAATTTGGGTATTTTGGACTAGGAAAATGTAAAAATAAGAGGCCAATGGTTGTGTGACATATGGAAGCCTCAAATGGGTGATAAATGGCTTACATGCATTGGTGACATGTGGCTATGAATTATTGAATACATGGAATCACGTTTTTAGTAAGAAAATTTCTGCAACTCTTGTTCTTAACTAAAAGCACAAAACTCTTTCTTCGTTCATTGTTCATCCATCACCGAATCAGCTAGTTGCTTATATTGGTGTAATTGGCTAATGATTCTTACATCAAAGTAAGAATTTTAGTCCATAGGGTGTTTGGTTTCTATTTAATCTCATTTTTCTTCATCCACCAAAACTTCCTTGTCCACTTTTAACTGTTGAAAATTTAGCTAAATCAAGTAAGTTAAGCTTTAAGTTTTATGGGTATCGTAAGTGGCATTTTGATGATGTTCTGATGTTGATAAATGGATACATGCATAAGTGGTGTAGGAAGAAGCAATTTTAGTGATGATTAGTGAAACAAAAAATGTGCAGAAAGTGTAATAAAGGATTGTAATAATTGGAGTAAAATGAAAAAACATGCAAAAATGAAAAAAAATGAAGAAATCTTGATGAATATGCATGAATATGATCTGTTTTTTTATGTTTGATATTAATCTTGGATTTTGAATTGTTTGTGTTGAGTTGAGCTGAAATGGGAGTCGAAACAAAGAGAGGATAATTGAGATATAGTTAGAAATCTAGAAAAAAATGAAAAATCTACAGTTTCAAAAGAGAAGAGGAGTTGCATGATCGTGCTTCTACACGATCGTGAAATTGGAAGGGGATCTGGAAAAGAAACACGATCATGACTTTGAAGGCTTACCGAAAGGAGATATACGTGAACATCCTTCATTCTTTTGTTATAACTTCTTCTCCCGACCTCCAAATGACTTGATTTTTAAACCAAAAAACTCATAATACATTTTTCTTTCTCTCCATCAAAAATTATGGCCATCTAAATCCATTCAGAAAAGATTGATTGATGAATTTAGGATGAAAATGATGAGGAGTGCTGGAATTTCATAAATGGAATGATTTCACTGAATATGCTTCACTTTTTTGACCATATTTTGACCAATTGAATTCCAAAAGGAATGATTTTTGATTTAGATTAAAATAGAGGCATATGGCTACAAATTTTCTAAGAAAGAATTTAAATTATGTCTCTAAGAACTCCAAAATCTGGTTTAAATTTGAGTACAGAGTACTGATGTAATTTAAGAACATTCCGAAGTAAATTAAGTATAACTTTTGGAATATTGAATTAAATTGTATTATCTTGGTGTCATTATAAACCTAAGACATATGAGAACAATTTTATAGAAGGAAGTGTTGCCTAATTACTCCATTTTCCTAGTCAGAATGATCATAAAAATTGGACCTAAAAGTCTATTTTTAGAAAAATTTTGGATTGATCAATTGATTTTGATGTATGAATGATATTGTGACAAGAATAATGATAAGATACCCAGAATTGTCATTGAATATGCATTGTACATATTCTGTATACATATATGTTCGTAAATGAGTCTGTGTATAATGGTGCAAATTTGTGATATATGCAAGTATTGCATGATATAGAGGAGCACATTGAATGCTATCATCTAGATGGTATCGGGACCTCAAGGAAATAGCTTCTAGAGCAATCTGTGAGTAACCTAGATGGTCTCACTTCATTATTTGTTTGTTTTGAATTATTTTCTGAATGTGGAATTGATTGTATTGATTCTGGACAATAAAGGTCTGAGATTTCTGATTTATGAATGGGATAATTGAAGTGCTCCTTCTATGTGAATTTGGCAAAATAAGTGTTTCTCAACATGATTGTTAAATGTCGGACTAAGATCTGATGATAAATGGGAATAAGATCGTGAATATGATTTTTTGAAACAATGATTGATTGAATATGAATGTGATGCATTTCATACACGAATGCATGATCAGATAATGATAGTTATGACTTGAGTAGCCACCGAATATGAACTTAAAGCTCGGAATGTGACTAAGAGCCAAAGGCTCAGTAATGTATAATGAGTCCTGTATCTCAAATAGATAAGGGACAATTATCAATAAGCCCTGTATCACCAACGGATAAGGGATAGTTATCAATGAGCCCTATCTCCCTAACGGATAAAGGATAGTTATTAATGAGCACAGTATCCACAATGGATATGGGACATTTTTAGGCACTCAGTCACAACAACGTAATAATCGAAAGTGAGTATCACGAGCATTTCATATACACTTATTACATGTGATTGACTGACTGAAATATTTTGTGGACATGTATTTGAATGAGAATGGGATATATGAAATAAGTGATATGTGATGCTACATGATAAATGAAATGATGTGAATTATGTATATACATGTGTTGATATGTTGTATGAATTGAGTAAACCATCGAGGATGGTTACATCACTGAGTTCGCAAAATTTACCAAAATTGCAACGTGATTTTTCAGGTTCAGAGGAGATATCCAATTAGTTTAATTGGAGTATAGCCACTAAAATCAAATATAGACTAAGGTTCGAGATCAATTTGCACCTGTATATGTCTTCAGTGATTTTAGTTTTGAATTATATTTTAGCAAATATTGTGTAATGTATGTGTGTAAATTTTAAAGTGTAATATCAATTATGGCGAGTGATGTTTGTAAATGAAATGGACCCAAGTGACTACTAGGATTTCAATGATATGTATAATGAGAGTTATAACTCTTATGATTGAAAAAGTTTATAAATAAAGTAGACCCAATTTGATTATTGATTTCTGCATATGCGTGTGATATGTTAGAAATAACGTATACTAAGTTTCGAGTGTTTCAGTGTTGTAGCATGCCACCTTATGGGGTTACGTACTTAGACATCACTCAGGATGTCGGGTACGTGGCTTGCAAGAGTAAGGTGCTACACATATATTGGTCACTAATATTTTCTATTTGTTGTGACAAAATATCGTTTGGTTACTAATATTTTTCTCTTATTGTGATGAAGTGATTTAATATCACACGATATTTTACTTTTTGTGATAAAAACTTATGTCAATAACAATTTAATTAGTTAGTGTCTACTTAATATTGTCACAAAAATAGAACTATCACTATAGTCACTACTATTTATAACTATTTTGACAAGAAATTTTTTTGTCACTTGATCATCAACTTTTGTTACAAAGGTTATTGTCAACATAAAGGTAAATTAATGATAACTACTACTTATTATAATAACATATTAAAATTAACCACTCTAATAATTAATTTTGTCATTATTAGATGAATTTTTGGGACTAGAAACTATTTGTCATGGTTTTTTCTTTAATACTATTTTTTGCGAATAAATTTAAATATTTTCTTATAAATTATTCAAACTACATATATTTATAATCCAAAAGTAATATTTTATATATCAATAGATATTTGTTAACAGTTGCTATAAAATCCAATATCAAACCAAAGTAATTATAATAACGTGTTAAAATTTTCATTAATCTCCACTTTAGAGGAGAGATGTGGTAATGTATAAAATGAATTATATCTTCTTCACCCAAAATCTTAAGAACTAAGTAGTAAATTAATTATTATTTATAAACAATCATTGACTTTTATTCCTAATCTATATGTGGATTTGGCAACTCTAATGTACCCTTCTATGCCCAAAAATATATATTTAATATATTAAATTTTTAGAAATAAATATCTGGAACATCTATAAGGACGTCCAACACTAAAGTTTAGCAACTCTATACCATTCCTTTTTCTTTTGAATAAGATTAATGAAAATTTAACACGATATCATAATTAATTTGATATTGGATTTTTTAATTTATACACTTCGCACATTATATGTTCATTTCTGTATTTCAAGAAATGTATTAAGTTGTGAAATTTTTATGAGATCAAATGCAAAAGATTAAGATGCTTTATATATATATATATAATATTCACTCATCTTCCTTAAAATAAGGATAAAAATAGTATTATACATGACCCACTCATCCTTGAATGAAGAATTATGAAAAGTTTAAACATTTTTATCACTTATCCTTTTCAAAACAAAGATTAAAAAAACAGAGTATTATATATGACCACTCATTATCCTCCTAGATAGAGAAATATAAGAAAAAATTTTACGCTTTAGTTTTGGAGATGGGACCGTCGACTACTAAGGCACTTATCTCCCTTCTACTCCTTTGTACCACTGCAACTGCCACTCCTCGGCTGCGCCGCCACAATTCCTCTATTTTCACTCCTCTAACCCCCGTCTCTCTGCTTCTATCGCCGATTCTCGCCTTCATTTCTCTTAGTTCACTCCCAACCAAACTGCTCTACCTGGAGATGACTTTAATGGCCCGGTTTTTGTCGAACCCCCTCAACCTATCGAGAAAAAGAAAATTGAAGGCTTTCCCACCGTTGTTGCTGTAATTAGTACATGTGCTGCTACTTTTGTTGCTGCCATTGCATTCTTTTTTCTCTATACTCTCTCCATTTCCACCATCTTTTCTATGTTATAAGAATTTCTTTGTTTTGTTGTTTGGTGATGTGTTTAATCTGGCTTTGATTATTTTTTGGTATTGTGATTAAATAGGAATTAAATGGGAGTTGTACGCTCCTCACACAAGGTGTAATATCCCAGTTTGATAATTATAGTGTACTAGAATAATTTAAGCATTCAAATGTATTATTGAAATTATAATAGAGATTACGGATAGACTAGAAATAGTTCTAGACTCAACCGAAAATTTCTCCAAAAATTTCTGAAAATTTCAAAATGCTATGGAGTGAGTATGAACTAAAAGCCTCAAAATGTTCTTTGAGAATTTAGGTGATACCTTTCAATAAAATCTGGATGATTTTTGGATTAATAGTAAATCTAGATGAATAGTATTCTTGATGAATAGTGAATCTGCTTGAATAGTAATTTTTGGGACCTAACCCTAAAATTTTGAAACATACTTGGAATAGGTATTAGAGTTTAATGATACTAAAACGTTCTGAAAAGAAGTCCAATCGGATGAATTTCGAAAGTTTCGAAAGTTTTGGGTTAAAATGCCCTTTTTAGAAAATAATGAATATTAAGGATTTTAAACTCATTCGAAATTTTTTTAAAGCATCAAATTAATAAGTATTGGCCCTAATTTGAATATTTTATTGTCAATTTGATGATAAGATGGTTGTAGAATATTTTCATAATTTAATTCGGTCAATTAGTTAATTAAATGCATTAAAAGATAATTTGGTCTTTTTGTATTCATTAAAAGACAATTTAGTATTTTTAAAAGAAGATAGTGGAATGATGAGTCATTATAAAAGAACCAGTTAAATGGTGACAAGTGGCATAGGTAAAAGTGTAAATATGAGACATTTCAGTAAAGTTGGAATTATAAGATGTTATTAAGGATAAAGGTGTAATTATGATGGAAATAGGACAAAATTGTAATTCAACTAAGCCTTCATCTTCTTTAAATGTTGGTGGCTGGCCATTGATGAGAGAAACGTAGAGAGAGAGAAAAAAGAAAAGAAAAGAGAAAGGAGAAGAGAGAGGTTCGACTATGGCCATAAAAGAGTGATTCAAACCATTTTTCATGCTCTTCTACTTCCAATCAAGCATCTAACAAAATTTCATAGCTATCCAAGAGAAGAGGAAGAAGAAAATGGGTAAGTAAGCTTACTTATCTTGTTGAAAATTTTTTTATTTGTTGGGTTATAGGTTAGATTTGGTTTTGGTGGTGTAAATTGCACCCTTTTGATGTAATAACAAGATTTTGTTAAATTGGAAGCAATTGGGAGAACAAAATCAAGAAAACCTAATGTGTGAAGCCTTAGTCAAACTTGGTCAAAGATGAGATCTATTGCCTAAAGTGTTGTATTTTATCATTTGATGATTTAAGATTAATGAATGACGTTAGGAAGTTAGTTTAATAATGAAAGAATGAAAGAAAAACTATGGAAATGCTTACATGAGTTTTTGGGCATGGTTAGGGTTTTTAATGTATTATGATCCAAAATTCTATTTTGATGTTTTATGATGTTCATAGCATTATTTTGATTCTAAGGAAGTAAAGAAATGAAAAATAATTGATTTGGAATTAGTTTTGATTGAAATTCGACCTAGAGTGCTTGATTTTGTAAAAAAATTGTTAATGAAAATTTATGGCTTAAATGTGCATATTAAAATGCCATGGGAGTGAATTTAGATTGGTTTTAAGTGTTAGAAATTAATTGAAATTGAATTGGAAGAGTTTAATGTATAATATATTAAGTTTAGCCTTAAAGGCATTTTTAGTATAAAAATATGGTTATAAAGTAATAACCATGTGAATGTGATTAAGGATGTGGAGTGTATGTGGAAAGTAACGAAGTTGACATGGTTTATGGTATATTTAATTGAAAAATATATTAAAGATTTGAAAGTATTGGTATTAGGTTTTTGGATCAAAAAACGAAGCCAACTGAAGGGTTTCAAAATGGTGAAAAGGAAACTAGCAAGTAGTGAGTCTATTTTTAACTATTTTATATAACTTCAATCTTTGTAAAAAAATCGATGACTAATGAGTGTTCTTTAAATTGAGTTTATGAAAATAGTTTTCATTTGATCATTAAATGAATATTTATACTGAGTTTTATGCAAATGTTATTTTACAAGTGAATATCACTAGCATAGGTGTATGTTTTGGCAATGTATAAGTTTTAAATTGAAAGTTAAATTTTATATGATTGGGAGTTACATTGAAATAATTCAATTATGAATCCTCCCATACTTAATTTAGAAAATAAGATAAGTAATAAATGTAAGAATTGCTTTTGCCTATAGTACACCGCTAGGCTTTATACATGTTATTATACCAGTATATTTATAACGGTTAACCTATTACAGGTAGAATTAGCTTCGTAAATAGTAGTTAACTAATCACATGTAAGCGATATAGAACTAGCTCCGTAACTTGTTACGAGTAAGTGCATAACTAGCTCTGTAGTTACTAATCTATAACGATTAACTTATTATGAGTAAGCGATGCAGAACCAGCTCTGTAAATAGTAGTTAACCAATTGTGAGTAAGCGATGCAAAACCAGTTCCGTGACTTTATACCTAATGTAACGTATAGTAAAGAAACTTGTGGTGGGCTATGTTGAGTAAGGAACGTTGGCCCTAGAATTTTTTCTTTAATTAAGCATGATTTAAATAAATTATGATATTTTGATAGATTAATTTTTGGAGTTAATTATTACATGAATGTTAGTAGGATTTTATTATATGGTTTAGTGGTATTAAAGTAGTAAGAATGTTTAAGGGCATTTTTGGCAAGTCACTTAAACGTAAAAGTCATAAGGCATATAAGGAAGGGTAAAATGGACATTTTACAATCATTAAGGGTATTAAGGGAAGAAACAAAGGTGTCTTGCAATTGAGAGAAAAAGAAAAATGTGAATTGAGGGAGAGAAAGAGGAGAGGAAGGAGAGAAGAGAGGAAGGAGAGACAAGAAGGAAAAATCAACTATGTTTCAAAATTTCTTAACCTTCAAGAGAGATTTTGAGGTTGTTCAAAAATAGAAAAAGGTAGGAGAAGAGAAGAACTTTCCTTAGATCTAAGAAACTCTTCATTTGGTGAAGATACAAGGTAAGGTTTTATTTAATCTTTTGGATTTTTAAAATGCCTTTGGTTCAAGAAGTTTAGGAAATGCATGGGTTTAAGCTCTCTAGGATCGATTGTAGTGAATGCGCATTCTTTAAGTTTTCAATTTGAATTCCTAATGAATGAGAATTTTGCTATTGATGAAGGGAATCAAGGAAGGCAAGAGGAGCAAGAGAAGAGGCATTCATAAGTGAATTTTAAGCAAGGAATTCAAGGTGGGTTACATTTTATAATTGAGTTAATAAGCCATTCATGTTTCTTTAAGAAATGGAAATAAATGATTCCATCTACTTTATAAATATGCATTTATTGTCCTTTAGCTTTGAGAAAGTGTTACTTGTTTTTGTATATGAATTTTGTGGATGAATTATGAACTAATATGAAGAGATTTTTAAAAAGACTTTATGTTTATGAAATCAAGTTTCGAAAAAAGTGCCATTTTGGACAACATGTTTACAAGTTATGAAATGCATGATTATATGGTTTTGGTTTGGTTCATTCTGTATGTCTAGTGCACTTTGACTAAAGACTTCTCCCACCTACCCACTAGTAATATAGAGCTCCTTCACGAACTTCCCTAAGTTCACAGTTATGCAAGGCCATTAAGTAACAAGGAAAGAATTTTCTTCAGGAAGGCCAAGGGGTTAGGCACAGGCAAGGGTGTTTGCCATGACAAGAGAGGAAGCTACAGCTGCACCTGAAGTTATCACAGTTATGGCTCAGTTATTTAATTCCAAAATATATGCCTTGATTAATTCTGACTCCACACATTCATTTGTTTCTGCAAGCATGATTTTACATGATGTTAATCTGGTGCCATTGGATAGTCCATTGATTGCTAGCACTCCCTTAAGGAGAAAGGTGATAATAAGTCAAGAATATAGAGATTGTAAACTTTTTATTAATGGTGCTAGACTAGTAGTGGACTTAAGGCCTATAGAATTGAAGGGCCCAGATGTGATACTGGGAATGGATGCTATGGAGAAATATTGAGCAAAATTATATTATAGCCTCAAAGAGGTTGAGTTTGATCTTGGCAATGGTAAGAGGGTGAGTTTTAGAGGAGACTGAATAACACCATCACCCAGAATTGTTTCAGCTTTGATAGCTGATAGGATGATGAGAAAAGGGTGTGAAACCTTCTTAGCATACGTCGTGGACACTGATGTCAATGAAGGGAGGTTAGAGATTTTCTAATTGTGAGGGAACTTCCAAACGTCTTTCTAAAGTACTTACCTAGTTTTCCACCAGTGAGAAAAATCGAGTTTACCATCGACTTGATTCCCAGTATAGTGCCTATTTTTATATCAATATATTGAATAGTTCTAGAAGGAGCTTAAGGATCAGTTGGAGGAAATAAGGCTGAGTTCGTCACCATAGGGAGTGCTGGTTCTGTTTGTTAAAAAGAAGGATGGAACATGGTGGATGTGTATTGACTACCAGAGCCTCAATAAGGTGACCATTAAGAATAATTATCCTCTACCATGAATTGATGACTTATTCTACCATTTGCAGGGAGCAAGGGTCTTTTCTAAAATTGATATCAGGATATGTTATCATCAGCTCAAGATCAGGGAATCTGATGTGAACAAGACATCCTTTAGAACTTATTATGGGCATTATGAGTTTCTAGTCATGTCATTTGGATTGACTAATGCTCCAGCTATATTTATGGACTTCATGAATAGGGTCTTTAGGAAGTATTTGGATCAATTCCTCATAGTATTTATTGATGACATTCTGGTTTATTCCAAGAGTGAAGAGGAACACGAGGAACATCTCAGGATTATGTTGCAAACACTGAGAGAGAAGGAGCTTTATGCCAAATTCAGCAAATGTGAATTTTGGCTTTATGAGGTGATCTTCTTTGGACATGTAATTTCTAAGGATGGAGTACATGTTGATCCGAGAAAAATCGAAGCAGTGGTGAAGTGGCATACACCAAAGATAGTGGTAGAAGTAAGGAGTTTTCTGGGTCTGGCAGGTTATTATAGGAGGTTTGTTAAAGGATTTTCTATGATAGCTGCTCTGATGACCAGGTTATTAAGGAAGAATCAGAGGTTTATCTGGAGTGATGAATGCCAGAAGAGTTTTGAGGAGCTTAAGCACAGATTGAAAAGTGCTCCAATTATGACTTTGTCCATAGGGGATGAGGCTTATACAGTCTCCAGTGTTGCTTCAAGGAAGGGTTTGGGTTGTGTGTTAATTCAAGGAGATAGGGTGATAGCTTATCCTTCACGGCAGTTAAAGTTGTATGCGTTGAATTATCTCTGGAATTAACAACAATAATCTTTTCCTAAAAAATCTGGAGACATTATTTGTATGGGGTTTAAACGAGGGTCTTTACAAATCATAAAAGTCTCAAGTACTTACTGAGCCAGAAAGAGTTAAATTTGAGATAGAGAAGGTGGTTGGAGTTACTAAAGGATTATGACTTACTGATTGAATACCATCTAGGCAAGGCAAATATAGTGGTGGATGCCTTAAGTAGGAAATCCTCCATAGCCCATGTTCAGACAGTTTATCTGTCATTGTTGACAGAGATGGCTAAGCTTAAAATCAACTTGAAATAGGAAGAGCCTGATTGTGTCATTGTTAATTTTAGAGTGAGATTGATACTCAGGGAGAAGGTTAAAGAGTTACAAGCACAAGATACCGAATTGACTAAGCTCCGAGAAGAAATTCAGAATGGCAAGAAATATGAAATGGTATTGAGGGATGATGGACTTATGGTTGTGGGAAACAAACTCTGTATTCTGAAAGTCAAGGAGGTAAAGTATGAGATACTTGACGAGGTACACAATGTGCCTTGTGCTATACACCTAGGTAACAATAGCATGTATAAAGATTTGAAAGAGCATTTCTAGCGGAAAGGCATAAAGAAGGATGTATCCGAATATGCAAGTAAGTGTCTAGTGTGTCAGCAAGTCAAGGCTGAACATCAAGCATCTTCAGGCAAGTCAAGGTCATTGTCCGTTCCTGAGTTAATTGAGTTAATAAGCCATTAATGTTTCTTTAAGGAATGGAAATAAATGATTTCAATTACTTTATAAATGTGCATTTATTGTCCTTTAAATGCTTTCAGAAAGTGTCACTTGTTTTTTTATATGAATTTTGTGGATGAATTATGAACTGATATAAAGAGATTTTTGAAAAGACTTTATGTTTATGAAATCAAGTTTTAAAAAAAGTGTCATTTTGGGCAACATGTTTACAAGTTGTGAAATGTATGATTTTGGTTTGGTCCATTCTGTATGTCAAGTGCACTTTGACTAAAGGCTTCTCCTGCCTACCCGCTAGTGACATAGAGTTCCTTTAAAGGCTCCCCTAAGTTCACGTCTACGTAAGACCATTATGTGGGATTGTGATAGTACATTCTATTCACAGCTACGCTGGATCATTATGTGAAAATGTGTAGTACATTTTATTTATGGACCTACCCAAACCATTCTGAGCTTATGTGTTTAAATGGGTTGACAAGTTTGATGAATGCATGATTTATGATTGCTTATGAATCGTTTGACAAATTGAGAATTTTGAGAAATAAATGTTTGTGATTTTAATGCGAAATTACTATGGTTATGAAAATGTTCAATGGCAATGAGTTTTATAAATGGTTTTTGCTTTTTTCTGATTATAAAACTGTTACCCATGAGCTTTTAAGCTCACCCTCATTCCTTCCCATCTCTATATGATGAGCAAGAGATCGAGTAGTCAAGAGTCAAGGCATCACTCTGATTATGTATATTTTTGTATTTTAAGCCAGATTTTGTAAACACTAGGCTTTAGTCACATTTCAAGTTTTTTTTTTTGTTCAAGTATCTTTTGTATTTCTGGATTATGAAGCGAATAATGTATTGTGGCTTGAAATGCCAATTAGAGCTTTGTAAACTCAAATCTTTTAAGATTAATGAAATTTTAGTTGTGTTTGTTCATGAATTTCCAAGTTTCCGCATTTAAATTCCAAGCATTTTAGTTTGAGTAGTTAAGGGATGTGGGAATTGTATGTGTAAAGAGTTTAGCGTTGATTGTTGGGACCGGCTGTGAATTTTGAAGGTTTTCGCCACGGTGAAGCCAAAACTTGGTTGTGGCAAACCTTTTCCAAGGAGTATTTTCAGAGATTTTTGGCGATCTCACCGCTGCAAAGTATTACCTTTTGCCATGGCGTATTTTTCCCGAGGGGATTTGTCCATGTGATTTTGTATCTTCACAGCGGCATAACTTTCCTGAAGGATGATCGAGTCTGCTATAAGAAAACTTCAACCTGGCATATTTTTTCGAAGAGTGGATACTTCATTGTAGCGAACTTTTCTAGAATGAAGATTGTCCTAGTGAACCCGCCATGCTACCTACAAAGTTTCTGTTAATTTTTTTAGTGTCTCCTACCTTCCCTTTTTCCATGACTTTCACCCGACCATGCCAAATTGTAGGCGTGGGACTAGTAAAAGGAACCGGGCTCAATAAGGAAAGTTATGAAAATAGTAATGCCACCATTATTGGATCGGAAAAATAAAGCATACACGATTTGGATGAAACGATAGATTTCAAAATTTTTTAGAAATCAAAATTACAACGGAAGCAATATAACCAAATCAACATGCATAGCCATATATGATACGGTATAAGGAAAAACATTTACATGCTAATAAGATAGAAAATTTTATCGACTCCTTCGTTACAGTTTTAACTCCTCGCTGTGTCATCCTGTCCTCGGCAATTTATCTTGTTGCGGTCTAAATAAAGTAATATAAATTGAATTCTATCTAGAATAACTAGAGGTAAGCGTACCCCATTGATAAGTAATATAAAACGGTAAGAACTGGATATTGTACCTAAGGGATTCCAACATCCAAGACAATTAAATTAAACAATGCAAAATTTCTCAGATGATCAAAAATTGATTGATTTGAAAATAAAAT
>JAOQMP010000210.1:47500035-47510437 GCA_027563575.1 Erythroxylum pedicellare
TCGAGCCATGTGTTGTGCATTGCATCTTTGCATAGTCATAAATGGTGCATAATTGAGTGTTATGTGATGATATTTTTTCTATAAATTTTGAACTGAAATTACGAATGTAGTTGAGGATTTGAAAACTATGAGTTGAGTTAGAATTTTGAATTTGACTGAGAATTTTAGAACGAAAAGTTTTATAAATTCATTATGACTTTTATATGACAAATAAACTTTTCAAAAGTTTTGCTTATAAATCGTTACCCACGAGCTGCCAAGAGGTGATAGTTAAGAAGTCGAGTAAGCAAGAGGTGGAGTAAAAGAGAGTCAAGGCATCACTCCAATTTTGCTTATTTTGTATTATGTGTTTTCGGACTATGTTGTAAGTTAACTTAAAAGGCAATTATAGTTTTGAGAAACCCTTATGTTTTGAGGGTATTGAAGTGTAAAGATGATGATTGTTTGTATGTAATGTATTAAAGAGTAAGATGAAGTAAAGTTGCACGTAAACAAGTCTTATGATATCTGCAAGAGGTTGGGTTTTGGAAGCGGGATCCAACAGTAAAACTATGCTATATATGTAAACATATAAAAGCTTGTCTAACCAATCCTTTCCTTTCGCTGACGCATTTGAATCTGTTTCTTCCTCAGCTCCAGCAAGCAATGGGACCTGCTCTGGTGCAACAATGGACCATCATAAACAAAAAACCAGCAAGCAATGATCTTTTGACAGGGTAGCAACTGGGTCAATCTCAAATCCTAAATTTACCACCAAATCATTTCAACAAAAACGAAAATTTAGAATTTTGAAGAACACCCACAAATTAAAAACCTATAAATTTGTCAAGGAAACATGAAACCGACCTGGTATTTTAGATTCTACCCTTAGCAGCAATCAGCTTCTCTTACTCCCCTGTTGCATCGACAAAAAAAAAATTGAAGAAGAAAGAAAGGAAGAAATTTACCAATGCTACTTCTGGGTTTCGGCTGTTTGCTGCAGGGATTAGTTTCTGGGTCTCACGTAAGAGAAAGGTAGATAAATGCTGGTCGACGCTAACGTTTGTGTGGTAAGAGGAAAGTTTAATAGGAAAACAATATCTGTTAGTAGAGAGTGAAGGTCCGGAGTCAGTGGCAGGCAAACGCGCGCCAAAAAAACCATAGCAATGAAACCCATTCCTCAGGATTACGAGAGGAATGGAGCACTGCCGAAAAGCAGGGAATGAAAATATTACCTATTTCCTATACATTTTTTCCCATTCCTCCCAAACAAGCACACCCTCAGACGTGTGCGCCTCCGTTTTCTCAGTCAATTCAAACTTAAGAATTCTGGAAGCAAGAATGTTCAACTGAAAAATTTATTAACATCATCATATTTCTTCCTTCCTATTATTGATTCAAGAAAGGTGGATAGGGAAAGAAAGTCAGATTTCTTTGACAATGAAATGTCATTAAACAATACGCCGCTTGAAAATATCACCTTCAATCACAGATGTTATCAGATCATACTGTATAGGAATCATAAAATATTAAAACAAGGCGGACTTATTATGGTTTACCATGAAGTCAGCAAATAACTACTGAAAACTTTGACGAGGGAAACTATTGGTAGTTTTATCTTTTATCACTAAAGTGACTGTCACCATATTTCCTCCTAAGAGAAAATGACGCTTTCATCTTTCTCGGTACAAGATCACTTACGGCTTTAGATTTTCTGTAGCATCTCTTTCAACAACATCCCAACTGCTTAAATTTTCTCCCTCTTGATAATTCTATGGTTAGATGTGACTTGGAACTTGGAAGCCAACTTCATGGAAAAAAGTTTCTTGTTGTGCTAGCCAGAAGTTGACCAATAAGATATCCATAATTTTAGTGTTTCTCATATTTTCTGTAGGTTTTTTCATAATAGTTGAATCATTAAACTGAAAGATGTGAATAAAGTAGATGATTGTTTGCAAGGATTAACAGATTTACCCCAAACAATTCTCTCCCCTGCTGTCATGGAGTTTCAAACTCTTTCCTTGTATCTTCTCTTCATCTCAATTCTCTTCTTGCTCATGTTTGGTCAAATAGTTAAGAGATCAAAAGGTAATAAGCCAGCCAGAAAGCTTCCTCCTGGACCGTGGAGATTACCTATTCTGGGAAATTTGCTCCAGCTTGTTGGCTCTCTGCCTCACAGGCGCCTAAGAGATTTGGCAGGAACTTATGGACCCTTGATGCATCTACAGCTTGGTGAAGTCCCCACCCTAGTGGTGTCTTCACCAGAAACTGCTAAAGAGGTAATGAAAACACATGATGTTATTTTCTCTCACAGGCCTAAGTTTCTGGCTCCAAGGATCATATCTTATGATTGTAAAAATATAATCTTTTCTCATTATGGAGGCTACTGGAGGCAACTAAGAAAAATTTGCACAATCGAGCTTTTAAGTGCGAAACGTGTTCAATCCTTTCGACGAATTCGTGAAGAGGAGATGTCGAATCTCATCAACATATTGTACTCAAGCAGAGGGTCAACAATCAATTTAAGTGAGAAAATTCACTCATTGACATATGGCATTACTGCAAGAGCAGCCTTCGGCAAAAAATGTAAGGATCAGGAAGCATTCATATCGATCATCACAAGACTTATAGAAATAGCAGCAGGTTTCAGTGTTGCAGATGTTTATCCTTCAATCGAAGCACTAAGCGGACTGAAGCGTAAACTTGAGAAGATCCATCAACAAAGTGATAGGATACTTGAAAACATAATAAATGAGCACAAAGTAAGAAGGATAATCGGAGGTAGTAGCGAAGAGCTCGAGGAAGATCTAGTTGATGTCCTCTTGAAGCTTCAAGATAGTGATCCTGAATTTCCTCTTTCTGTCAACAGCATCAAAGCAGTCATTTTGGTCAGTATGCTACCTCTCTTTCACTAGCAGGCTGAAAAGGAACACAAGTAGTTACGACAAGTTTCTAAATCTGAAATGACAATGCAATGACTGTATCTCAAATTAATCATACTGTTGTTTCTGGTTTTTGATACTATAGCCAGTTTCTTTTAATCTCAGAGATTAACCTTAGGCAACTTCATGTACCTAATTCGGATCATAAATCCACTTTCAGGACATATTCTCCGCTGGAAGTGAGACATCAGCAACGACAGTGGAGTGGGCAATGTCAGAAATGCTGAAGAACCCAGAGGTGATGGAAAGGGCTCAAACAGAGGTAAGAGAGGTATTTAACAGAAAGGGAAATGTGGATGAAACGGACATCAATGAGCTGAAGTTTTTGAAATCAGTGATCAAAGAAACTCTAAGGTTACACCCTCCTCTTCCTCTTATACCAAGAGAATGTACTGAAAATTGCGCAATCAATGGCTATGACATCCCAGCAAATACTAGGGTCTTCATTAATGTGTGGGCGATTGGAAGAGATCCCCTGAATTGGAATGAAGCTGAGAAGTTTAAACCAGAGAGATTCCTGAATTGTTCTATTGACTTCAAAGGAACTGATTTTGAGTACATCCCATTTGGTGGAGGAAGGAGGATGTGCCCTGGCATTACTTTTGGCATGGCTAACATTGAGCTGCCACTGGCACAGTTGCTTTACCTCTTTGATTGGGAACTTCCCTTTGGCATGAAACATAAGGAGCTGGACATGACAGAGACTAGTGGTGCAACAATTCGAAGAAAAGAATTGATCTTGATCCCCACACCTTATCAGGCATTGGATACGTAATAAAACACATCATACATCACTAGAATGTTTTGAGGCTTTGACTGTCTAAGCTGCCACCATATTTTTGCAGTTATGAAAATGGAAATCAACGAAATAGATGCTTCTATCTGTGTACTCTTCACTATAATCTGCAAGAAGAAATATATAACTACATTTACTGTTTTTGTAGCTCTGGAAAATATAGGTCTTAGCGAGTGGAAGATTTCAAGGTCCTGTGGTGACCACTGGTTTTATGATGTTACAGTTTGGTATCTTCTAAAACTACTTTTGATTGATTCTGGTGATATTGTCAAGCGACTTCGGATGACTATTCTGTTCTTCCCTTGCATCTTTTCTCCTCAACTAAACTATATGAAGTGTAAGCCCCTTTTGAGCATGACGCAGATCTCCATTTGGAAGCATTCAAAATTCTATTGACAGATTATATCCTTTTGCGTTAGAAGCCACGACAATGAATTTAGATAGGGTAACTTGGTGCAGTCCAAAAACATTCGGTTGAATGCACTCGATGAATATTTCTATCTTGTGCAGTCTAAAAACACTGGCTTTTCCACGAAGGAATTTTCTGATCTTATCCGCATGTTTTAGCCAAAGCACCCGTAATCTTTGTTTCCAAATATTTTCCTCAGCTTAACTAATTCATCTTCACCTTGTCGAACCCTCTCGTGGCTAAGTTGCCTATAGTACTACAACCTTTCTTCCATGACGGTATTGCTCACTCTCAAAATTAAAGAACTCGTGATGTGTTAGCCGCGTTTACCTAAAATGAAGTCTTCTTTGCCTCTTAATTTGATTTTCTTGGCTTCTTAGTGCTACTTACTACATACTTTCTCTAGCACCGTGAACTTTAAATTGAAATTACATAAATATGACTTTCAAGGAATTAGAATTTTAGGATTGTTTTTAAATTAACAAAATTAAATCATATTCAAACTAGCTGACTAGAACCAAAATTATAAAGATTTTGATCGTCATAAATTGTCTTGGTAAGAGCAGATTAAGTTCTTGTCAAAGAAAAGAAAAGAAATCTTCATAAATGTAAAAGAGTTCTCAAAGTATTTTTTAATAATTTACAACAAATTACATCAATAAAATAACTTTTATTAGGCATAAAATGCTTTAAAAGGATACGGACATCCTCCTTTTTTATTATCAGATCAGAAACAACTAAAAACTTTAAAAAGTTAAAGAATTATAAAACTAAACAATCAATCTACGAGCCTGACGCTTATCCAACTTCTACACTAACACCGATTAGCTTCTAGAACCTTAAAGTTGAAAATACATACAAATATGATGTTGATTACAAGTAGCACATTGACTATAGTTTGATTCTATTTCTTAAACCTCCTAGATCTAATGCAAGATTGGCATTCTACACCAATATGACACTAGCGCTACTTACATTATGTTTTCTCATTTTCAATTTTCTTAAAGCCATCTTCATGTATTAAGCATATTCTATCTTTAACAACGTATAAAAAAAGTGATTAATTTTGATAATGTGTTTGATTCATATTGAACTGCTTCCTTTTATTACATCTTTATGATTAATCCTTACAAATCCACCTTCATTTGTTTCATTTTTATCCTAGTCACTGGACCTCCAATTACTTGCAAGGATCATAAGAATGGTTAAAAATAGGTGTTAGTATGAGCTATTCTCTATCATTCCCTCTCTTCTAAAAAGAATTTATCTTCGAAGCATCTACATCATATAAACAGAAATCAGTAATATTAAAAGTAGCACTCACATTTACTATGGTTGATTGGCAAATGTAATTTGTAGGTGTTATCGTTGATCTTTTCTAACACTTAAAAATGTCCAATCTCCCTTGGGCTACAACTTAGACTTCCTTCGTGTAGGAAGCATCTCTTTACATAAATAAACTCAAACTCAATCTCTAAGTTGAAAAACAACCTTTATGTGCCGACTTGCCTTGCATATTGCTCATTGTTTCTCTCTATAATAGTAAAGCATGATCTCCAAATTCCTAAGAAATTTTTCCTTATAACTACCATCCATATTAGCAAGTTCGCTGGTAAATAAAGGTAAGATATTTATAGAAGTTAAAGGATTAAAATTATACACAACTTCAAAAAAAGAATAAGAGGTAAAAAAAATGAACTAAAGTATTGTATGCAAACTCAACATGTGGAAAATATTCTTCTCATTATTTTAGGTTCTTTTGAATGATTGCATGTAACAAAGTAGTAAGTACCTTAATAACTTATTCAATTTATCCATCCATTTGAGAATGTGCAACAGTAGAAAAAAAAAGTTTAATTCCTAACTTATTCTATACAGTACACCAAAAATGGCTTAAGAACTTAATATTTCTATCACTTACTGTGGTTCTAGGCAATCCATGAAAATGTACTATTTTTTGAAGAATAAATCAATAATATACGTTTCATAATTAGTTTTAGAACATGTAAAAAAATTCTGACATCTTACTAAATTTAATAAAAATAAGAAATATGATAGTCTAACCATTTGAAAACCCAGGCAAACTTAGTACAAAATCCACAGATATGTCAACCCAAGATTGATAGGTATAGGTAAAGGTGTACACCAACCATATGAGATTACTTTAAATTTTACTTGCTTATATAATGTACACCTATCACAAATAGATTGCAAATCACAATTTACACTAAGCCAATAACAATATCTATAGAATATATATAAAGCATTTTGCACACCAAAATGTCTCATTAGGTTGCATACTCTATAACCAGTAGTTCATAAAAAGAACATATAGATGCATAAAATTTATCTTTCTTAAAAGAAAAACTCATCGTGTTTATAACACTTTCCACATGCACACTTAGAACATATATGTCATACTTAGCCTAAGTCAACATCATTAACACAAAAGTTTTTAATAAAATTAAAGCCAAGTAATTTAGATTCTAATAAAGTAAGCAATGCATACCTTCTATATAATGCATCAGTTACAACATTTTCATTTCATTATTGTATTTAATCATATAAAGAAAACACTTCAGTAAACTCTATCAATTTTGTATGTCTCTTGTCAAGCTTACCTTAGGATTTCAAAAACTTCAAGCACGTATGGTCAAAATGGATTATGAATTCCTTTGGCCATAAATAGTGTTTCATGTTCATAGAGTTCTTAACAAAGCATATATCTCCTTGTCATAAGTAGGATAGTGTAATGCAGTCTCAGTAAGTTTTTCTTTAAAGTAAGTAATCGATTTGGAATTCTGCATCAAAGCAACCTTTATAATAATTCTAGATGCATCAAATTAAACCTTTAAAATTTTGTCAAAATTAGGCAAAACATAACAAATATGCATTGGTCAAATTATCTTTTAAAGTATTAAAAGATTTCTCATATGCATCGTCCTATTTAAACATAATTTTTTTTGACAAATTCATTTAAAGGTGTTGAAATATATATAACTAAAGTCTTTTACAAACCATCTAAAAAAACTTGCTAATCCATGAAAACTCCTTACCTTATTCACTTTCCTAGTTGTATGCTAGTCTCTGATTGCTTTAACCTTATCTTTGTCTACATTTATTCCAAACGAACTTATAACAAAACCAAGAAAAACAATAGATTCCATACAGAGTGCACACTTCTTAAGATTAGCATATAACTTATGCTTTGATAAACAAAAAATAACATCATGAAAATGTTTAACATGATCGTCTAAATTTTTACTATTCACTAAAATATAATCAAAGTATAATAATAAATTTCTCAATAAAGTAAGTAAAACATGATTCACTAATCCTATAAAGGTGATATGTTTATTATTTGAATCAAATGACATTACTAACCACTTGTATAAATCATATTTTGTCTTTAAAGTAGTTTTCAAAACAATAACCCTCTTTCATGCGGAATTGATAATAGTCATTCTTTAAATCAAAATTTGAAAACATATATGAACTATGTAATTTATCAAGGTATCATCTAACCTAAGGACAAAATACATATACTGTACAATAATTTTATTTATGGCTTGACAAGCAACCCAAATATGTTATGTTCTATCTTTCTTTAGCGCTAGAATTACAAGAACTAAATATGGACTAAGACTCTCCCTTATGAATCCCTTCTGCACTAACTCATCCACATGCTTTTAAATCTCCTTAAATGGCTTTATAGGGTGGACTATTAAGGATTGGTGAATTGAGAATGAAGTTTATTTAGTAACTTATACCTCTTAAAAGAGGTAAGCTACATGATATTTCTTCAAAAAAATAGATATCCAAATTCCTATAACAAAGAAACAACCACATTAGTCTTAAAAGTGTTAAACTTGTTAGTTGAAAAGTAAACATCCTTATACAAAAATTCAGTTAGTTACTGCCTTACTAACATAACACTCTTATTCTCGCTACTATTATAAAAAGTATTAACTCTCTTATTGTTCTCTTTATTTTATGCTTTAAACTCTGAATTTTTTTCCTCACTGCACACCATTGTACTCCTTTTTTTTTTCCCACACTCATTTTTTATCACTCTCATTTTTTTCTTAAGTGCTTACTTATTTTTCTCTCATCTTACACTCTTTAGTTATCATAGTATCATCCCCATACACTTACCATGGTTCAAGAACTGCTAATACAATATTTTGGCTATCTATTATAAAAGAGTATCTATTCCTATACCTATCATGAGTAACCATCTTATCAAACTATCACGGATGCCTAAAAAATATATGACCAACAAACATTGGTTCCACATTACAAAGAACCTCATCCTTGTAGTGGCCAATGGAGAAAGCCACTAACAGTTGCTTTGTCACTTTAATTTCTTTATATTCATTCAACCATTGCAACTTATATTGTTTACGATGCTTTAATATGGATAAGTTCATCCTTTCAACCAACAAAGTAATAGAAATATTTTTATAATTATCACTATCAACAATCAAGCTACATACCCTATTATTCATATGATACCTAATATGAAAGATATGTTTAAGTTGGACCTCATTACCATCCTCCTTAGGTCGTAAGTTAAGAGCACACCTAGTACCCAAGATATCTATACGAACAAGTCCCTTAATTTTGACCTCATTATAATCCTCAAATGATGACATCTCATGAGCACTTGAAATTACACTCTTTATGTCACCATTATCCATAATAATCATATCTCTTTTATTATGATAATAAGAGCAATATGCCCAAATGCTTGGCATTGGAAAAAATTAACCTTACTTGACTTTAAAGATAATGCATTTTTGGTTTTACCTTTAGTGATAACAACTTTATCCCTTAATTTTACATCTTCTTTAGGTTTTAAAGAAGTTTTAATACTTCTAATTGACCTCCATGAAGAATTAGAAGTTAAAATAATATTTTGAAACACCCTTAGACTTTATTTTTTTTCCTACCTTCTTAACAATTTTATACAACAAATCTTCCATCACCATAAAATATTAAAATTCCACCACATCATCTATCTCTTTATTCAATCCACTAATGAATCTAGCTATAGTCACCTTATGATTCTCCCATACATTATCCCTAATCATGATTATCATTATCACCTTTTAGTAATCCTCTGTGCTCATGGTCTGTCATGGAACCTTGAATTAACCCTTACAACTTTCTACATAAGTCCCTATAATAATGGCTAGGTATGACCTTTTATGCACCACTTCCTTTATCTTTTCTCATGATCCAATAGGTCTCTCACCATTCGTATGCCTATTGATCACAAAATAAACCCACTAGATATTAATATTATCTTTAAAACCCAACAATTACTAGCTAAACCTTTTTTTCCTCGGAGTAACTATAACAATCAAACACATGTTCTACCTTCCTTTCCCACTTTAATTATAGTTCAAGATAATTCTTCCATTAAAAGATAGATATTTTCATCTTAATACTACCCAAACTATTATCTCGTTGCAAAACAACTCTTTTTTCTCTTTTTATAGCTAGTCTCATCATAATTAGAACCTCCTCTAAATCCTTCTTAAATGTCTGTTTCCTAAAGGATTTAGGCCTCAATAAGGACTCTAAATTATTTATCCTCATGTTTAGAAAATTAAATTGATATTAGGCAATCTTTATGAACATTTTAAGATCAATGTTTACATTATTTCCATCACTACTCATGTTTAGACCTGTAAGAAAATGTTAGTAATAAATATATGTTTTCTTTTTACACTCCATTTTGTGTTTAAGCTTGAGATTAGGTTACTTAATTACTTATATTTCACTCAATTTTGAGTTTTTTCTTGCAATATGGCAATACATGGAAGGTCATCCAATTAAATGAGACATCTTGTTCGTAGACACTTAATTAGACAAGGTCATCTTGGCTCCTAACACATACATTTGTATTTGGTGACGTAGCAGAATGGAAATTCATGTGTGGTCAACTTTGGTAAAAAACTTGAACATTTGTAGTCCACATTTACGTAACGTTTGGTTGTTGTCCTCATGGGTGAGGATAAATGACAGGGACGCAAAAGTTCTGTGCTCCGTAGTGTTTACTTACTGTCCTCACCTATTTGTGTTGCATCTTCAAACCATAAGGACAGAAATTTTTTGTTCCTTCTAAGACTGTGATACAAGATTTCTTATCCCAAGGACAAAAATAAAACACAGAAGGAAATGTCAGAAATACTCCTCCCCTTCACATAAGTAATTTTTCATTCTTAATTATGTTATTAAACTCATCATCATCATCATCATCATCATCAT
>JAOQMP010000210.1:47517783-47527786 GCA_027563575.1 Erythroxylum pedicellare
AACATCCTTAAGTGCAACAAACATCTCTCTATTTTCCTTCTTCAAAAATAATTTGGTAGCTAACATAAATAGTTCACTTCCCCTTTTTATTTCATTTATACTTCATAAGATGTCCATCACCTCAGAAATGCTACAACCAGGTTCATCTCTTTTAATAGAGCTCACTGAAGTTCTACTCTTTATTGCATCATATCTACGGTCTAAATATTTAGATAACCTTTTTGTTGCCCCTGTTCTAGTATCATGTTTCTTTGTTTTTTTCCCCCTTTCCTTCTGTAGAAGTTCCTAGAGTTGGAGTTGACGAACCAATCTCATTATTAATATTTCTAATTTCTTGATTGACATCAAAGTCTTCAAAAAGGTTATCATCAAGATGGGTATAAACTAGGCTTTCTCTAGATGCCACATAAGCATCATTCGGTACAAAACTTGAAGAAGGTGCTTAAGCTCCTTCTCCTGTAGTTTCAACATCTTTAAATAAAATATTCAGCTGTTCAATATGTTTCAAGCATTTAGTTCTAAATTTGGAAGCCTTAGGATTTTCCTACAATAATATTGTTTAAGTTATTAAACTATCAAGTAACATTAGAAAATTATAAATCTAAAGCTTAAATGCTTACCTTCAATTTCTTTTCACACCATTCTTCACTTACATCAATAGTTTGATTAGTAGGATCCCATCCTAATCCAGTTTCCTTACCTACTAAATTTGTCTAAAGCTGTCAATACTTTTTTAATCCATCCCATTTATTTTTAAATTGTTTGTTTTAATCTATCCCATTTATACTTAAATTGTTTGTATTCATAATTCTTCTTAGTTTCATGAGCAAATTTTGAAACTATAGTTTTCCATCCAATCTTGTTAAAGTGACCATTTGGTCGATTTCCAACTAACGTCTCTTCCATAAAAATTTTGATTAAAATTTCATGAGTTCTATCATTCCACTCCGCTTTAACCCTTTTTTCAATTTATCCCCACCTTGAATATTTTGACTTGGTATTGACATTTTCTATCAACAATAAAATCCCCACTGCATATAACAATGAATTTAGCAAGTATAAGAAAATATAAAAGCAAAACCAAAATGACATAGACAAAAACATAATAAGCATTAAATGTTCTATAAACTCAACATTAAAAGCATAACAGTGTCTATAGAAGTTTATGCAGTATAGAAGTAAAGAAAGAGACACACTTCATAGAGAGGTGCTATCTCAAATACAAATTACTCAGAATCTTGGATGCTATTAGTGAATGAACAAAAACTATGCTAGGGGTTGGCAGAATGGCAAGATGGTAGCAACAATAAGACTTTCAAAGAAGCATTTTCATTTTAATGTAGGAAAAATGGTTTTAACGCTTTGAAACCAAAAAGAGGGACATAAATTCAAAGCAGATTATGATCTTAGCATCACAAAATAGTCAATTACAATTTGTTGATCTAGTAGTCTATTAAGGAATGTTCGGTACCAGATTGTTGGTCTCTTACTCTATATTTCAGTTGTTAAATGACCAATACTTAGGAGGTTCTTATCAATTAATACATTTGATATAAATTTGAAAGTTTCAAGAGATTGGTTTGCAGATTGTTACATCTTCCTCTCAAATCAAATTTGTCAGTTCTGGTTATTTCATGAATATACTACACAAATTCATGAATATATATATATATATATATATATGCATAAAGAAGAACACGAAAAGCCATCAAAATACTTGACAATTCAACAAAGAAGCCTCACATGACTAGCTAGATTACTAATAAGACACGAGTTTAACTTCCACTTCCTCACCTCTCATAACACCAGTAACCACTATTTGGACAAATTCCCTAAGCCCATTTCTCTAATACAACTTTTTCCCTCATCCAATTTTCCCAATTCCCATTTCAATTCTCACATATTATCTTACTATTGCCATTAACTTCCTACCAAAATTGTGAATTGTCAACATCTCAAATCACAACATTATGATAAATAATTGAATTTCAAAAACCAAACCCCATTTATAGATCAATCAATCTCAATACCCATCTCAAAGATTCAAGAGAAGAAAATATAAAACATGGTTATTTTTATCCTAACATTAATTTGAAACTGCACAGTAGCTGTCATTAGAAAGAAAAGGTTTTTAGCACTTTCTGTATACCCAGCAGCGAAAACAAAGCACAGAAGAAAGAACTCCTTAGAGAAATAGAAAGAAGAAACCTTTAAAGATGAAACAGTGAGTTTTAAAGAAAAGAAGAATCTTGTCTGAAGCATTCAAGGGTTCATCCGACGGCATAAACTTAGAGGGCCTAAAATTATTCTGTAAACTAAACCCTAGAAAAAAGGAATCAACAACACTGAATAGTTATATTTCATATATAACATTGAAGTTATGATTGCATATTGCATTCGATTACAAAAGAGATAAAAAGGATAGTGAATCTTGAAATGATGACTCAGTAAATAATATAGAAAGAAAAAGGAAAATGACCATGAAAGGACCTAAAAGAAATAGATGAAAAATATGAGAAGAGAAGCCTTGATTTTTTCCGCCAATCAAACAGAAGAAACAATAACCCATGAATCAAAAGAAATGGAGTCAACGATGGAGAGAAAAATTACCTCTAGATCTCGCAATCTCTAGCAAATTTGGCTATGCAGAGCAGAAGCAGAGAGAAGAGCTATTCAACATTGGACTAGATCACAGAGAAAAGAAAGGAAATTTGGTTTGGCTGTCCAAACGTCGGATATTATAAGCGTAAACATAAAAAATTATAAACGTTAAAGTCTACCCGAAAAAGCTAAAATGAGGGGCTTTTTTGAAAAGCTCCAAATTTAAGCTTCTTAAAAAGCTATGTTTTAGCTTCTAAAATAACCATTTCTATTTAAAAAGTGCTTTTAGATTTTACATCCAAACACTTATTTTTCTTCAAAATAGCTTTTGCGATGGAAACAAGAACTTTTCCACCCTTTAAAAGCTCAACCAAACAGGTTCTTAACTAAATTATCATTAAATCAAAATAAAATCCCAAAGGAGAGTTTAGAACATCATCAATATTCCAAATCCTATCCATCTCAATTCTATACATAAATAAAATCGGAGCAAAAAGGAAATAATGACTTAGAATAGATGACAGAAGGTAGTGACTTCAGGAAATCTCCTGATCTGAGAAGTATGTCAGGTCAGCTTTGTTTTCCTCTTCTTCCTCTTCCTTCATATTCTTTCTCTCTCTTAATATTCTCTCTTTAGGGTTTCAAGTGTGGCTGATGCAAAAAATTTCTTTGCACTCCTCTTAATGTTCTTCAAATAGTCTTTTATTTTTTGGGTGACCTTATGGCCTTTTTGAGGTTCAAAAGGTCCCGCAAAACATAAAGTTCATAAGCGAATGTGAGTCCACAGTTGAGCCTTCTGTCACGATCGTGTTCATGATTATGGGCCATTTTTCGACCCAAATGCCTTCTAAAACTCCTCCATTCTTCGATATTGACCCTAAAACATTAGTAAACACATCAAGGTACATAAAAAACATAATATTTAAGCTCAAAAGCTTGTACTAACCCATAAAACACTCTAAACACAAATAATTAACAAATAAACACAATTTTAACCTAAACATATACTAAATGATTGAATTAACGGATAAACACATATCAAAATATGCCCTAAAATAGGATGCAATTTACACTTATCGTCATTTAGTTTGGTGTCTTTGTACTTCCTCATTTCTTTAATCGGATATGGAATCGAAGGCTGATACTTTTTCATTTCAGGCAGATTGTATTTAGCCAGCAGGGAATTTCCCTTATTCTTTTGACTTTCTGTTCTCTCTTCGTCTTTAACTGGAATTGACTTTTGTTGTGCTGGAATAGGGTAAGGAATTTTAGATCGATTCTCCTCGATTGGATTTAATTCAAGTTCACTTTGAATTACATTTGTGTCTACCTTTTCCTTTTCCTTCTTTCTATCTTCTCTTATTTGGTGGAGCTTCTCCTTATTGGTCTGGGTGATAACCATCATTCTTTCCTTTAGGTTAGACTTTGTGTTACTTATGAGGGTTCTTACGTTTAGGGCTGAAAATGCTTCTGCCAGTTGGCCTATTTAAACTTCCAGGTTGTGTATTGAGGAGGCATGATTCTTTGTAACTTGCTTAAACTTGCCTTTAAGCCTCTTATGTGCATCCTACATACCTTCAATTTTGTCTAGAATCTTGTCTTAATTTGAGTCCATTATGTTCAATTTGTCTTTCAAGAAACCAGGTGGTCTTTGAGGTTTAAACTAATCTCTAGAATTGTTAGACCATAAAAAGTTCGTGTTGTGCTTCCATCCAGGATTGTGCATGTTAGAGTAGAGGTTGTTTCCCCCTCCTCGAACATATTGTGCTCCTATGTAACTCACTTGTTTAAGCTCATTACCCTTCATCATGAAACAATCAATAGTTTTATGATCCAATTACCCACACAGCTCACATTTTAATTGAACAACTTCCATAATAGCTGAGGAAAAAGCCTTCACATTGTTGAGTTGTCAAGGTAGATTGTCAATTTTAACTTGCAATCTTTATCATTTGGTCAACAGCTATAACTCCCTTTTGCTTTCAAAAAGTTATAGGTTGTCTATTTTGCCCATTTGTCTACAAGCAACTGTTGCTATCCATATCCTCTAACAACTCCTCAGCTTCATCCACTATCTTCCTCGTTAATGATCCTCCTGAGGTTGCATCTATAGTGCTTCTCATGAGTGGATTCACTCCATTATAAAATGTTTGAAAAAGGAATTCCTTTGGTAGATTTTGGTGCGGGCATCTCCTTTGCAAATCTTTATATCACTCCCATGCTTTATAGATTGATTCCCCATCACTCTGTTGGAATTTTGCAATCTCCTTGATGATTTTGGTAATTTTAGTGAGGGGAAAATATTTATCTAAGAGGGAACATACCAATTGCTCCCATATAGTGATATCGGAGGGGATAAAAAAGTGATGTCAAGTCTTTGCCTTATCCTTTAATATGAACGGGAAAACCCTCATCCCAACTGCATATTCCTACATCTGATGATATCAGAAGATATCACATATTTCAAAGATGTTTACCATATGTGCATTTAGGTCCTCGTTTGTTAATTTATAGAATTGCACATTTTGTTGTAGCATGTTCAGTCGAGTGAGTTTTATTTCAAATGAAGCCGCTTGGACTAGTAGCCTAGCAACACCTTGATTTGCTAGATTGAATCCTGCCCTCAAAAAATCATAGAGGGTCCCTGAGTTGATCTCCTTGATTCCCTCCTTAATTGAATTCTTGCTAAATTCCTCAGCTATAGTTGTTTTTATAGTTTCTTCTTCATGCCAAGCTCTTCTAATGGCATGATCTAGACAGACAATATCAAGCTCTAATGTTTCATCTATACGATTTGAACTTCTAGTAACTCTTATGTTCATGCAAGTGCATAGACATAAGAGTGGGAAAATTCTTTAAACTACTAAAACTAAACTAATCCTATGCTTCCCTGATAATGACGTCAAAAACCTGTTGGGTATTGGGCAAGCTTTACAATTTACAACCATCAAATACCAAAAGTGCACAGGTCGTGAAATGTAGTAAGTGAAGGGTCGATCCTATGAGGAAGTGTGAATTAATCTAATCCTACATTATCTAAGGCTAAGAAAATTGATAAATTGAAAATAAAAATTGCAAAGAAAAGTAAATATAGGAAAGTGATTATCAAGATTTTAACTTGCAAGTTTAACGCAAAATAAATTGAAATTAAGCAACACAAAATTCACAAAGGGAATTAACTAAGAAGAGTTACCAAATTTTGAAGAGAGGGGATTTCCCTATCATCAATGTTAATCTAGTTAATTGTGTATTATTATGGTGTCGGTCTAGACTATCGTAGGGTGGATTACTCTCTTTTGAGTTATAATTATAAAACCTTAAAGAATAAACCTTAATTAAATTATAAAATTTACAATCTCTCAATTGACAAAAGACCCACAACTCTAATTAGATCTTAAGCTCTTTAATAAACTATCGGGTCTCATACAAGATCTCTCTCTGCACAATAACCAATATGATTTATCAATTGGTCTACTGGATCACTTAACTCTTATTAATTAAATTTAATCATTTTTTGCTCATCCTTTCATTGAAATGTGCAAACACTACAATTAATCACAACACCCAATCACATTAACACACAAATAACTATGTTAGCATTGAATCAAGGTAAAATCCTGAAGGAAAAGTTAGAACATCATCAACAATCCAATATCCATCATCATCTCATCCATTCAATGAATGGAAACAAAGATAGAAAGGAGAAACAACTTGGATCTGATGACTTAGGAAGGCAATAGCGTCAGAAAACTCGCTTCCTCTCTTCTCTTCTTCCTCTCTTCTCTCTCTTTTTCTTCTCTCCCTTGAAGCTTTCCCTAAATGGAAGAAGTGGAGGCTCCCTTTAAGGTCTCCTCTTCTTTTGTTTATAGTTTTTTCTAATTAGGGAAAATGTTGGGCTTTTCTTATGCCCAAAAATTAAGTTGGCAAGGCTGTCTGTGTGTTCTATAATGCAAGCCATAATCGTGGCCTACGGTACCATGATTGTGTCCCTTAAGTGAGCATTCTATATTGATCATGTCAGAATTGCCACGAGCCACGATCGTGACCCTCTGTTTTGGTTCAGGCCTCCTCCGAAACTCCTCGGTTCTTCAATATTAACTGTAAAACACTATAAAACTCATTAAGGCACCTTAAATACACAAAATTGAAGTTTAAAAGCATGCTAACCCATAAAACACTTAAGACACAAATATTACTACCCTTAACACAGTTCTAAGCTAAATATGCATTAAACAATCTCAATTTTTTGCACCATTTGGACTTCCATAACCTCCATCACTAATCAAAAGTTATGGGAATTTAATGGTCATAAATAACATGCATTAATGGAAGTTATGGGAAGTTAATGACTATGAATATCATTCATTAATGGAAGTTATAGGAAGTTAATGACCATATATAGCATGCATTAATGGAAGCCAACAACATTTTTTTCTAATCCATTCCATAACATTTTCTACTACGATCACATCGCAATACAATCCCAAAACACTCTCTCATATCTTGAATCATCATTCAATATCAATTTACTCATCCTTCGAATCTCCTATGTTTGTGACCCATTAGGTTTTTGGTTATGTTGGCCACTTGAATTAACACTTAATTCAAGTAAGTCAAAAGTAGTATCTAGCAACACATCATGACCTTCAATTGACCAGAAAATCAGTGATTTGACTACGAACCCTTCCACACACAATGTTGCTATGCAATTCATCCTTTCATCATATATACCCCACTTGGTTTAGAGTATGGTCAAAGTGTCAACTCCCACTTGACTGACTACGTGACATCTAGCCCAAGTGTTATTAGATCTTGTCTTGAGGGTATCATTACTTTATATATCATCGAAGACTCTCTTCATGAAACATATCTACTCTGGCCAGAGGCTCCTGAATAATGACCTCGACAAGAGGTCATGGGTATCATCTCCTTCTATCAGGAGTGGTGAATCCTTTATTAGCTACTCAATTACCTTCGAATACCTCAAGCTGTACCCAATCACCCCCTATAAGTAACCCCTGAAAGGCATTGATGAATTGAGTCAAAGAACAGGACTAGTATCTAAGATATCCTTGAGTACCTTAAGTCAAAGGATATTTGAACCATTGTTATAATGAGACTATCATTGACACTAGATTAGAATATCCATATGATTATCTCATAGTATATCGATCCAATGTACTTACTATCCTTAGTAAGCATCCACATATTAATTGTAAACAACTCATGTCTATAACTTATGAGATCTACTGTTTGATCTAATCAAGGAGTATCACATGCATTAGTCTATCCGGATTAATGATATCCCATCTCATTAATCCTATGACTAGGGAAAGCTTAGTTACAAATATAATAACACATGATAGGAATCTCATTATCATGATCTCATTATGATTTACTCTACGTTATGTTTTATATCAAGGACTTCATAAAATCAATTTAAGATCAACATCAAATCTATAAATGTATGAACATCAAATAATGAAAAATGACTTTATTAGTTATAAAATGATTTGTACAATAAGTGTTAAAGGTGATTGCCTTTATCTCTAACAAAATAGTGTTCAATTATACAGGTTATCAACTGAAGATCACAATGCCCACCTAGCAAACTTTTTAGAGATATGCAAAACTTTTAGATTCTAAGGGATGTCTGATGATGCTGTAAAGCTCAGATTATTTCCATTCACTTTGAGAGATCGAGCCAAGGCATGGTACAACTCACTTAGTGAATCTCAAATTACTATATGGGAGTAAGTTGCCCAAGCTTTCCTTGCTAAGTACTTCCCATTGATAAAAACTACACATATCATTAAGTAAATTACAAAATTTCAGCAAAATGATGGGCAGTCATTATATAAAGCTTAAAGGACGTTTAAAGAATTGCAATGAAGCTCACATCATAACCTTCCAAGGTAGTTCCTACTACAGACATTCTATAATGCTATGAATCAGACTTCAAGAGGGATAATAGATGTAGCTGCTGTAGGGTTATTGATGAGGAAAACCATTAAGGTGGCTAATGATCTTTTAGAGGAGTTGGCAAATAATAGTTGCATGTTGTCAAACAAAAGGAGTAGGCAAGGCACAAAGGAACAAGAAGGCATGAATCAAATTGATTCTATCGCAGCCTTGCAAGCTTAGATTACCATCCTCACTAAGTAGTATCACAAAATAGGTAAATCACTTAGGCCAACCACATCGAGGTAACCATCCATACCCTAACACTTATAATCCAGGGGTGGAAAAACCTCCCAAATTTTTCTTGGAGTACTAATAATGTAGGTAGCCAAGCAACCACCAAGAATTTAGAAACACCTTCTTGGATCTTTAGAGAGAAAAATGGATAAGTTAATGGACATATTGGGGTCCAAATTCTCAAGCCAAGAGGAAAGTCAAAGAAGGTAGGAAGAGAATTAGAAAAGAATGTTTGCTAGTCAGGATGCCAAATTTCACCAAATCTTAAAGAACCATGCTTCCTCCATCCAAAACTTGGAGGTTCAAGTAGGTCAACTTGCTACTACTTTGTCCTTTAGAAATGCAGGCATCCTACCAAGCAACACTGAAGCCAACCTAATGGAATAACTCAAGGCAATCACACTTTGAAGTGGCAAGCAATTAGAGAAGCCAAGTGTACAAAAGGAGAGTCAATCAAAGGAGAAATTCAATAATATAGAAGAAGAGAAAGTAAAAGAGATGTGATAGCGCGTGTTGAGTGCACTGTAAAATTTACCTGACTCTGTACACTAAAATTTGTAGTTGTGGTAAGTCGGGATCGAATCCAAAGGGAATGTTTAGTTAATTTTTGTAATAAAATTAATTGATGCAAGGAAAATAAATGGGGTTTTTTTTGGTTTCAAACAATTTAGAAAATTAAAGTAAAAGTAAACTATTGAAACAAATTAAAACAAATAATCGAAAATGAGAAAAGTGTTGAGTATAAGTAAGGTCCGGTTTTAGGGTCAATCTCGGCCTAAACACAATTAAGCATATTCCTTCATTATAAAGTCTTTCCAACTCTTTTCGGACTATTAATCTAAGACTAATAGAACGCTTTACAAATCTCAATTTTCCCCTAAGTTGAATTTAATCAAGATACGATCATTAATTAAACCTAGCCATCGAATAACCTAGGATATGATCTCTAGATTCAACTTGGTAGTCGCATTACGAATTAGAAAACGATCAATATAGGCAATAACCTCACACGTTCGAGTTATCCAACCTAATTTATGTTGTTCCTAATTATTAATGATCCTTAGATGCTACTCACACATCAAAAGTAATGATTACGGATTACAATCAATGTTTTAGCAATAGGTCTGAAATAAAACGATCAAAATAATATATTAAGATCATTAATCCCAAAACCATCAAAATCAATACCAACAACACAACAATC
>JAOQMP010000210.1:47531165-47566829 GCA_027563575.1 Erythroxylum pedicellare
TCAAAATTACTTTAATAACAACAAGTCAAGATTTTGATTTATATGTCTTAAAAAATTATAAAATTGGAATAATAAAAATCATAATGTCTAGTACAAAGACAACATATATTTTTCACAATCAAAAACTGAAACAAAGACTGAAATATCTAAAGCTTCAAATTGTCTTTGCATGAACTAACATTCAAAACTGCATCTTCGTATCATTTGCATTATTATCATCTTATAAGAAAAGAAAACATGATGAAAAAGGTGATAACTGAGAAGTAAAATAGGGATTTTAAAGTTGTTTCTTTTTATAAAATGATAATATTTTATTATATTTAATCATACATATTCAAGAAAAAACAAAAAATAAAGTTAATAAAAAATGGGCAGTATATATGTATCCATCGGTTTGAGTTATCACTAGATCCATATTTAAATTCATATTCACATCTATTTAAAATCTATTTAAATTTTTTTTTAACCTCTATATCTATTTTTTCAAGTTGAATAATGCAAATATTAGCCGGGTTAAAACTGCTACATGTAAGGAATACTTTGCAATACCAAAGGGTCAGACGATAACAGCCGTCCTTGTTTATCATGCCTGATTATTTCCCACTCAGGTTTGCATTCGTTTTCTCAAGACTCAAGAGATTGCGTTTAAAATGTAAATTACTTGCAAGTCAAGTAGCGGAGAGGAATACCATTTGATACGTTCCACGATTTTCATGAAGCCGCATAACAAATTTGATCCGTGAAATTAAAGCACTAACTAATGCTTTTGACTATGATGCATTGATTATATTGAAATTATAATTATAGGGTGGATTACCCGATAATGCATCTTACTATCAAAATACTACTCACAACCAAGTCCTCACCTAACTAAGTCTTTCCCTATCTAACTTATTATAAACTCAACAAAGTATACTGCATAACATTTCTTTGAGCTTTACGGTTCTTTCTTTCAAAACTCTAAGATTACTTGACTAATTTATTATTTTAAAAAAATTTAATAACAAAATTTTATTTCACCTTTAATCTGTGGGTCGAGCTGTCATACTTATCATTTTGTGACTTTTAAAGTCAATTTTACCCATATTCTTTTTATACATTTGAATTTATTTATTGACATTCAAACTTATTTTAGAAAATCTTTATGATCGATCAACAAAATAATGATCACTATTTTTTTAAATTCTGTAAACACAATTACATTTAGGAAGGAAATTAGTGAAATGGGCAGGGGCAATTCAGTCATTTAAGACTTTCAGTGCCACTTGCTTTAGTAAAATCTTCGCTTCTTAAGGCTTTCACCTGTTGGACAACTCCAAGCCATCTTCCCCCGACACAACCACCGCGTCATCTACCATCAACGGTGTTCGGTTGGCATATACTTAGTTCCTAACTTTCTCTACCTCCTTTATCCGACTCTTTACAATTCTCTGCTCAAAGACCCCCTCATTGACTTCCTTTTCAAATTTGAACCTCAACAAACGAGTCAAAAATGAAGCTTGCAAACCATCCTGCATATGGGCTTCTGTTATAGCTTCAAGTTATAGCACTTGAATTGGCTAGAACTTTACCAGTTTTCCTTCCTTGTCTTTTGGTGTGAGGAAATCATTCTTGGGTTTTTCTTTTTTTGAGGTTTAGTGATGGAGATTGCAATCGAGTCGTCAATTATGGGACGCCCCATGTTTGGGCCAAAAGTCTCGAGCTTTTCGCATTATTGCAGAATTTCGAGGACACCATTGGTGGTTTGTCGCAAGAATTTTGAATGCCCACGTATTGTTTCATCGAATTTTACGAATGCACACGTCCTTGGACCTTCGTTGAATCTCAATTGCGGAAAGGCAAGAATCTTTAATGCCAGAAATGTCTCAAAATCGCTGAGAAAAGTTGGTTGTGATCTGGGCATCGAGAAAAATGTAGTTTTAGGCTTGAACTTGGCGTTTGTAAGAGCTTTGGCAAAACGGGCAATCATTTTGAGTTCTGTTTTTTTGATCTTTGGTTGCAAGAGAGCATTTGCAACTGAAGGGGTGGTAAATGCAGGGTATGGAGTTATCGGACAAAGCATATTGTTGTGGAGGAACGCGTGGCCTAAGGTTTCGCAACTCCTTAAAGTTTTCAAAGAGCAAGGTTTGGTTTTGGCTATCCTTTTGGGTTTGTCGGCATTTTTCTCAATGGCTGAGACTTCCATAACTACCCTGTGGCCATGGAAGGTATGCTCTTACAGCGTGAGACTTTGGTTTGGTTATAAGAATTATTGTGTGTGCCGTAGATAACTTGTTAAACCGAGTGCAATTGGGGATACAAATATTAGGAGTTCACACACTTTCCACAGCGCAAAAAAATATGGGAGAAAAAAGTGAAAGAAGAGTTTTTAGACTGGTTCTATGTCTTAATTCATTTTTGACAAACATAGATATTGACGATTCGTTCTCTTTTTTTTAACAAAAGGAAAATTATTAAGTCTAAGTATGTGATGTAATCAATAAATGCAAAGCACCAAGAAATTTGATTATCATGCATGCTACTTGTCGCGCCCGAGTTGTATCTGGTGAACTATGGATCAAAGTGGTCTTAAAAGAAGTTGTGGAGCTTAAAAAGTAACTTTGCATTTTGATTTTGACGTTAAGATAATAAAAATATACTTGCATAAATGAGTTGATGAAGAATTACAGCATTGAAGCTGTAGTAAATGTTTCCAAGCTTTGCTGGATCCCAACTAAGTTAGACCCTTCATTAAAAAAACCACCTTATGTTATTCTCCTATTGCAGTAAACCTTATTGAATATTAATTGCGTGTACTTCCAATACTTCTTTTCAATTTTGTGAGCATCAATGCTGAATTTTGTTGGTCTTCTGACGTAAATCTATCAGGTACGTGAATTGGCTGAGAAAGAGTCTGGCAATGGTGTCTTCAAAATGCTTCGCAGTGATGTTACTCGGTTTCTGACCACTATTCTTATTGGCACAACGTACTTCCTTCTCATAACTACCATTGTAACTGTTCCGATTTTTTTCTTTTGAATGGTGATTCAGCTTTCATGTGGATTCTATTTATGTGCTCAGTGTGGTCAATATTGGAGCAACCGCATTAGTCACAGATGCAGCCACAGCAATTTTTGGCGAAGCTGGTGTTAGTGCAGCTACTGGAGTAATGACTGTATGTCTCTGTCTCTCTCTCTCTCTCTCTCTCTGTGTGTATATGTGTGTAGTGTGCACTCCTGCACTCACATGTCTCTATGATTGTGGTTGTGTTTGTGGTTTGGTGTGTATTCGTATGAAGTGTTGAACCAGAGAAGAATTCCCCAAAATGCATGACACTTCGTCTGTTTAAAAGTGATAAAACTGAACTACAAGGGACTTTTTTAGTCCTAATAGCAAATCCATTCCTTTTTCAGCATATGCAATTTCTTACTTTTATATGCAGGGATTGTCATTTCTGCAGGTGCTTCTCTGTCCATGCTTTTGTTTCGATATGTGTTGCTTTCTTTTTTTTCTCCCCTTTTTTGGATAATTCTACATCAGACGTCATCTGTTAGGGGTGTGCTCATATATATTATTAGGTTGGTTATGCTTCAGCATTGTTTCTTTTTTACTGTAATATTAGAGAGTGGAGTACGCATGATTATTGATATGTAGTTTACAATCTTGTTCATTGGTTAAGGAATGCAATATCAGATGCAAAAATTTTTATTTGGAGGCAGTTTTGCATGTTTTGGGAGCTTTATGTTGCAAAACTGTGTTTCATCGCCATATTTTTTATGTACATGTCTTTGTGAATTTATCTAGGTTGCCATATTGCTCCTCACTGAGATCACTCCAAAAAGTATAGCTGTTCACAACGCTACTGATGTTGTTAGGTTTGTGGTAAGTGGCCTATGCTAAGCTCTTATATGTTTTAGCTTATCTTACCGCTAGTAGCATGCTAATGTTGTTTGCAATGCCTCTAGGTTAGGCCAGTGGCATGGCTTTCTTTGGTATTATATCCTGTGGGAAGAGTTGTCACATACTTGTCAATGGGAATGCTAAAATTTTTGGGTCTGAAAGGAAGAAGGTGAATCTAATGCCAAAGTTTAATATTTCATGTAATTACCACTATGATTTTTCAATTGATGGTTATGTTTGGTCCTTACTATTTTGTATCTGTATTTTTGGTCTTAAATACATTATATCAGATGCTTGGTTGAAACCTATGTGAACAAAATCATGATTTGCACTTTTTTTGTTTTTAAACTTAAAATTTTTGCCCTTAGTTTTCTGAATTATTTTCCATATTAGTACATACATCTTCCTAACCATGTTAATTTTATCAAGTCTACCCATTTAAGCTTGTTGCTGCAGACAAGCGTAAGCAATCACGTGGAAACCTCTCTCGATATCTCAAACTTTTAGGTTCAGATCAAATATTGAACCAAATGCTGCTGCATTTCCCCTTTCTACTCAACTCTTAATTTTGTGTAGTTTATTTTGATTCTTCAAACTCAGTTTCACTTGATTCTCAGTTTTGTCTTGATGCCCACATGCTACTGGGCCTGGCCCATAGCGATTATAGTTGTCATTGTCTCTTAGCTTTATGGTTGGCTCTTCTTACTTGTTTTCCGATGAGAGTATCCCGAGGTTAGAAGTGCTCCAATTGAGTATCATTTTCTTTGAAACTGTCTTTTTTTCCTTTTTCTTTTATCTTTCTTTAAAAGTTTATGTCCTTCAATGCTTTGTATATGAGCCAGGCTTTCACCCATGTGCTTATATTTAACTTAAGAAATACATAAGAGTGCTTCTTGAGGCTGAGCAAGCCCAGCTGCAATTGTCAATAAATCCATTATATTCTTTGTTTTTTATTATTTAATGCTTCTGGACCGGCATTTCCCATTTCTCACAGCTTTAAACATTTTTGAACAGTGAGCCATATGTTACTGAAGAAGAGTTGAAGTTGATGCTGCGAGGTGCGGAATTGAGTGGAGCAATAGAGGAGGAGGAACAGGTGAAGCAATAGCTAGTGTCGTTTGTGCTAATTAGGAAGGAACTACATGAAGATAATTGTTTCACCTCTTGCATTGGCTTTCTATGGACGAAATGGAATAGCAGAATTACAATTGAACTTTTTGGAATGGCTGTTAAAGATCATCTTTTTAATAGTTCTGTTTATTTAGGCAGCAGTCATCTTGTTAGAGTTGGCGTCTAAACCCTGTGTGATAATCTGCTGTAAGCATTCTCTAGTCAAAAGATAAACTCAGCTTGGCAAGTTTTTCAATTGGTAACAACCAACTAAAAGTTTTGTGCCTTTTTTGGTGTCTCCTAAATCTGTAGTCCATTACCTATTTAATTCTCTCTAAAGTCCTTGTAAAGCTAAAAATTCTACCTTGGTTAGCTAATGACATATTTTTCTTTTCTTGTTTTAGGATATGATTGAAAATGTGCTAGAGATCAAGGACACACATGTTAGAGAGGTTATGACACCTCTCATTGATGTGGTTGCAATTGATGCGAGTGCAAGTCTTGTTGATTTTCATGAGTTGTGGGTAACTCATCAATATTCAAGGTTAGAATGTATAAAATTCCCATGCCTTAGCATAGCATTTCTTTCTGCATCATGTTAAAAGTGTGATTGGCATAAATACAGGGTACCTGTTTTTGAGCAACGCATAGATAACATTGTGGGTATTGCATATGCCATGGATCTGCTGGATTATGTACAGAAGGTGAGCAACTTATAGTTTTACTGCTTCCTTTTCTTTGCTTACCGTTGCTTTCTTTATTGAATATATGGAACAATCTCATAGTGTGCAGATTTATATTACTTTTCATTTTGAAGGGTGATGTACTAGAAAGTACACCTGTGGGAGATATGGCTCACAAACCTGCATTTTTCGTGCCAGGTAATTCTTGAACTGGCTCCAGTTAAAGTCTGATGGCTTGTAGTACATGTATACTCTTTAATATCTACCTGATGCTGGTCATTGTCACGCTTGGTCCTTAAAACTTTACCCCATAAATCAGAACATGATTAATTAGTTACCTTTGCTGCTTTCCGATCAGCCTTATCATCAGAGTCTTCATTAATCATCATGAACAACTCCGTGGTGAGATATTTCAAGTTGCTAATTTCAATTATCCAAAAATTGATGTTTAACTTTGACAAATTGTTGATGGTACCATAAATTAAGAAGTTTAATTAGTACAATTAAGTGGATCAAATGTACCAACACAACCAGATTATTATGGCTTCTAACAAATTAAAGGCGACTTGCCTGTGATTCTTGTGAGGTTGTAATGTTCATGATGGCTATTCTCTCAATTTTGGACAAGAAATGGGGTCTTATATGCCATACTGAAGTAGGTTTGTCATTTCTCATAGCCAGAATTGTGGACTAGTGCATCATGAGAAGCACACAATGCTCCTCAAAGATCTTTTCAGATTTAGGTTTTGTTCTTTGCAGATTGATGTTGGTTGCAATTGATGTTTCTTCCTATATTTTGTAGCAAATAAAATTGCTTTTTTGGTTTTGTAGATTCAATGTCAGTGTGGAACCTTCTTAGGGAGTTCCGCATCAGGAAAGTTCATATGGCTGTTGTGCTGAATGAATACGGTGGAACAGTGGGAGTAAGTATATTATCTTGTTAACCATTTACTTAAGTAGACATCTTTTCCATTTGATGTTTGGTGCATATATTATAAGGTCTCGAATTCAAAACAAGCTATAGTTACTAGCAAGTTCTTTGTGATAATTCTGAAAGTTATTATTTAGGGATATCACTAGAATATTTTAATTTGGAAATAGTTTTAAATACTTGATGGATGTACATGGTGGTGAATGTTATTCGGTCTTATGTAGCTTTGCAACATAAGAACTTGAAATTTGCAGGAGTAGTCGTCAATATATTTTGTTTTGTTGGAGTTATCTGATACTGCAACATAAAATTTCATTCAATTATCTTTAAACACTTGCAAATTAATTTCACAGAGGCAGATACTATAGATTTGAATGGTTCTCAACCTTTTGGCATGTACTGATTGCTGGGAATCCCCTCTAGGTGGCAATGCACATGATCAATTAAGTAGGTCCGTCTGCTATCATTAGTATAGATTTGAACAAGACTACTTGGAAAAAAGCGGCACCTGATAATTAGGGGTGCTTATTGTGCAAAGCAGATGAACAATGTCCTGGTAGTTAAATACTTAGCTGAAATCTTGTTATTATAAGTTAATTTTTCCACATAGGTCATCAATATTGAACAGTTTAAAGTACCCAATTTGTTGTAGAAAGTGTTAATTTTTATTTTATCCAACGATGGTTTCCTTCTATTTTTTGACCAAGCAGATAGTAACCCTGGAGGATGTTGTTGAGGAGATTGTTGGCGAAATCTTCGACGAAAATGATTCAAAAGTAAACCACCAGAACTTTTGTTTTCTACTGAGAAGTGAAAAAAGAAAAAAGAAAAGCAAAGATTCTCATTTTGAAAATAAAGATTGTCTACTCTAATAAAAGGCATTGAAAAAACTTGAATAGAAATTATTCACATAATTGATATGTACAATTTAAATTTCTATTCAATAGAATCGAATGTAAAATTAAATAAAAAATGAAGGACATTTTAGGAAAGGTAAAACCATTTTTTTTACTGAACACAAATACACACACACACATATATATTTATATAAGGGGTCATTATGAGACTACTAATTCTAACATTTAATTTTTCCTCACATCATAGGAGGAAATACAGAAAAAAACTGGGTATATTGTAATGCGAGCAGAGGGAGTATATGATGTTGATGCCAATACATCTATTGATCAACTCTCTGAAGATTTGAATATCAAAATGCCGGAGGTATGTTGTTGTAAGATAAAATTTTTGCCTTCTTGCACCAAACTTTTACTGGAAACAAAGATGAACTGATAGTCTCCTAGATTGCTGTACTTTCCTACTTTTTGTTCGAGTAGCATATTCATGAGCTTAATATTTTCTGACAGGAATTTTTGTGTGATACTGTCATCGTTATATTGGGCAACTATTGATTCCTGTATTGCCAACAATTTTCCTGTTTGCAGTCTTAGAATTTTAAAAGGAGATTCGGATACTCTTTGGTTGAATGATAGCAATATTTTTCTTCGATATATAAGTTTTAAACTGAACTCTTAAACAGGATTACCAATGCCTTCTCCTTTTCCTTCCCTTTGAGTAGGGTCACCAGTACGAGACTGTATCAGGTTTTATATGTGAGGCTTTTGGATATATCCCAAGGACAGGTGAAAGCATCAAAATATCCCTGAAAAGAGAAAATGAGGAAGAAGATGATGAGCATCCTGAAGGCAAGGCCGATAGAGAAGATCCAAAGGAAAAACATCAAGCATATAAACTTGAGGTATGGATTTCTGATTTCTCTGCCTCTTTGTACGTGTGATAGGAGCCCACTGTGTAAACTAATACAGAATGAATATATTTGCACCTATGCACAACATTATAGTTTAAACACTAGTATGCAAAAGGTTTTTCTTTCCTAGATGATCTGGACCTAACTGGTATTTATGAGGAAGCTTCATCATCAGTAATTTTTCTTCTGAGATCCTAATTTTCTTAGGCTTCTCATGCATCATGCACTATTGAATTGTCGCCTAACAAATCATAACACTTGTACATCAAATCCATTGTCCTCTCTTTATTTAATTTTTGGTATAATGCCTTCTTGTGACATTTAAGATCATTATGAGCCAAAACTGTTGGGACTTGCAAAAATTTAGGAAAAAAAAAACTTTTTAACCAAAATGACATTGCATCTCAATCTTCCAAGTCAAGTTTACTTGCCCCAGAAAAGGTATTCTATATCAATGCCAGCTGTCTATTGGTATTGCTGAGGCATCCAAACTCACACGTCAAAAATTCAGCTAAAATGTTTCTTGTGAAAGCTTCCTGCTTTCTATTAGGCAATCAAAGTGCTACATTATTTCATGCAAGGCTTTTTGATATAATTGATGTTTTGCTGAAGCATGGTGTGTATTGCATGTCAACAATGACAAAATTATGGACTAATATTCTTGGTTTCTTTGTAGTACCATTTGCATATCTAAGTGAAAATGCAAGTCAAGGAAACCTGTTTATCATGGAGCCGTTTTAGCATTTACCATTCAATATTCCACAAATGTGTCTTTGCTGCAGATATTAGCTGGAAATGCCAGGAAGGTCAATGCTGTCCGGTTTGAGCGAATAAATAACAATGGTGCAAATTTAGAAACCAAAGAAGTGACTCGATTAGTTCCTAGAATCATGAAGAGAAAATGGAGCGGTGATGAAGATTTAGATGGTATTGATTCTGATGAGGATTCTTTCCAAAAGAGACCTGAGGGTAGTCTGTCCGATTCCAATGTAATTGCTGAACATGAAGTAGAAAATAAGTAGCAGTAGTAGATGGTAATTACATTTCTCTCTTCTCTCTGTCTCATCTTTTTGCCTTCAGATTTTCATCTCCATGAAAGAGGTAGAGGACTTGGAAAGAGCAAAAGGAACAATAATATAGTAAACACTAACATTTAAAATTTTTTTCAGAGATGAAGTGAGGTATCAACATCTGATTCTTCAAAGGTTTTTTGTTTGTGCCCAAGACTATCTGTGGACCTAAAATATGCTGAATCTGGAATTGCATTGATAGGCATATCAATATGCTTGCTCTGGGGGCTTGATTGGAGGTAGTTAGAGGCTTGAAGGGCCTCTCTGGTTGGGAGGATTAATTCAGATTGAAAAAACAACCTAGATGGCTCGTAACTTGCAGCAGGTTTGACTTTGTCTATCGATGAGAACAGTCTTATGAGCTCCCTTTGTTGCCTCATCTCCTTTGCTCTCTCTAACTGCCTAAACCTCTCCTGCAACAACGCGATGGAAGAGTGAGTAATGGTATTAGGATCACAACTTTGCCTATTCATTGCGGGGATTTGATAATAATGTTGGTAGTGCTTGGGAGGCTCCTTTATTTGTAGGGGGGGCTATATATAGGGCCTGTTGTTCGTGTGTATGCTACATTTCATTTAGTATGAGCCTCTATAGTAGGTTTTGAATGAGGCGAATGGGAAAAATTAGAACTATGAACTAATTAAAATCCAAGAAATAAAGACATGTGGTTTAGCTAAGATTTCTTGAGTTGGTGGATGTGGAAAGAGGCTGAACAACTTCCTGTTGGGAAGATTGGCTTTAAGAAAAGTTGAAATAAGGTTGGAAGATAGTTTCTGGAAGGGCATTGTGAGAGGAATAAAAGTTTGGGTGATACATTGTCGGTTTGTCTCCTTGAGCTACTATGGTTTTGAAGTTTGGAGGAGATGGTGCCTCATTTGGTGGCTTCTTTTAATTACTTTTATTAGCTTTGAACACTCCCTTTTCACCTTTCTCTGAGGTGCAAAAAGAGAACTTGATATGGAGACAGGACAATGGTTGCAACAGGGAATGACTTTTGGTATTGATGTTTTCTTGATTTAACCCTTTCATGGGAAGGAGAGAAAGTGAACCCCCACCAATACCCAAGGCTCACCACCACCAAGATAGCTTAAACATCTATCTCTCTCACCCCCCTCACTCTCTCTCTCTGCACTTTCCGATTTGTCTTTCACTACTTGGATTGGAGTGGCATGGAGGGAATAGAGTTTGGAGATATGGATACATCAGTTTTTCACTCTTCCTGTTTGGATCCTTATGTATGCCAAATCACACCCACCTCTTGTTGGTATTAGTTTGGAGGTAGACGCATGCTTAAAGATAACCTACTCTATCCCTTAGAAATGTCATAGCCTAATTGTCTCCAAGCTCTGGAATTTTAAATATCCATACCAACCTATGGCCATATTTTATTGCAGAATAGAGCCAAACACACATTCCTCCATCACTTAGTCATGTCTAAATGGAACAAAAACCTTCACCTTATATCTTGAAACAGATAGTCTGATTGATTGGCCCAAATAAAGATTTTTAGAATCCCTTGACCATTGACGATATAGGTCTAGGTGTGCATAAACAAGGTTTCCATATTCAAAGTTGCTTTTGAAGAAATGGAAACGGAATCCTATCTCCACCGTAAACTTGCAATAGGCAACGTCACTTGAAGAGTAGCTGATATTTTAAGTAGCTACTATCGTGTGCACGGTATAAATAGAATCCATTTTGGCTTATCTAAAGTGGGTGAAGGTTTCTGGCGAACAAAGTCGTGAGCTTTTCCAACATTGTAGCTCCTCCATTTGTCCTAACTTGAAGAGGCACGTTTTGATTTAAATTGTATTTTTTGGAGAAACCCTAATAACATTGTTTAACGCTACCATCAAAACGAGTACAACAGTTGTACTTTCATCTATATTCAACACATAAATGCTTGATTAGGGTGCTATGAGATAGCAGAACCAATCTCTCTCTCTTTTCTTCTCTTTCGGTAGCAGTAGAAGGGGAAGACAAGTCGTGTTGAGCGGATAGGGATTGGATGCAGCCTGATTGACTGACCACTTCTTTGAGGAAGATAAAGAAGACTTCAAAGAAAAGTAAACAATTTCACGTAATCACGCACACTTCTGTAGTCCATCAGCCTTGTCATTTGTACAAAGCGGTGATTTATGATCCAAAGACAAGTGCTTGAACGCTCATGTGACATCTTGACTTGACTGGATTTTTATCAAGTCCTGTACCTTCTTCAATCTTGTTTGGTGACCTAGTCTTCAATTTTGTTACATTTTGTTGTATATGACTCATACACTGCACGTGTAATTTTAAAATGTTTCAAAAAAGAATGTAGGCTTCTTTCGGAAGTCTTTAGGCAAACATGTTCTGACATTCAACCTTTAAATGACGTTGAAACCTCTGTATATTAAACAGCAATCATGCAGGCTAAAGGTGCAAAAGTGAACAAATTTGGTACGTCTTATCAATGCATTCGATCAAACAGTTAGTGACTTGTCAAGGCTCGAACTGACAATTGCGAAGGAGGATAAAGCAATGATTCTTTTTTGTTTCTTACCTCTTTCTTATGAATAATGAACACGCTCACATTAAGTAAACAGAATTAATGTGAAAAACCTTATCGGTGCACTGTTAGCACACAACCAACAAAGACACAACATGGATAAAATCTCTCAATGTAAAAGTTTATATTCGTGGGAGAAATTAGAGGAGAAATGACTCATAAAAATTACGGAAAAAAGTATGGAAAAGTTGACTATGTCGTGCATTCAGTTGAATCTTACGTCAACGCAAGGTATGATAATATACAGCCTTATTTTTATATATTAAAAAGATTATTTTTAATAGATCCTCATATAAATGTGACATAAAAATTAAATAAAAAATAGATATAGATAAAAAATAAAAATAAATAATTAGAATAAAGTAATAATAAATAAGTAAAATAGAATAATAACAACTTTTAAAAAAACCTACAAATCTTCATTTAAGTGATGCAAGTTTAAAAAACAAAGTTATTAAGAAAATCACATGACAAATATATACCGGATAAGCTGTAAAGTTCTGCTTATATCTGATATGTTGCAAAGTTTTGTTCACCATTTTTTGAATTGTGACCTTGTAGCATTCCAATTTAATCGGATGTCTCCAAAGGGACAACCGGCAGCATTCCCTGAAACGACGGCAGGGGAGTCCAAAATCTATTCTCTCTTTAAAATGGTGCTGCTGAGCCAGTGTCTTAACTGTTCATGTAACAAGTCCAGCACCTATATACCTACACTTTCTTCAGTCATGGCAACTGGCATAAGTCCAGAACCGATATGTATTACTTAGCTCAAAACCCATGAAGTACTGCCAAGTTTAAATTCCCCGGGCGCTATACCTGGCAGTTAATTTAGTTAATACAATCTCTATAGCATCATCTCAAAAAACCTAATATCAAATTCGAGTAATAACTTAATGGTAAGTTTATGCAGCTGCCACCCTGTTCAATATATCTTGACCTCCAAGGATCTGAAAGAGATTGATGGCTAATGAATGGTAATGAAACAATGCTGCTTCAAAAACTCACTATGATTTCTTTGTATAATTCTCTCAGGACAGGTAATTTGCACGTAATATTGCTGATATTATTTTCCTCATTCAATACATGTATAGGGGGGTAACAAAAAGGAAAAGGTCTAAGATGATCAGACGGAGAAATCTATTGAGTGGTTGTGGACCTATATAGAATGCACATCTATGTTAAGACTTAGTACTTCTTGTCTCTCATATTAGACGACATCGGGATCCCACGTTAGCTGCTCAATACTCATCCGTCTCATAGATCTTACCATATGCTCGTCAGATAAACGAAGTTGAGTCAGCCTGTTCTGCATACTTGCAAAAGTAGAGGCATCAACAGCTTCGGTTATTATATCACGCTGCTGTTGATCTTCAGAAATATTGATGAGTGCCTCCACAACATTATCCCTTATTTCCTCTAGGTCATCTCCTAATAGCTCAATGAGAGCTGGAACAGCCCCTGCATCAGCAAGTATTACTCGGTCACCCTCATCATAACTAAGTTGAGCAATGGTCGCAGAAACCTTTTCCCTCACATTCTCATTGTCATCCCGCAGAAGCTCAATCAAAACTGGTATGGCACCTGAGTTTCCAGCAAGAGAAACCGAATGCTTGTAACTTGAGAGATCCCAAAGAACATCAGAAGCTGCAATTTTTGCTTCATCGTCACCTTCTTTCAAGATTTTCACCAGTTGGTCTGCAATAGCAAGTGCATTCTCTTCATCAACAGCTAGTAAACAGAATACATCCTCAGCGATATCCTTACCATTCGAATCAGCCCCTTGAAGAAGCTCTGCATATAAAGGTATGACCCCAGCCTCAGCAAGAGGCCTAATTAAATGTATATGAGTGCAAATCACACCAAGGGAATTACCCACAATGAGTTTCGTTGTATTATCTCCACAATGAAACAACTCAACAAGAACTGGTATAACACCCAGCTCAAAAAGCAAAAACCTAACTCGTCTCATGAGACCAAGTAATCCTAATGCATGACAAGCTCTTTCTCTCGATTTCAAGCAGCCAAACCTGGCTGCTTCAACAAGATAACTCAGTCCTCTTAATCTAATGAGCGCCCGCCTCACCACTTTCAACAACGCCAAAGCACTCAAAACTTCTAACAAGTACCGCCTATCATCATGGATATAGGAGCTCAATAAATGCATTATGATGCCCAATCCACCATTTCTAGCCACAATCACACGATTTCCACCATCAAAATTAACAAGACACCAAAGGCATCTCAACAGAACTTGACGTGAACCGTCACTGCACTGGGGCAACAACCTTAATATTGTAATTGTAGCACCTGATTGGCCGATGTCTACAGCCAAGGCACCATCTCCCCGACAAGCAACACGCTTAAGGCAATAAGCAGCCGCTTCTTGGATGGGACGTATTGACATTTCTGAACTACTGCTCTCAAGAAGCTTGGCAAGAACTGGTATAGTTCTAGCCAATATCTGCAAAGGTACATGCTTTGCCAAATGGGCTAGCTTGATTGTGGCTTTTACTTGCATGCTCACAACCCCAGATTCTATAACACTTTCATAATTTTTCAAAGCCTCACTAGAGTCCGTGTTCACATAATCCATTAGATCTCCTCTATTCAAGTGACCCATCAAAGCTAACTCAACACAGCCCAGCAAAAATCACTGAAAGAAAAAAAAAAGTAAGGAAAAGCATTAACAGCGAGCGAATAATTCTCACAGGCATCATCCAAAAAACAAAAATCAGACAGCAAATGTGGAAACAGAACGAAACAAGAAAGAAAAGTGGGAAATAAACAATACCCTGTTGAGATGAGTTGGCGAAACGAAAAGAACTGACATTTAAACTGGGATTTTAAACATGTTGGGCCGTTTGGGAGACGGGAAACGAAGAAGAGAATAGACGAGAAAATGCAAGCAGGTTGAAAGTCCCTGAAGCTACATTCTTCTTGTATATGTCCGTGGCCACTTGGCGGCTTCTGTTTCAGATATGTTTGGTTAAATTAAAAGATAGAGAACCTATCTATGAAATTTGCGTGCACGAGCAGGTCTCTGTCTCTGTCTCTGTCTCTGTGTCGGTAAAATTGTTATTAATTTTTTGTTAATTACGATTTGGTTCTTCTATGAATTATTTTCAATTAGGGTTTATTTTAGTTGAAACCATTTCGAAGGTAATTTCTTAAATGGATTAGGTTTAGGATACTACATGTTTATTATCGGAATGGAATAAAATATAATATTATAATAGAATAAGATGGAAGAGAAATATTTCATATTATATTTTATTTCATTTTAAATAGTTAAAATGAAAATTTTCAAGATGTTTAAGATGGAATATAAAATAATAAATAACTATTAAATTATAAACTCTTCGTCTGAACAATATTTTACTATATTACATTATGAATTCTTTTTTTCTCTTAAACAATAATTTTCTAATGTTACATATATTTACATTCCATTCCATTATAAATCATTTTGTTTCATTAAAAACTTTACTTCCAATTAAACATCAAAACTTTGGAGCGTAAGATTGAAAAAAAAAATACTAATACATCTATTAAAAGTTAAAAGCTTTAGTAATTTATGTCTCTCTTCAAAATATCAACGTATCCAATGCACGAGGTTTTCAATTCTACGAAAGTGTGAAAAAGATCATAATGTACACATCATTTCCTTTATATTTCTATAATGACTGTTTTTGTGATTTAAATCTATGATCTTATAATCACAAAGTTCCTCGTAAACTCAACATCAATTTATGACTCTTTTCAATTATTAACAATTGTCGGACAAAATTTTTTATGATTTAATAAAAGTATATTTAACTCAAATTTTAGGTATATCATTCAATTGATGTTTTCATCAAATTAAATTTTATAGACATAGGTAATTTATATATTAAAACATAACGCAATTTTTATTTTGTTTTTTCGAAGTAAAAGAGATCCTACTCACTACGCCATTATGGTGATATAAAATTGTTTGGCACGATGGTCAATTTTTTTCAATGATTTCAAGATAACAATAGGTTGGGCTAAGCTTAAACCATGGCTGCCTGGGCTGACCCAAGGGCTGGGCAGCCTGTGGTCCGGCTAGTGGCCAAATGGGCTCATGACTGTCAACCTACGGTCTGCTCATGGCCTAACGGGTCACTGGGCTGGTCGGCCCGAATCAGGCCATTTACACTATTTTTTTAAAAAATTGATAAAAAAGGGAGGCTAATTGAACATTTTACAAATTTTTGATTACCTATTTTTGGACAAGATGAGGTAGGAAAGCTAGTTTTCAATACTATACTAAATTTCGTAAACAAAAAGAAATATGTAACGGTTTTTCTTCTAGGGAGGTAATCTCTCATAAGATTATCTTTAAATAATAATAAAAACAAACAAACAGAAAGAAAGAAAGAACGAAAGAATGACCCATATAACAAGTTCATCCACCACCAAAAATATTTGGAGAACAGTGGAAAATGAAACTATCGGCCAAGAAACATTGAAACATAATAGTGCAATGGCAAGAACATCTGATCTGCATTTTAATTTTCAATGTCAAAACTGAGGCACCATATTGATCTACAAAAGTAGTACATCTTTCCTACTTATTGCATCTTTTGATGATCCAAATAAAATGATGTGATGATAATTTGGACTCAACCATCCATATTCTTGTGGTAGTCCCCAGATATTATAACATTGAAGAAACACTTCCATCACCCTACACGTGGTATAGTTCAGAAAAGCCAATCTGCAAACCTGAATGACAGAAGAAATCACAATCGGAAAGTGCTTTAACCTATGAAACCTATCCAGATCTGGAACTAGCAACTTAGAAACAACTACAATCGCTTGCTTCACACCACCACACTCTCCACCCGTATCAAAATCTAGGAATTCATACTGTTTCATCGAGAAAGTGGAGTTTTAAAATGTACAACTTTGTAACAAGACGAAGGTCATGATTCTATCTATAATGGGGCTAACAACAACTAAGAACTATATACAGCTTTAAACGAAAAGAAGAAAAACAATAGGGGGGAAAAACCTGTTAATTCTGTAAAACCTTAAATATGATCCAGGCAATTAATATAAACATGTGATATTGTTTGTGTATCTATAACTTGGATATAGATAAATTAGCATCTACATCAAAATATTGAAAAGATATCTTTCTATTGAACCAAACAAAATCTTGAAAAATAAAGTTCACGTGACTTTGGTCTAACTTTGTCGCTAGTTTTCCTCAAAAGAAGATTATTACAACTACCTGTGTATCATGCATTTTGCTGAACTTGACGATGCATTTGCAGCATCCAATCAACGTAACCACTGTTACCACCAATCTGGTCCTCCAAAAGATTCGTAAGAAGGAGAAAGCCTTCTCTGGGCTGTTCACCTTGTCTTACAAGATGACATGGCTGATAATAAGAAGGATCATTCTCTCTTATTTTCTTGAGTATCCCCATTAACTTTCTTGACATTTCAGTATCTTGCTCACGAAGTGCAACCTGAATTACACAGCAATACAAGTCAATAAAGTTACTCTTGATATTAATCACAACACAAGTAATGGCAGTTTACTCCAAGATTTGGAAGGTACAAGGTACTCCATCAACAACAACAAAGTTTGCGGAAGAGATTTCCAATTTCACTGCATAGTTCAATAAAGCCGACTCTAGTAGATACACACATCAGTTGCTACTCTTTTACCTATTACCACCAATCTTTGCCCTACTAGACAAACGCTAATTTTAATTTAATTCTTTGAGAATAATTCTTGACATATCCAATACAAAATTCACATAAAAAAGATCGTGTTAGCTCAGCATGACTTAAGGCAAATAACAATATGACATCCTTTTCTAAACAACATGACCACTCATATCAATTCTAAATGATTGGAGGTAAAAATCTCGTGATCCACAAAACTATGGAAGTGATAGTGCTTACTCCCGATCTACAAAAACTGTGGAAGTGACAATGTTTACTCTTGATCTACAAAAACTAGGGAAGTGACAGTGCTTACTCTTGATATGCAAAAAGTTTAATTTCAACAAAAAGCATGGAAGCGACACAGCTTACTCTTGATAGTTCTGCTGCAGCATCTGGTCCAAGTAAATTCATGGCTACATCAGGTGAAAGCATTCTACCAAACCAGACAACAAAGCGGAAACCATCGTCATATAGATAAAGGCCTCTAGAATCCAGGCTCTCTGCTGTTAGTGGTAATCTATTTGATATGTTCTTTATGTCATCAGACAAGACAGATGCCTGTAGAAATGAGATGAAAATCTGTCGTTACCATTAAGGTTACAGGACCTTAGTATTTCCCATCAAAAATATAGGAAGATAGTTTACCTTCAAAAGGCAGTCATCCAATCTTATCAAGCTGGGATATAAAAGCTTCAAAAGTTTTTTAACAGGTAATGCCATCATAGTGAATCCTGCAGCACAGCGTTCATCCAGTTGAACATCAGCATACCCTCCACGTAGAGGGGCGGACTTGCAAAGAGCTAACCCGTACAAAGGTAAGCACTTCAGAGACTCTGGATATATCATCCTTCCCCCCAACCGATGTTGCATAGCGTAAAGATTCCTATATTCTCTGAGAGCCTTTACAATCCTTAGCTGTACAGAGCTCCTTGCATCTTCCAACTTGTGAGATAAAGTTTTCTCAATTGCTGTAAATATTTAAATTCCTCAGCAAACTAATCTCAAGGTCAAGATATATTATTCAATGCTAAAATAAGTCTAGGCCTACCTAACCGAGAAAACAAAGAAACAATGGCACCAGTGTCAGCTTGGCGGTACATCTCCCCCAATTCTGCAACTACTGGAGCTGCTGCTGTGTGTACTCTAATTCGTCTCTCTCCACAAGATGCAGTATAACTTCTAATGGTTAAGAAAATTCTCATTATAAAAATTCTCCTTTCATCTTTCAATAAATAGTGAATCTACTCTGGCTCTGGGTGAAAGAACAACTACTCTTGCCTTTGACCACACCTTGACCTAACTGCCCTTTCCCACTTATCGGGGACTTCAAGGGGCCTTACAAACTCATAAAATGGCAATGATTATCCTCAGACAGTGGAAATGATGGACCAAGAAAATTCTGATCATAACATTCTTCAGTCAGTCTAAAAGCACCACTACTAATTTTGACACGCAACACAGAGTAACCGGTGAAACTGAAATGAATCCTCAGTAAAGCTGGAGGGGTCAATGAAAGAAATGTAAAACAGAAGATGTCAATGCTTATGAAGAGACCTGACATAGAATTAACAAAATTTTTGTTTCTTTTTCCTTTTCTTCAAAGAGACCTTGGTCCATATTGGATTATGAAACAAATCACTGCAATGTATCCAGAATTATAAAAACAGGTAGGAAGCAATATGACACATGGTTTGATGATCCTATGTGGATTAGCTTAGCATGTGATTTATCAACTTGACACTGAGGTGACTGCAACAGCCAAACAGATCTTTCAAATTCTATGGCCACCATTTTACAAAAAGAAATGGGAATCAAAACAGCATATTGCATTACACATGCATACGTGACTAAGAAGCACAATTCACCCAAACAAAATTGCACTCAAAGGATACAGCAAAGCAACTTGGAAATATACTGTCTGCGAAGTCAGTAAGGTCTCTTCAAGTGATAACTGCATTGCATATGCTTTATCACAGTCAACCGCTGGAAGAGCTAATAAATCAGTGGACCTTAGCATGAAGTTCCCATGGTATGACGTAAACCGAATTCCTTCATATACAGGACAAAATCAGTAGGAAAAATCAGCTTCCTCTTTTAGTTGACAATGAAAGAAAACACACAGAGGAGTACATGGCTGTAGATGTATAGCTTATAATACATTGAGAGAGAGTGAGATAGAGAGACCTTTTCCACATCTAATGCGCATGACAGCTTCCCAGGCAGTTTCCCTGGTAAGATCTCTGGTTAACTCGTGTCTCAACTTCTCTCCATGAATAGCTGATTGAAAACTGGGATAATAGTACACCTGTCCTCCAGTATACTTTGCCAGAGTACCTGCAAAATAGATATCAATATGTAAAATCAATAAAGAATTAATCAGCAAGCTTTACATGGAGATTTTTAAAAGTTTTACACTTAATGCATCCAAATGGGAAATAAGATCCATGTGAAGAAGAGGCCAAGGAAGTGGCTCAAGGAGGAGAAAGATCATCAATTTAAACATGTTATGAGAACTGTTAAGTGAGTATCAAGGGATAAAAGTAATAATTTTCAAAAAAAAAATCTCACATGATCAAACAGAGAATGATTGGGAAGTTACCCAGAAACAAAAGTACAGGAAAGAAGCATAATTTGTACCTCAGGAAATGATCAGAAGAACAAACAAAATAATGTAGCATATGATCTCATTCAATCATACTAATCAGCTATTCAGAACTTCACAAGGTATGGGTGAAAGCTCAATTCCCAAAAGCCCTAACAGTCTTGGGGGAAAGAAAAATGCAGAAACCAAACATCAGTTTAGCTGCATGAATCCCATAATTTTAAATGAATAGTTCCCCTTTTGGTCAGAATATATACCAAGCTAAAACATATGCGTACCTAAGGAGGCTATATCAGTGTATTTGTCACTAAAAGCATACACATTAACTCCTATCTGGTACTTGGTGAAATCAGCAGCCGTTTGTTTATAGAATGGATCTTCTGGTACTCTCAGAGCGAATTCTTTATCAGTTCCATATATACGAGCATCGTCACCACGCAATTTTAAGCGGCCAACACCAAGAGATGGCATTGTATTCTGAAATATCAGTAACTTTCCACCAAGTTGGCTCTGCAAGGAGGGAAACAAAGGAGAAAGTTATTGAATAAACAAACAACTCTAGAAGGGAATAGACAGCAACCAGATTCTTAGAAGACTGATTAGACAATGACAAAAGGTTTCCTAAAATGAAGGGCACGTCCATATACAGCACTCCTCTTCACCTATTGTGGATCTAATTAGTTCTCATGATCAAATTAGTTACCCACTAAAGCAAACACCTTTATGCACTATACTTCACAAGTTTTGATATGCACCTATACATAAATAAAAGTAGTAGTAGGAGATGCAAGGAGTACATACCATAACCATGAAAGCTGATTTTAGAGCAGGACCAAAAGCAGATTCTACGTTCATATTTTCGTGAAACATGGATGGTAAGCTATCCAGAAATGCATCTACCACACTTCTCGATTCGGACAAGTTAACAAGGAGATCGTCAGGCAATGGAATAAATATATCATCTAAATCTGAAACCACCATCATTTGAGGCTGTGTTAAAGATGACTGCCACCAGGAAAATATTATTATTTGTCAGCTGAATTGCCAGGTTAGACAACAAATATGAAAAGTATATTAAGGCTTATTGTAATTGACGATTCTTGCCTTCATATTGTAAAAGTGGATTGTGCTGTCATAAGTGATAAAACCAATCTGTGTTCTGGGGAAGCCAGGTAAGTCATCCAAACAGGACTTAATAGTTTGAGCTACAACCTGCACAAGGAAAAAAGTCAAGATGGATAAAATATTGTGTACATGCATGCACTAACACATGCCACAATCTATAGTAAGACTTAAAGGTAAATATAGCTCTAAACAAAGGCAGATAGTCGTGCACCTGCAACTAGTAATTAGCAAAATAAAGTGCATAAAAAAATGCCAAAGCAACTCCTTTAGATTTTATAACTAAGAAGCACGGACACGGACACGGAACACGACACAGGCACGGACACGGGGACACACAAACTTCTAAAATTTGATGAACACGGACATGGCATATATATATATATATATATATATATTATAAAATTTAGAATTAAGAAAAAAAATTCAAATTTCATAATATGATATATATTGATTGATGTGTTTCAAGACTTTCAACATCTTGATAGTTCATACATATTTAGTACTTTATAAGCCTCTCTCAAAAAACATGGAGCATATATTCCATTATGCAGTGTCCGAGCCGTCTCCAGACATGTACGAGCCGACAAAAATTATTTTTTAATTCCGACATGTACGGACATGTGTCCATCGAGTGTCAGGTGGGTGTCCGACACACGAACACGGCTCCATTTTGCCGTGTCCGTGCTACATAGTTTTATAAAAACAGATATCCAAAAGTTTTCATAAAGTTGACAATTATGACTATTATGATAAATTTGATTGGGAAACCCAATGGCACAAGAAGGCAATTCATTAGCTTGTTGTTTTGTCTGAATTGGTGAAATGACAGAATAAATTAAAATTATTCAACAGGCTCTAGAACAACCAAGAAATCACTTCCAAAAACACTGTGTTGCTTTACTTGGTCGTGCAAAAACCTCTTCACATTAATGCATGAACAGATACAACAGCCTAGAGGACTCATACTTGAGATGTCTTTTCAACAAGTTTTTCTATGCGCAAGAAAAATTACTGGTGATAAAATGCACAACTTAGCTGAAGAACATACCTCAACCATACCACTTCGAACTGCAGATATTGAAACATCAATGAGGAAGAAGTATAGTGGTGGCATAGGTGGTCGCACCATGTACTCAGTTGGAGCAACAAACTCCACGCTACCCTGTGTGAGCTCAGGTCTCTCGTCCAAATCAACTCTTCTGCCAGTGGCATCTAAATGGGCAAAATACTCACTAGGAACTGAAAATGAGAATTATCACAGTTCATCAGTCAATATCAAGAATAACAACAGAGACGCTGAGAAGAAAAGAAGTTCAGCCATGCTGAAAATATTAATTTTGATAATTAAGTCCCAATCCCAAATGGTGAGCAAATATTATGTAAGAAGTTCACCAAAATGAATGATAAAAGCCAATAAAACACAGCACTAAGCCATCAGATGGTAAACCAATTAGCACCTGGACAACAGTCAAAAGCATGTGCTTGCTCTAAATTGTAGCAAGCCTCAAAATCAGAGGATGCCAAACGTCAAAATAAAAAAAGATCAGTAGAGCAAAGGAATTCCTCATAATTGTATTCTCCTAAGCAAAGAGGACAACTGTATATTTTTAATTGTCAAAACTTCTCATAATATGTTGTAGCTACACATAAAACACATAAACAATGACTCCAGACAGCTCTGAACTATTACATAGAATTAAGTCAAAATGTAGCATGCTTTTACCAATTGAATACAATCAGAGAAAATTAAGTAGAGGCAAAAAACTTCCAATTGCTGATTCAAAAAGCATAATTCTAGAAGTATGTGACAAATTACAATTATTATGCTCCAAACTTCGGATGCAAATCCACAAACCGTATTTCACAATTCCTCAAACAAAAGAAGGGAAATCAGATTCAGCTACTAGAAAATCAACACGAGCACAAGGCTACTAATTAGAGATAGACTTCTTTAATTAACAATAGCAGATAATAAGAGAGTACCGTCATTAAGTAGAGAACATATGTTGCAGCGCCACTTTCTTCCAGCATCAGTAAAGGCTACATATGGATTGACATAAGTCCGACATCTTCGACAACGGATGATACCCGTTTTAACAAAATTAATTACTGGGACCTCATTCTGGATAAATAAGAACAGTATATAAGAAGATAATATGAGTTCATAAATTCTAGCATATCCAAACTGTCAATTCACTTGAATTAGCACACACTAACCCCGTCAGAAGCTTCAGCAAGAGGACAAACAACTGCTCCCAGAGGCAAATGCCACCTTGAAGCCAGAGACTGAGAATTTGGTATAGCGCTTGTAGTAAGACGTACATATCTAGGGCTGCAATTCATGGAGTATGCTTCACCCAATGAACTTGACTCCACATCACCATCCAGTGGTCTTGGCAATGCCTTTGAATCAAGTCCAGTATCAATTGACCCAGGAACAGACCCAATAGAGAGGAAGCTGAAATCTTCTGCCAAACCTTGGATGCCACCAGCAGGAGGCATATACCCTGGATGTTGAATTTGATCCCTTGCACCAAAAGGGGTTCCCATGGGTGGGGTTTGAGGATAGACTCCTTGATGTGAAACAAAAGGAGAAGATGCCGCTTGAAAAGGGGACTGCAAGGGAGGTGGCTGAGAAACTGCATTCAATTTTGCATATCCAGGTAAAGGTGGTTGTGATATAGGTCTGTTGGAGGGATAAGATGGTTCTGTTGGTGGAAAAGCTGGTTGAAAATTAGGCCTCGGTCGAAAAACTGATGAATCTGACAAAGACTGATGAACATTTGCACTTGGTGGTGGAGATCCCATTGCCACTGGAGGAACCTGGGTTTGTGGACGGAAGGAGGTTGTGGAGGCTGGTTGGCCAGCAGCAAGTTGAAATGGCACTTGCCCAACTGGCGGGGCCCGAGATGGTGGGGCTTGAGGTGTAGACTGATATTGTGCAATCGGGAAACGTGGGTAGGCTCCAATTGTGGGAGGCACATTTTGTGTTGGTGGAGAAGACACAGATGGATCATTAAACCTAGGAGGTGGCTGGGGTCTAAATCCAGAAGCATCTGATCCAATGGCAGGCCGAGACAATATAGAAGATGTGGTGGCAGAGGGAGGAGATGAAAAAGGAGGTCTAAATCCACTGGTCTCTGATCCTAACCCTGGGCCAGAACTTGAAAATGGCGTCATAGGTGGAGTAGATGCAGTAGCAAAAGGTTTGGTTGAAGCTGTTCCAGGAAAACTTGGTCGGCTCGGATTTTCCATCCCCAGGGCTGTCAACACAACAACTTTGTCTAACTGGTGGAATTATGCTTCCATTACTTAGCCTGCCAAAGCAAGTATGAAAATAATTGTCATTGTAAGAGTCAGAAAAAGCACCTCATAAGAGAATGACATTTCAAACACCAACAAGATATACAGAGTGCTCATCAAAAGGTGAAAAATAAGCTGTGTCATAGTGCCCAGATGCAACACATCATCTGAAACACAAAGATGACAATTTATTACACCTGTAACTTCAATCGGTTTAAAATGGCATATAAAAAGTTGCAACTCCAGGATCAAGTGAGAAATAGAGTTAGGTTATGCAGTGCCATACCATATAGTACCTTAACATCAGAATAAATCATAAAGCAAAAGATAAACCGGTTTTATTTTACATGAATATATTTAGGTCATGATACAAGTCATAATCTCTGGATATACTCAAGAACAAGAAAGTCATTTCATCACTTCAAAAATCTTTAAGAAGGTTAAAGCAATTCACATGGTATGAACCACAACTAGACAGTAATATGAAAGGTACGAACATGGCATTCGCAAGCTCAATTCCCACCATTAGACAGTATAATGCAGCTTAAGGATTCCTCATTGCAAACACTAAAATGGATACACGTCTTTACACAAATAAATTCATAAAATTGTAGTGTCCTGAAACCAGTTTTTGGTATGTGTATTCTGTTTCTCTTCTACTCAATTATTAAAGATCCCATATGCATAGGCCGCAATGGTCTTCATCTAATATTCTTCCTTTCCACCAAATAATTCTTGGAGTAGGTACGAAGAAATACCGTGGTAGTCTGGTTGATAGCACTCCACCATCGTAATAAGGTTAGAAGTAAACCCAACATAATAGAATCTGATGACATAATAAAGTAAACTCGCACCAGTTAAATGACAGTACAGAAGCACAGTGTTCAGTCTAGCAAAAGCAGCTAGGCCGAATCTAATAAAATTGCTACTTCAGAAACCACCAAAAAATACGTCACTAAATCTATATAACAAAGAAAACCCAAAAGGAAAAAATATAGAACATGTATCAGAAAGCCTGGTGTCTCTAGAATAAGTTCTGGCAGCTAAATCAGTTGTCTAGATCCATCTAGCTGCTGCCTTCCATCTCTTAGTCCATGATACTGCGCTGATTATTTATTCAGATTCCATAATTTTGAGCTGATAATGAATTCAGAATGACCGCGCACTAATTGAACCACAAACACCGCACTACGCAAATCAATTATGAAAAACCATCTTGATTAAATTCAAAATTCCACAAGCACTGAACCATATCCCCACAAAACAAATAATTCCAGATTCAACAAACAAATCAAACGCTTTAAGAAAACTAATGAAGTAGTCCACAACTAAGATATCGAACACGATTATGACGATTAAATTCTTCAGATACGCGATTGAGATGAACTAGGGAACCACCTGATCAGAGTACAAAGCCAAGAAATCAGATCCGCAGTGATAAAAACCCTAGGGAATTACAGGAAATCTAGCTTGGATTCAACCAGAAAATGCTGTACAATTTGTAGATGCCACTCAAGCTTCGATCTAGAAAATCAAGTGGAGAAAAGAATCCTAGATCCGACTGGAAGAAGAAGAAGAGATTGGGAGTGACAAACGACAGCCCATACAAGGACGGACTTGGGCGATTCATAAACCCTTTTTGTCTTTCCCATGTGCTGATTCGGATCGTTGTTAGATCCGATCCGACCTGTTCCTAATTTTTTCTAATTTTGTTTTCTTGTTAATTGATAAGCTTTTTATAAAAAGATTGGGTTAAGCTGGAGACTGACAAATATTTTCAGGTAAGACAGGCCCAATTTTAGCTGACCAGAGATGGATTACGCCTACGCGTCCTCTACCAACTTCAAAAGAAAAGCAAGCATTTGGCATCACAGCCTAGAAAAGATATATCATTTGTATTATCCAGTGACTAAATAAGTTTAATTTATTTTATTAATTTTTGTCATTAAAAATTAATCACTTTATTAATTAATCAGTCAATTTTAATAAATTAACGAGTTTTTATAAGTTAAAATAAATCATATAGCTTTAACTTATTTTTATATTCCAAAACTTCCTTCCTCTAATTTTTTTTAAATTAAAAATGAATTTAAATTATAGTTAAACTAAAACGATGTTACAGTGAATTCAAGACTTTAATCTTACCATCATACGGCAATATGACCAAAGAACCAAACCTACCTAAAGAAAATAGTATGCAACAACAAGACATAATTATAGGCACATTTAACATTACTCATATTTGAGATTTTAGTTTCTCTTTCTAACTGGTTTCTTTTTTGCATATTTAGATTGAATGCAAAAAGTGGGACATCACTTTCGTCTAAATTTAAATTTTATTTTTATTTTAATTTGCTTATAACTATAATAGTTTGCTGTGTAAAAGACTTGAATGGGCGTGTAAGAGCAGGAAATGAAAAAATAGGACATAGGCCTCTTGACGGAGACAATTAAGCTCCCAAGTAAGTAATAATCATTAGCCTCTTCCATGATTGTATATAATAAAAGGGCATGAATAGTAGAGTCACCATTGAAAACGACAATAATTTGAGTTTAATACGCTCCAAGTGATTAAAGGATCTAAGGAGGGGGAAGTCAAAAGTCAAAGCTTTATGTGAAAGAAAAGATAATGATAATCACAACAGATAAGCCCTATTCTCACTCTAATCATCCGAAGTGGAGAAGCCAAAATGGTTAATTATGTTACCCACTAATCTCTCATCAATAGATATTTTTATTTTCAAACATAAATAAATATTGACTGATCATGTGTCACCCCACATATCCGCCCAGTAGATCGGGTCATCATCTCATTCCCTCTTATGACATTCCTCAATTGCCCCTCTTTACCTTTCCAATATTCAAGTTTCCATACTAATTATTGTTTAATTACATGAATTCGTAGAGGAACACTGGATAATAAAACCAGATTTGCATGAGAAAGAGAATACTGCAAAGTTTGAATGGCACGAGTCCTTCTTGTGGCCTCCACCCAGCGATTGGTGCCTACTGAATACACTGTCAAATGCTCCATATTTGAGGAGGCTTTTATTTTAAATAGAGGATGAGAAAAATTAAATGCGTCTGCGTCACCTAAAACATGCCTCCATGTGCAGTGGGAATCCTAAACTGACCCACATCGGAATTTCCGAAAATTTATATAAAACAAAACCTATTTTTAATTTTTATCAATATATTCTTGAAATATATGAATAATGCATAATGAACTTGTGAGTGAGTGATGGCTGGAGTGGAAATTATGGACAAGGGGTCATTTAAGTAATTAAGCCATGTTCAAGGTTGTTATTATCAAATTCGGAAATCAAGGAGACAATATAGCTTATTATCGTTTGTTTTTTTTTTGTTTAAGAAATTAAAAAAACAAGGTTGGATTTTTTTAGTATTCAAGTTCTGAAAGCAATAAATAGTTAAATACAGCAAGTAAGCGGCAGTGAGTGAGAGTGTACATCTGACTGTTGGAATTGCCTTTTCATCTTTTGACACTCTCCGTCAGAATTGACAATACACTACGTAATTACATTATATATATTGTTCAGTTTGGTAAGTGAAGCAAAGACAGTTTCTTCTTAGTTGGCGTCTTGTGGATTATGTTTGCTTTTGAAGGATGAGAAAGAAAAGAATATGGCTTCAAGGAATGAGGGCAAGTGTAGAAAGAAGATGGCTTTAAGGAAGTTATGTGGTTCTTCTTCTGCAAACTTAAGAGTAGCTATGTGAAAGAGTCGTTACAAACCTGAATTGCTTGGTATGCGAAGTTCTTTTTGGTTTTGTGTTCAGCGTCGCTCTCCATGAAAAAAGTTTCCATTTTGCGAGCGGTTTTATCTTTTTTGTTTTTCATTGTTGTGGGATTTTAGAAGTGATTTTCACGCTGTTCCTACCGTGAAACTTCTTGGTTTATTTTTTCTTTCTATTTTTTGGATTATTTGTGGTTTCAAACTAGAGGTTGTCGAATCTGCAACTCTTTACTGCTTTAGCCTTTTTAAGTTTTTTCTGGTTTTTGTGTGTTTAATTGACGTCCGATTCCAAATTCATGATTGCTACAAAGTCCCAAACTTAGGAAGCATGTCGCTCCCTTTCTTGTTCTGATTCTCTGTGTCTCTGAACGAGCCGTCCCGTTTACAGTTATCCCTTTCAAGTGTGGAAAGCGGCAGCTTATGTCTTTATGTTCTCGAGAACACTGATAAGATTGGACAGAATTGTTTTTCGTCATCTTTTGCCTTGGAAAATACGGGAATTTTTACAGCTAATTTCAATTTCCTGCTTTGGAATGAAATTCCCATTTTCATTTGTACATTAAGAGATAAAAAGGGAGACATTTTGATTGATATTAGCCTTTCTTTGTTTTTCTGGTGAAATTATGAACCTTTTTACTTGGTGGTGAACCTCATTTCTTTTCTTTATATATACAAGATCTGCAAGTTGTTATTGAGGCTTAGATTCTGCAGTTTTGGCTTTACTTCTCTTTTAGAGGAAACATGGAAACATTCTTGTGGTACCTACTGTATATATTGCATTGTAGTGATTATACATATTATATGTTTCTGAAGTAGGTTTTTTTTTGTATTTATCTTAAAACCTTAAGGTCCTTCATTCTCCTTAATAAGAGTATGTGTGTGCAAAATTATGTGACGAACTTGCCTTTCTTTTCTTTGTTGTGTAGATACTTAATCCTACTATCGTTAACGCAAGATGGATTTTCCAGAGCCCATTAAGGTTGTTTTTAATAGAATCAAGAAATTGGAACCAGAGATGGCTAACAAGATTATTGGCTATCTTCTAATACAAGAATGCAGTGATCTGGAAATGATTAATTTGGCTATGAGTGCTGATGCTGTTATTCAAGAACTGATCTTGAAGGCTAAAGCTGAATTATGCATGGGACCAAAAGCACTATCGCCAACGATCCCACCGTCCATGAATTTACCTCCTGCTAGAGAAGTTCTTCCATTTGATATCTTTCCGCCAGTTGCATCCCGATCCTTTGGCTCCTATCAGATGCCTACTCTCTACTGGGAATCACAAGTTGCTGCAAAGGTTAATTTAGATATAACGCCACTGAGTTACCCTGATTCCATCACAGAACTCCGTAAGCAAGCTCCTCTATCGATGTTAGAGGATCAGCTTGAGTCTGTCAGCTTGGACAACACAGTGTTCCCAGAACATTATTTTCATTCTGATGCTGCAATACATAACTTAGGGGGACGAACTGGTCGGAGATATTCATGCCTAAAAGAATTCCCAGTTAAGACATGCCACTACTTCAACAAAGGTTACTGTAAGCATGGAAGTAATTGTAGGTATTTTCATGGTCAAATTTCAGAGAGCTTCCCCCTAAAGTTTGATGCAGTTAATGATGACCAAGTTTTATCCTCGGGATCACTGGAGAAGTTGGAGATGGAAATTAGAGAACTCTTGAAGTCAAAAAAGGGAAACCCTGTGTCAATTGCTTCTCTGCCGATGATGTACTATGAGAAATATGGAAAAGTTCTTCAAGGCGAAGGCTACCTTACTGAGAGTCAGAGACATGGCAGGGCTGGTTATAGTTTGACAAAGCTTCTTGCCAGGCTGAAGAACAGTATTAGGCTGATTGACAGGTCAAAATGGAAACTTCCTTGTATTATACACAAAAATATTTTTTGAGTATTTACTCATGTACGTACTAAACTTGTTTTTGCAGACCTCATGGACAGCATGCTGTAATTTTGGCTGAAGATGCTCCTAAATACATGAATAACCTGGGTGATAGAAATGACCCTGGTCCAATTGTTAGTGGATCTCACCAGATATATCTTACATTTCCTGCAGAAAGCACTTTTACAGAAGATGATGTCTCCAACTACTTCAGGTCATTTTCATTTTTTTCAAGAAGCTCTTGCTAGGCTTTCTTGTTTCCAAATTTCAGTGTTTATCAGTTCTATCCTGATTATGGGCAATCTTTGCAGCACATTCGGGCCAGTTGAGGATGTGAGGATTCCCTGCCAACAGAAAAGGATGTTTGGTTTTGTAACATTTGAAAGCGCAGATACTGTCAAGCTGGTTTTGGCAAAGGGAAATCCTCATTTTGTCTGCGGTGCTCGGGTTCTTGTTAAACCTTACAGGGAAAAAACGAAACTGTTGGAAAGGTGAATTCTAGTTCTCCATCCTTAATGAATTTGAAAATATGGAATGCTAGAATTTGTTGCAATGCCTTAAAACTTACTACTTTCGATTGTAACTTAGGAAAGTCAAATAATTTTGCAGTCTACCGGTTGCATGCTTGCAGTTGTTCTGTATAGTATTTATTGGTTACAAGAAAAGTTTGAGAATTTAGTTTCTTCATTTTCTGGGTGCAGGAAGTATCATGAGAGAATTGAACATCCGATGTATTCCTCACCTCACTATTTTGACTTGGACACTGAGCTTCATCCAATGAGTATGTCTTACATAATATCTTGAAAACTCAGAGATTGGAACTAACTTATTTAGATTGCAAAAGGAGCTTGAATGTCTGTATATAAACTGTTCAAAATCCTAATTACTCAAAGTCTGTTGGATTCTCTTGTATACTCAAGGCATACTGTTTCATTATTGACTGATTAAACCATTTATAAGTTATCTCTTGATTGGTTACGGTTGTTTATGTCGTCCAATGAATACTTTTATTTCTTATAGTGCCAAGAGCATACGAGACACCAGGGCTGCTAAGTGAGCAGCTTCTTGAAGAGCAGGATCAGGCATTTGAACTTGAGAGAAGGCGTCTGGCAAAGCTACAAATGGTGCAGAAGCCAATGGCCGATCCATCCTATTTTGATTATTCGATGGATGGGGTAAAAATCTCAGAAGGTTACTAAATTGTCTTTTATTTATTTGTTAATTTTTACATGCAGACATACACACAATTCCAGCTAGTCTCAACATTGTACTTGAAAATAATTTCAATCTACCATCTGCAGAACGCTTTGGTTATATATTGAATGCTCTGAACACTGGTTCAGCGAACGATGACAAAACCAAAATTGTCGATAGTAATTACATTGATCAGGACAGGTAAGTCCAGCATCTAACAGATGGATCTTCTTTGCTATTGTTACTAGAGTAGGATCTTATGTTATTACTGATTTCATAGCTATATTTAGTCATGGTCTTTTGTTGTAAGAGAAACAGTGTTTAATATGTGATTCCGAGAAATTGATTTCATTTTCTTTTTTTAATGCAGCTGTCAAGGAATTAACCTACCAGAAAGCCCATTTGCATCAGCAATAGTTAGCAGCATTTCGACAGTCATATAGGTTCAGCAACAGATAGCACATATAGAGTTAGCGACAGGAAGGCAATATCTTTAGTTTGATACTTGACAGCTCCTTTTTTTTTTTAAGCCTGTTTGCCAAAGTTTACTGCAAGTACATACTGGTCAACCTAGAATGAAGCGCCAAGCAGAATACCGTATATAGAAGAAACTGTAAGACGGCTCTACAGTTTTGTAGTGTCAAAATCACAGAAGTGTGGCCAGAAGTCTTGATATTTATAATGAATGTAATTAAGTATTAACCCTGTGCTAGAACAAAAGAGTTGAACACATGCAGCTGTTCAGAGAAGTTGCAAGTATGCTTGACATATCGAATAATAACACATTGTAAATACACGAGTTATCTAATAGAAGGCTCTGCTGTGAAAACTTGTGTTGCTTTTGTCTATCAGTTCCAGTTTATAATGTCCATTGGATTATTGGTTACTAATATATGAATGTGATGTGCCATTTGATTAGTATATGTATCTCGTAAATCGCTTTGTTCTTGATGTTTGTAATAGATAACTAACAAAATCATCGCATCTTCCCACATGGTGATGTTAATATGAGGGGAAACGGTGGCATTGAACTTACCACCTTCAACAGTTACAAAGACAATGGACCACATACAGCAACTAAAAACACAGCAATCCCCTTTTCTGAAATATTCTTGTGTCTAAATTGTGCTGCTGTACTTGGGAGGAAGACATTGAAATTCCTGAAAATTTCTCACCAAGTCTCCATCAAAGCTCTTCCAGGACACAAAATACTGATCATATGGTTGCTTCAGGCCTGTAAACTATCAAGGAAGTAACCAAGCCAGAGACTACAATGTATACATAAATGAAAGGGTCACACCAGCCAAAGGCAAGTTAGGCAATAGGAGTTCTTCGCAAGTGGCATCCAGTTAAGATAAAGGATGTGTCAACTTGTGATATAGATTCCATAAAATAGAAGAACATATCTATGATTAAAGTAGTCACGAAGGCCACAAGAAAAGTAACAAGACGGACCATCATGAATATGAAAAGGGCAAAAACATGCATTGTTTCAATCTTGTCCAGCTTATTATCTGTTTCTGGTGGTCTACACAATTCCTGAATAATGACCACCAACTACTGGGTGGGTCCTCTTAATAATATCTCCTGAGCTGAAACGCAAGCAACAATTAGTGCCCGTAATTTCAGGGAGTATATTCTGAGCAGCAATAACTGAAAGAGACATGGCAACCAGTCCACTATTTGCCACAAAGCAAAAGCATTCCTTCCAACATCTTGACAGTCTTAAAGAAGACATATATTTTATGATTAACCCTTTTTGGTTGGTCTAGCAAATGATTGAAACCCATAACCTGAAACCTTTAGTTGCAAGGGAACTGGAGAAAGTGAAATGACTTCCAACCAATATTCCAAAGTCTTTTTTTTTTTTATGGAAAGATTGAGGTTTTGCTTTGGCTCTTCCTTCCCTCTTTCTAGGCATCCTAAACAGGAAAATACAACTGCAGATATAGTCAACCTGCAAGGAAAAACTAGTGAAATGTTTATTCCAGTAGCTTCCAACTCTATAGCACCAAAGTTTATAAAGAAAAGCAGCCATAATAAAGCCAGAGGGAAAAATTACATCTTTGTGCCAGTTGCAATAGCAGCATATCACAAACTGATGTATTCCTCCAGGTTGAGGAAAATGGCATCTTTTAGAAAAATAGAAACTAATTGCAAATAATTAAACATCAGCATTTGTAGGAGTGCAAAAACACAGTAATATTTGTCAAGTTTGAACAAGAAACAACTATGAATGACTAGGTCAAGAAAACCATGAACATGACATACCCAGTTTCTGTTCTACGCAAATTATAGCAGCGGACTCTAACATCTGTACAAAATTCAGTATACAACCTAGTCCTGAAGCTTTGCCAAACAGGTGTTATATGACATGTTAAAGTAATTAAAAAATTGTGTTTTCTTAATTATTATTGATATGATAAATCCTTTTAAGATAGAACGATAATTAAAAAATAATTTTCAATTATTATTAAAAGAATCAATTATTAATGTTAAATAATTAATATGATTAAATTCAAATAAAGTAGAGATTAGGTTTATACTATATATCTATATGATTAAATGATCGAATCATAAAAGAATTACAAACAGAAAGATTCGTAATTAAAAAAACAATTTATATTCTTAATATTTAGGTGAATAAAAAATAAATTAAATAAGTTTAATTTATATCTATTGCTATTATATTAATATAAATGGATTACACATAAGAATGTTTTAACAATGACAACATGTTTAGAAATAAAGGATTAAGCACAAGAACAATTAAAGAAAAAAATAATTTAATCAAATTAAAATTAAAACTAAAATAATTGATTTGATTAGTGAAATTTTAAATCTGATAAAGATAATTATTTTTTATCTTTAAATCTTAGGATTGAATTTTAATATTTAAATTATAAAAAGATGTTCTTCCTAATCTTTTGTCATAAAAAATGAAAAAGATAGATATGCCATATTTACTTTATTAATTTATAATGTTTATGTATTATAATGCAAATAGGTTTCTTGAGAACAAAAAAAAAAAAAACTATTTTTAATTAAGGAAATGATTTGAGAATTACTCAAATTAAAATTTGATTGACAAATCGAAAATGTTAATCACATGCATTTAATTAATAGTTAGAACATCAATTCTTATTATTCATTCAAAAATTCCATTAACTCATGCCGGAAAATTGAATTTAAAAAATATATTAGTCATGTTAAGTTGAAAGGATATTGTGTACGTTCTGAACATAAGCAAAATGAAACATATACTTGGCCGATAAAAACCAGTCATCGGTTAGCTTTTTTTTTATTTATTTAAAAGTGATTAAAACAGTTGATTTAATTATAAAAATTTTAAAATTTTTAATTTTTTATTCATTTTTAACTTTTCAGTTTAATTTATTTTAATAATTTTTGTTGTTAAAATTCGATAACTTTATTAATTAATCGATTAATTTTTATAAATTAATAAGTTCTTATAAATTAAAATAAAATAATTAATTTCTATTTAACAAATTTTTACAATTAAACTTTAAATTTTTTTATAAGTAAAGAAAATATCTTTTAATCATATTTCAAATTCTTTAATTTTCTTTAATCTTTAGTCAGTTTTATGACAAACTAATATAAATTGAACCTTTTAAACCTTAAATCTCTTATCTTATCGGTTTAATTTCTGATCTTGTTTTTAAAATATTGGTTTTCGAAACTCTCAATATGTTTAAACCATGGGCCTTCTTATTATATATATATATATATATATATCAAACAAATACTTTGAATGATTTCGTATGCAGGATTGTAAATTACTTTTTTATGACTATTTTTAAAGGTGAACACTTAAAAAATACATTATTAATAGATGCTACAAGAGGAGGAAGAGTTAAAGGCATTTCCTTATTTTGTTGCAATCACTAGCCTAAGTAACTATATTATGTATAAATAAGTACATTGAAAGGCATAGAGCTCAATGTCAATACTAAACCAAACACTTAGATATCAAGTATAAGTATATAAAGGATATAGTAGCATGAATGTAAATGAATATGTTTGATGGCTATTCATAATACTTGTTATTAATGTTTATAGCTTATTTTTTATTCAGTAT